>VKKV01000328.1:0-187245 GCA_008080845.1 Phytophthora kernoviae | reverse complement strand
TCCTTCCACTTGACTGCGTCACTGGATTCCATCGCCGACTTGAACGTGGTCGGCATCTCTCCCACTGAATCCGACGTAGGCAGCCTCATCCCACTTTCTTGCGCCACCGCAGACATTTCTTCGAGTCTGGTGTCGGTTGTGGGACGCAAACCGCTTGGCACTCAGGTCTCTGCTTCCTCCAGTGATTGCGTCCGCGGGTGTCGCTTGCTGCCAGGCTCGAAATCTTCGTCCCGCGCAGCTACTTCTTCTTCCTCATCGTCCGATTCGGACGGCACTTCTTCAGTGGCATCTTCATCCTCGTCGTGAAGATCCACAACCACCTCCTTCAATGCGTAGTCGCGTCTCCCACTGTCGAAGACGTCTTCCATGAACTGCGCGTCACGGCTCACTAGCACGCGATTACTCTTGATCTCTTCAAATCTGTACGCTTTCTCGTGATCCGAATAGCCCAGGAATCTGCACCGCACCGATCGAGCATCCAGCTTGGACCGCTTTTCCTTCGCCACATGCACATACGCATGACAAAGACCTTGAGGTTCGCCAGCAATGGTTTCTTCTTGGTCCAGAGCTCGTATGGAGACTTTTCGTTCTCCAGCGCACGTGTCGGACACCGATTACGGAGGAATGTGGCCGTCATCACCGCTTCACCCCAATATGACTTGGGCAATCCAGCATGTTCCAACATGCAGCGCGCACCTCCACCAACGTTCGGTTCATGCGCTCCGCGACACCGTTCAACTGAGGCGTATATGGTGGCGTGAACTTCTGAACGATCCCATGGTCATGACAGATCTTGGACATCTTGTCGGACACATATTCGCCACCATTGTCGCTGCGGAGTTCCTTCATGCGCTTGCCAGTTTGGGTCTCAGCGAACGCGATAAACTGCTTGAACTTGTCGACGACTTCAGACTTGTTCCGGATCAGGTACACCACACAGTAACGCGACTTATCGTCGATGAACGTCACCAAGTAACGCATTCCACCGAACGTCGGAGTACGCATGGGTCCACACACATCACTGTGCACGATCTCCAACACTTGCTTGGCGCGCTTGGGTGCTGTCGACTGGAAACTCACTCGAGTCTGTTTGCCGAGTGCGCATCCGCCGCACACCTCCCACTTGTTCACTGATCCGAGATCAATGCCGTTCCCGAGCTTCTTTCGCACGATAGTGTCCAAACCAGCGTGACCAATGTGGCCGAGCCGAAGGTGCCAGAGGTACGACGTGGTGTCCCCTTGACTTGCCTTTGGACTCGCCATATTGGCCTCGTCTGGAGTGACTGGTTTCATGCAGAGCTTGAACAACTTGCCCTCGCGTCCCGATCGTGCACTTCATGCCTTTCAGTTCGATGGAACATCCGTTGCTGTCGAAGGTTACTGGGCCGACGTCCTTGGTGAAACGACCGATGGAAAAGAGGTTGCGAGACAGTTTTGGAATGTGCCACACGTTCGTGAGCACACCCTTCTTAATCCCGCGAGGCGTCTTCATTGTCATCACAATGTCGCCGCTACCGATCGCTTGGACCGCACCGTCGTCTGCGAGGCGCACGTCCACTGGGTCGAAACTCGAACTTCTTGGATTGCGCCATGTGCTGCGTCGCACCCGAGTCGACCAGCCATGCGCTTTTGTCGACGCCACCATGGCCGCATCGCCATTGCCGTCCACGAAGAAGAGGTAGTCGCCGGAGTCTTCTTCCCGTACGACATTCGCTCGCTGTGACCGCTGTCGGTCGTAGTTGTCTTGGATCCGCGAAGGACAGTCCGCGATCCAATGTCCTAGTTTGCCGCAGTTGTGGCACGCTCCAGTCTTCTTCACCGGACGCCCTCTACGCTTGTTGTCGTTGACCATGAACGCTTGACCGTGCGTGGCTCCGTCGCCGCCACCTTGCTCCTTGCGCTTCATGTCCTCATGCAGGAGCCGAGACGTCACGAGTTCCCACGACAATGAATCGGCTCTCGATTCCAATGCCGTGATCAGGAACTGGTACGACTCACTCAGACTTCCCAGAAGCGTGATCACCAAGTCGTCCTCACTGACCGGAGCGCTCACCGCGTCGAGCTGTTCCGCCAGTGTCTTGAGCTTGTTGATGTGCTCCAACACATCATCACCTTCGTCCATCATGGTTGTGAAGAAACGTCGACGAAGGAAGAGCTTGTTGGCTAAGCTCTTCTTCTCGAAGTGTCCTTCCAGTCTTGACCATGCATCATGCGCGTCCTTTGCCGAGCGAACCAGCGGCAGTTGCGAGTCCTCCATCGCGAGACAGACGATCGCCAACGCCTTGCGATTCTTCCTTGAACGTCGCTTCATCCGCACGGTTTGGCAGTGCTCGAGCTTCACTTCTCCGCTCACGATTTCCACAGTTCGCGCTCTTCGAGCACCATCTGCATCTTGAACTTCCACGTGTGGAAGTTGGTTCCGTCGAACTTGTTGATGCGGGATGGGCGGAGGCGTCCATGGCGAAGGCGTGGTCTGGTGGCGGGGCAGGGCTTGGGCTCATAACCTGTTGTAAAGGTCGCTTGATCGGTTGATGGCAAAATGCAAAGTGATTGATTAAGGTCCTTAGTTCGCAACCTGCTTGCCCTCTAAGCCTACTGGATCTCCTACTGGATACACTACTGGATTCTCTACTGGATACTGAGTTACTTCAGCCAATCAGCAACGTCCACGTGGAGTCCCATCTTGTACCCACAATCTTGTACCCACAATGGCGTAAACACTGTAGCGTAAACACCGTCCCATAAACACCGTCCCATAAACACAGGAGTATTTACGGTACTGCTGGGTGAAGGTCGATATACTGGTATCTACCGGTATCCCAGCTGATCGAGGCCTTCGCCAGCAACAACGTTCAGCCGATACAAGTATTCCAATGGCGATTCTTCCGATCTCTTTCGAGCATGATAGTACTGTCTAGCAACAGACACTCCGCAGCCACAGTACTGCATCTGGAAAACGGACAGGTTTTCCCAATTACTCGTCGATCGGCTTAACTGTCGATACCAGTTTCGCGCCGATCCAGTGAGCAGGTCGCCGAACACAAGGCACTTCTCGTCATCGGGAGCTTGATCACGAATGTAGGCGGACTTCAGCTTGCTGAGCCAGCTTCTAGCGCGGTTCGTCTTTCCCAGAAAACTCTTTCAGCTCTGACATCGCGGACAGTCTGATTCGTGGAGTCACTGTGGTTCCACCAGTGGAGGTTTCTGCAGATGCTACGGCAGCTCGGGGCGGACTGCTGACACTGAGATCGTCTGGGTCGTACTCGCTCATGTGTGATACATCTCGACGACGCGATCAACTGACTCCATCTCAACATCTTGGGTACCGAGCACCTTCGAGTGGTCCGCCGCTTGTGGTAATTCTGCAGCTCGCTCTTCCTTCAGGTAGCGACTCATCGCTGCGTTGAAGAACGTCTGCATACGTTCAGGCGAGGCTTGGTCTTGGTTCCGTTCTGCGACGATCGGCGATCTCATTCCTGAGTTGCGAGCTTGGAGCATGGCAGCTCCTGACGGTCCGAGCGTCATTCTTTGCAGTTCAATTAAACTGCCAGATCCAGTCTCCAGTATGGCAGAGCCATACTGTGAGGATCCAGTTTGACTGCGGGGAGTCGGTGATCTTGGTAGTTCCGCCGGGGCGGCAACACCAACCAGGACTGCCAACTTCTCGTACAAGGACACTGTCGCTTCCTCGATCTCGTTTAGTTCCAGATCAAATAGATCGTTCGCGTCAAACGCTCCAGGCACGATCCCTGCTTCCTTTAGCATACGCATCAAAATCTTCACCATGTCCAGCTTGTTAATCGCTTCCTTGGGTGGAGTCACTGGTCCCTGGAGGTCCCCGAGCAGCTTTGGCCGCATGATTTTCATTACAGGGGTCCTCGGATAGAACACATGGAGCTCTTTCCGATAGAAGATCGACTCCAGCTGATCTTCGGTCCAGACTTTGGTTTCACCACGATCTTCAGCATCCGAACCCGGAGCTTTCATCTTCTTTCGCGAGGTCTTCGACTTCTTCTTCGAGGTCGCACGCGAGGTGGGAGGAGTGGTGGTGGATGAAGATCCTCGGTTTTCACCGAAGGACCTTCGTCCTGCGGATCAGGATTTTCATCGCGATCCGCGGGGCCCTCGAAGGGGCCTGGGGAGGGGTTTGAGGTTTTTCTTCCAGGTCCATTGCTGGTCCTTCCTCTTTTTGGTCGTCAGAGCTCCTCCCAGCGCTCCGACGATCGGTGGATCCTGCTTTATTCAGCAGCGTTGACGGCGATCCTCCTTCCGTCGACGCTTCAATCCCTAGCTCCAATTTAACCTTGACATCTTCTTGGTTGGGCTCACGGTGAAATCCTGTGAGTCACCAAAGATCCGGCACGCGCACCATTGTGGCGAAGTGGGGATCGTGAAATTGCTAACACGATCCAAACTCATCAACGGTTGCCCGAACTACCGACTAACGGAGGGGTACTCCGTAGATCCGTGTAGATGCTGACCTTGAACTCACCTTGTGTACCCGTCGGTGGGGCGGGTTACGCTCTCTTGGTACTCGGCGAAGGTGTCGATTGGTCGTTCTTGGAACCGTATGGACGGTACTTGGGATTGGGGGTTGATAACCACGCGGGAATTCTTCACGCGGTTGTCGATCGGCCGATCAGTAGTCTTGAACACTTGAGCTGATCGAGTATGGGTGTCCTTGTGTGTGTCCTTTTCGTTTGCTTGCCGCTTCCTATAGCGGGATCTTGATGGTGAGAGAGCGGTCGTAACCTAGCCAAGCGATCCAGGGTCTTCTACGATCTTCCTTGAGCGATCCAGTAGTCTCTTGTCGTCGGGTGGGCCAATGTACTTCCCTCCCGGAATAGTAAGAACCACTTGTGTCTTGCAAGGAAAATTGCTCTCTGTTTAATGCCTTAGAATCCTTCTTCAACCTTCTTCCTACCCATCTAGCACATCACCTGATTTGTACCCTTCGTTGGCTGTTCTGGATCTTGCTGGGAGTACGTACCACAAAGGTGGCAACTTGTATCGTAATAATTGCACCCCACCAGTTGGATCGCAGTCGATCGGATCGGGCCGATCTGTATTGAAATGATGGCACCATTGTAGATTTGGATCGGACCGATCTAGTTCTTGTTTGGCCCCTAACCCGACCCTGATAATTCTGAGTCTGGGTTGTAGCCTTCCAGTCGATCGATCTTGATTCCATCAATCCTTTCACTCAGATCGTTGATCGATCGAGACTTGGGAACTGCGCTTCACCACAGTATCATGATTCGCCCATCGGAGACCATCTAGAGCGCGAAAAGACATTCGTGGTAGTATCGGGAGACTTGATTTGGCCCCACCTGTACAAATAGGTTCGCAAGTGGGTGCGTACTTGCGAGATCTGCCAACGCGTAAAGCCTTCTCCATCGTCACAGACTCCCCTGCGTCCTCTTCCGGTCGCCACGGAAGCCTGGTGTTCGGTGTCCATGAATTTCATCTTCAGGCTGCCGCCCGATGCAAATGGTCGCACTGGTATGCTCGTGGACAGATTCAGCAAGATGGTCCACTTCGCGCCCGTACCTACGTCGGTCTCCGCTGAATAGTCCGCGGCTCACTTCATTGATACTGTCTTCCGTCATCATGGCCTTTCTGAATCCATCGTCTCTGATCGCGACCCGCTGTTCACGTCCGCGTTCTGGTCTAAGCTGTTCGAACTGCTGGGTACGAAGCTTCTGATGTCTACCGCGGCACATCCGAGACGGATGGGCAGGCTGAACGTGTCAATCGCGTCCTTGAAGACGTGCTCCGAAGTTACGCGACGTCGCTCACAAGCTGGAGTTCATTTTTGCCCCTTGCCGAATTTGCCTTGAACAATGACGAACACGCATCGACGGGGATAACTCCATTCTTTGTGAACTCCGCGCGACATCCGCGCGTCCCTGCAATGCTTGCCGTGGACCACCCCACGGAACTTCGTGACTTCACCCTCGGTGGGGGAGGAGTAGCGTCTTCAAGTTTAACGCTGGACAAGACGACATCACCTGTATCTCCGAGTGAAGCCAGTGCCAATGCCGTGACGCGAGCTCAGAAGAAGAAACCCTTGCTTCGCCGCGCAACGCGGCATCTCCACTCGCCGAATGGACAGAACGAACACTGATCGACCCTGGCAGTGGCCCCATGATGCATCAACACAATGCGCCTCTCGCCAACTACGCGCTAAAGCCTGTGGCTGGTCCCGCCGATCACTCGGCGGTTTCCGAGTTTGTACTGCAGCGACAAGCCATCTCGCGATTTGTGCGCGATGCACTGCAAGCTGCAGTGGATAAACAGAAGGAGAACGCAGACAAGAACGGTCGCAAAATGTGGATTCATTTCACACGGGTGACCGTGTGTTATTATCTACTGAAGGCATCCGACCCTCAGCTGTGACTAACCTAGGTGTGAACAAACAAGCGCCGCGCTACGTCGGTCCGTTCAAAGTCACCAAGGTCATCGGCGACGCTTACAAGCTGGACATTCCGTCATCGCTGCGACTCCACCCGACGTTCTACGTCGGGCGCCTCAAGCGCTACCACCCGGCCGAGATTCCAGACTTCGGCCGCCAGGCACCTCTGGTGGAACATGCGTCGGACGTCCTCACGACGAGCACGTCGCGCCATCGAGCCATCGGAACCAGGCGCCCGTTCACGTGGGCGTACCCCAGTCTGAGCTGAACCGAAGACATGACTCTCCAGAGTCCGCAGCCGCGACACAAGCTCGCGATTCGACTGTCGAAGCTACGACGCCGTCTGCTGTGCATCCCAAGCCTCCTCGCAGCTCGCTCAGCCTCCAGCTGAGTGTCCGCAGCGCGATTCACGGCCATGTCAACCTCATGTTGAGCAACCAAGGCGTGAGCCGTATCGGCGCGAGGGGTCTCCACCGATTGTTGATTCGGCGGGCGACATCTTGGACCGTATCGTTGCGTGTAGGGCAAGTATACATATGTATATGTATAGCTATCCGGCAGGGATTGCGGATAAGCTGTATACATATGAAGCAGGCTGCCTGTGTGTGTGGACCACACACAGGATTACAATCATTTCGAGCCGCCACTGATTGCTTATTAGTGGCGGGCGCTTAGGCGTTACTATTGGTAGAAAGAGGTACCTTTCGACCAATAAGGCGCATGCATATAGTGCAACACGTGAGAGCCAACCATAGCCCTCACCATGCAATTAGATATTCTTTTAGCTAGGATCTGCAGACCGCCACGAGGCGGGCCGACATAAATACAGTTTTCAATTTTCTACCTAAATAGCCTTTGCTTTGTATTAGAAATACGTTGTCGTGTATTTCTATAGTAAATCTAAGTAAAGCCTTACGCTTCCTCATACACGCATACAGTGTATGCAAGAAACAGAGTGGTTGTCCACCCTGTTTCATTGCGCATGAAGATCCTCCTGGTACTCGTAGCTCTGCTCAGGGGCGTAGCCCCACCAGTCGCGCAGTGCCGGCCGCGCGTAGTTACCGAGTGCGCTGGCTGGGATTTCCTCCCGATGAAGATACATGGGAGTTTCGCACCAACCTTCTTCGCGACGCTCCAGATGTGGTTCATGACTACGAGGCGGAGCTGGAAGCGGTGTGCGCGCCCGTGGGGCAACCCGCGGCGAACGAGAACGAGAAAGTGCACGCCATCGTGCTGGAGAGCAAGATCGAGCCTGTGAAGTCTCGATATGATCCGAGATCGACAGAGATCCATTCCACCGCGACTGTCGTCGGCGTGATCTGCCGCGATTAGCCGCCTGATCCATGTTGGAGAGCGTTCGGCTATACTTGGCGATCCAACCCACTTCCATGTTTCCGAGCGGGCGCTCAGCGATGTGCTCCTCCCAGGCATGCTGCGATGGGCGCGGCACCGACGAACACGAAGAACACCCCTCTCGCACGTGGACGTAACAGAGTCGGTCTTCATCCCACGCGTCCTCACAGATGTGCAGCCGTAGTTCCCCAATCGAGTGGTCCCGGAGCATCTCTTCCCGATACGTGAGCCACGCCACGACGCTTTCACCCGCACGGGTCATCCGATTCCATTGCTGGATGAACACAGATCACGAGCGCTGTAAGGCTTCGCGTCCAGCTCCCTCGATTCCCTTCTTCCGCGTCGCGCGGAAGCGACGTAAGTGGTCCTTCATGGTGTCCAGCGTGTCAAGGTTCACAACAGCCGACAAGTCGTGCAAGGCCCACGGTGCAAGGTCGTACATTACCGTTGAGCGGATTCTTTGTACACTTAAGGTCTCTCCGGCCGTTGCGGCCTGCATCGACGTCTCCGTCGATGAGTTGGGAAGCTCCGTGTTCGTCTGCTACGTCGCCATCATTGTGTATCGCTCGGTTTTGTGAGTGCCATTCCCTCAGTGGCTTCCACATTTTCTTTGGGCTTTCAGTGAAATATGCGATTGAGCTTATGTTGCGTAAACGCAACTTAGAGAGGAGGGTGATGTAGCGGGTCACACCAAGTTACATATATAGGTAGATTTATATAGGTTGATATACAAAGTAGGTACAAAAGCACGCGGCTAGCGCTGTGTTGTCACTCCCTGATTGGCTGTAAAGGAGAGCCATTACAGTCAATCAGGAGTCAACTTGCATTTGAGTGGTTCACATAAGTTCAGAGGCCCCGCCCTGGACCTAACCTAAATCAGAGTTTAATTTCCCTCGATTTGAAACTTGGTCTCACTATCGCAAGCTTCCTCGACGCTACGTGTAAGCTAGTAGCAGTAAATACCCAGCCCGTTACACGATCCATAGCTATACTAGCCAGAGTGGCAAACAAAAAGCTCGCCCTCATTCACCACACTCCTGCACATAATGGCACAGATACAAACAATTTGAGAATACCTCAGAGCCCTGCAGGGTAATTGTAACGGGGCAATGCCAGTTACATGAAGAGTGACACGTGTCACTCTTCTGGACCAATGGGTCCTGGTTAGAGGCCATATAGCATGTATCCATGATGTGTGCACGCAAACTGGTGTCTCACACAAGCTGATGTGCCACACATCACTGGCCTCTAGAACCAACCACTCTACATTGATTTCGATTCAGTATAGTTAACAGGAAGTTTGCATTGCAGGCCAAACTAACCTTAACTATAAATATATTCAGTCTTAGTTTTGTTACTTAATCTGTAACCGATTCCCTTAAGACCGGGAATCGAGTGGGTTGCCATTCACTAGGAGTTTGTATACTCCAAGCACTTCCTCTGTGCAAGGTTCTGTGTGGTCCCATCACAGTAATCTAGGTACCTGTACGCTGCTGCACTGTGCATTGCTTGGCCAACAGAGATACTTTTCGTGAATGAAGCTGTGGCTGCTAGAAGCTATGTATTAACTTAATTCAAAAGACGAAATCAGTGTTTAGTACGTACTGCTGACTTTTTACGAAGAGGTGTTGCTTGATTGGGGCCCTGATTTGTGTGTCTTATTCTGTAAAATAGAGCGGAATCGATCGTTAAAAAGAGTGTGGGCCTCGGTGGAGATAGTTTCGTCGTCGCTTACAATTCGTCGCTAATATGTGGCACTTTTGCGTAATCGTTAGATTGCTGATACGTTTGCCCTCATCCACTGTTTCTTAAAAAGTTGACCTCAGTTTAATGACTGTTAGTTCCTTCGCAAATGGTGATTTTTGCGACTCCAAATTTGAAGCGTCAAACATTCGAAAATTTCGTTTCTATAAAGAGGTAAAATTTCGCCGAAATATTCCCCTGTAGTGAAATGATAAACTTCCCCTAACCCGCATTATGTTTGTGTGGTAAATTTGCTGTAAAAAGGGTGTAAGAAGTAGTAAATAAGGGTTAAAAAGGATATTGTTCGTTTCATTAAAGGGGGGCTTTGCCCCAACAAAACGGCGCTGCCTTCGCACATTAATGCGGTTAAATAAACCAGAAATGGACAACTTCCTGCAGCTAGTGCCGACGGAGAGTGACACGGGACGGACCCCAGCCTAGTGTATGATGACGACGATCTAGTCGTGGGTGGAGGTGTGGACTTAGAGACTCAGATTCAGCGCCACATCGCTCAGAGCACTCAGGGGAGGGATATTCGCAGACCAACTGTATCGGCCCGTGGAGGGCCCATCACCAGACGTTGAGCGCCTTCAGCTCCCAGTGGAGACGAACGGAATGGAACGTCAGCGCTATTTACACCGCATTTTAGACATCGAGAAGGGCATGAAGAAGGCAGACAACGAGGTGCAGCAGCGGATCGACACGATGAAGCGCATTCTAGAGCTCAAGGATCCCATGGAACAACTCTCCGAGTATCTAGCACTCACACAGGAGGCTCGACGAGAGGATGATGTTGATATTGTGGAGGATCTACTGCAATGTGCTAGCCGCATGACGTGTGAAGCAGACAGTGAAGTGGCTCTGCTGGGGGCTTTTTTCTTCCTCTGTGACCGACGACGTCCCAAGACGAGAGGGATGACGGCGATGCTGCCTGTGGTGGCGGCGATGATGGAGGCCTCCAATGGGATGGATCATTCGCCGTTCTGAAGGCAATGATGACGTGGAAGTGATTGCAATTGCACGCTTTTTATTATTATGCTATGACCCCCACTGGAAGAAATCACATTGGCTTCCTGGCGGATTCGGACACTTATAAAAGGTCCTTCCTTTGTTTATTCCATTCCGACATGTCAGCAAGATACCAGTCAGACTGCAAGCGCAAGTGGGTGTCTCGTTAGTACCATCGTCTAGCCTCGACGATGACGTAGATGGAACTGAACGCTGTCGCTGCGGTTCCACCTCGTCCTTCCACTCGAAAAACCCACAGCTTTCTGCGCCTTGGAAGCTGCAAGAGTAAAACTCGCGGTCCTGATTTGGACCAGCTTTTCTAGTTTTGCGCAAAACACACGGAATATCATGTCCAGAGCACCTAGACGTAGCTGCTTCTCGAGCTCCGGCGTCTCTGGGATTTTGCGGGGCGTTCGACACACTTGGGGTCTGCATTGTGAGCTCATCTTTCCATTGGAAATAGCCACAACTATTGTCGGTCTGACTCCGCCGGCAGGAGAAAAACTGCCTACCTTTGTTAGGGCCCTCCTTCCTCACTGTTCTTTCGACGCAAGCCTCACCATGACCCGAGCACTTAACGACAGTACCGTCGCTTGTGTTATAATCGGAGACCCACGCAAAGAAGTTGCACTGCTCGCCTTGAGGCAGTCGACAAACGTAAAACATGCGTCCTTTGTTCGGTCCTTCGCGACTCACTTCTCGCTCCGCACAAGGCAGACCGTGATCTTCGCATCGCGGTATCTCTGATGCCAAATATTCGGTGTCAACTGGTGGTGGTTGAGCCTGATGTTGAGGGGAGCCGTGGGTCTTGAAGGAGCTTGTTGTCGTTGCCGTTGCCGTTGTTGCGGTCGTTCTTCACCTGCGCCATCAGCTGGTATTTCAACTTCTTGGACTCTAGACGACCCCCTGTCAGAGTAAGAAGGCCTCTGCACGCTATGTGAGGACATGCGAGGTTCCCTGTCACCTACAGATTGATTGACTTGTTGTCGGAATTGCTCTGAAAATGTTTGATCCAGAACGTTTGCGCTCCGAGTAACCTCTACAAAGATCCTTTTCATCTAAGAGCAAGGGGTTCACAACAACACGTCAGCAGTTTGTTCGAAGTAAACTTGGCGGAGAATACCAAACACCTGCTGCATGCACGCTTGCACCACTTGCTTAACATCCTTCTGGCCTAACGAAATGGCTTTGCAATCATTCTCCATCTACATGTTGAAAACAGCAAACATCATAAAATAGACCAGGACCAGCTTGTGTGCACCGTAAATTTTACGGCGTAAAACGTACCGCTGCGCGAAGTACTGGTTTCGCCAGTTCAAGACCCATGTGCTCGTACGATAGAACCAGTGCTAGCCCAAGCGTAGTGGGTTTGAACAGAGTGTCGTTATTCACCTTGATGGCATACTCTCTCTTGAGAATGGTTTTAATGTGCTCAGCGATAGTGGCATCCGTACCGATGCCGTTGGAATCCATCTTTGCGATCAAATCGGCCTCAGACAGTAAAGGGGAGGCGAAGTTTCACCAGAGAGCATGACGACTTCTGAGGGGCGGAACACGTCTCCCTGTTGATAAGTGGGGATCGCAGACGCATTCCACTTCTCATACTTGTAGATATCTAAGTAGTTTCGTTCTTCCACCATAAGCCCAGAAACTGAGAAGCTCTCGCTTAGCATGCTCATCCAAACGTTTGTCTGGCTGCCCTTGGCGTCTCGACTGCAACCTGCGAGGAAATGAAGAGCCACAAGCTCGTACACTTTCTTCTCATTTAGGTCTGCCAGCGTGTTCAAATCGACACTCTTTGTAGGATGTATAGGAGGGTGTGCTTGATCATCAGAGTTTCCGTGACGAGGCACTTCATACTTCCCTCCATTCAAGAGCTGTTGTACGACGTAGTTGCCCCATTGCTGGTGATTCTCGTGCAATCTTACCAAGCTCATGATGTCCGTGCCTTCTTTGAATTTGCTGGTCTCAGTACGCGGGTAGCTAATGAGGCCTTTGTTGTACAAACTTTCTGCTGCTTTCATCGTTGCTTCGGACGAAATCCGCAACCAGCGTGATGCTCGCTTCTGCAGCTCCACTGTAGTAAGCGGCAACGGCTTTCGTTTCCAGGAAGGGCGTTTGTCCACCGAGTCGACCTTTGCTGTTTGGCTCTCCACCAGACACTCATAGATGCACAAGCACGCCATGCGGTCGTAAAGTCTATCACGCTTCCACTTGAATGTGGTAATGGGAGCGTCCGATTGACCTGTTTGCTGATGCGTGATATTGATGTAGTAAAACGCCTCTCGCTCGAAATTCTGTATCTTCAAGAAGCGTTCCACCACAAAACCAAGCGTAGGGAATTGGCACGGTCCATAGCTGATGACCCCTTTTTCCTTCTTGAGATCTGGAAACCTGCTCTGAATTCGCATAGTCTGAAACCTTGTAAAAGCTGCACCAATACGCAAGTCGATCTCGGAGCGAGCATCGCATGCCAGTGAAAGTTTCTCATTTGGCACCACAAGATTTTGCACTGCGTGGACGATGTCACGCGGGATCAGCGCCGAAAATCGTGCACGGAACACCCTCAGCCGAGCATTGGCTCGCTCGCAGACGCTCTTGACTTCATACGCAATGTTCTCACCCTCTCGATCGCAATCTAACCACAAAACCAGCCACTTCAATATGGCAACAAAGAGTCAACATTCAGTCCTTAGCGATGACACTAAAAAATATATATCCTGAAGAGGTTGTGCAGCTCACCTGACTCTGTCGCGCTTGTTGTTGTAGTGTTTTCTCAATTTTCTTCTGTGTATCATCGCTGCGGATTCTCTTGGCGACTGGAGCAGTGAAGAGCTCTACTGGGTCGCACGAGTACCAACTTCGGACACTCCCATCAAAGTCCAACTCCATTAAGTGGCCTGTGACAGACGTGACGACCATCTGAACCTGCTGTCCGCGGATGTCATACGGGAATTCGAAGAGCGCATTGTATTTAGAGAGTCCAGGACGCTTGCAGGACGAGGACGAAATAGAGCAAAGTCAGCAAAATAGATTGGAGCGAGGCTACAAGACCAGTCACGCACCCGTTGCGAGCGACCCGAGGATAAAATGTTCGCGATCTCCTTTGCCACCGACGGCTTCTCCGCCACGTTCAACACCTTCATGCGCGTCTAACTACAGTAATAATGGGTTAGTTCCCATTTATTTCGGACCAGTCTGTTTTAGCCAATCGTACACCAGCAAACTTGACAAAATGGCGAGCGGCTTCCTGAACGTGCGCAAGCCGGCGGGCTCACCTCACACCAATGCGTGGGCATCATACGGAAGGCTTTCAATACTCGACAGGTCGGCCATGGCGGGACGTTGGACCCCATGGCCACGGGAGTTCTCACTGTGGCGGTAGGCAGAGCCACTCGCTTCCTGCAGTTTCTACCGACTGGAAAAGAGTATCGAGGAGTGATCCGCTTGGGCGTCACGACGGACTCGGACGACATCACAGGGGAAATCCTGACGCAGAAAGCTGTTCCTGGATTGATGAAGAGATGGTGCGCTCGACACTGCAGAGGTAACAGTTGAGAAACAAACAAGTCGACCTTCGTTGACGTTGACCACGCAGCTAACAGTTGAAACGGGACACACAGATTCATTGGTGACATTGATCAAGTCCCTCCACGGGTCAGTGCTATCAAGAATAATGGGGTTAGGATGTACAAGCTAGCAAGGGAGAAGAAGGTGAGAAAATGCACAGGATCATCTTGCTGTATGGAGGTCAGTGGGCTGACAAGAGGTTGCTGGCTGTTTGGTTTGCTGATTTACAGGACTTTGACGTCAGGCCCAGAAGCGTTCATATCTCGCAGATTGATATTGAAAAGTTCATGCCCGGAGATTTTCCTGAGGCAGGTGCAGCCATTGTGATTGCTAATGTAACGTATTAGGACTAACTTGCTCAGCTGCGTGGTATCAGGTGAACATCCGTGCTGCTTGCGGAGGAGGCACGTACATCCGGTCGATTGCGCGCGAGTGTGGCGAGGCACTGACTATCCCGCCTGAGCAAGTAGATTCTGCATGCCAACTGCAGAATCCTGCCGGCGAGCTCTGTGTTGGAGGAACACTTACTGAGCTGGAGAGAACTCGTAGCGGAGCCTTTAGCATTGCTGATAGTTTGGACTTCGATGAAATCCGAGCCAAATTAGAGGTACTCATCTGCTTCTCGCCTAACCAAATCACGGGTTCTGACTTTTATCTTTTACTTGGTAGACGGGGAATCTCCGCTCCAGCCCATTGGAAATATGCTTGAGCATCTTCCGTTCACGGAGCTATCACCAAAAGCAGCCGATCTCTGGGGGAAAGGGTCGATTGCTAGCATCTCGCCGAATGATGTTGCGTTCGTTGGATACGATTCGAGAAAGCGTACTGGAATCAAGAATGGGGAATATATTCGCATCTACCGCCCTGCATCGCAGCAGCTGCTCGGTGTTTCGCAGATAGAACAACAGGACCAACACAAGTTCGTTCTCAGAAAGCGTTTATTCATCTAACAAGTCGGTATCTCTCTTCCTTGAAAACTTACTCGAAGTGAGGGGTAATATTGCGATTTTGCTGCATCAAGTTTTGCAGACCTGCAGCCATAATCGCAGCAAACATATCAGGGTCAATGGACATTCCAGGATTCGAAGGTGCAGGCCGCGCGTTTTCTTCCTGCATGCTCTCGTAGGCATATGCCGTAGCACCCGTTGGCTGCACCATGGTCTTAGCCTCCTCAAAATCAGTCATTGACAGCGGACGCATTGTAATCGGCTCAGGTTCATCTCCCTCGACGTAGATCTTAGGTTTGTCACCTTCCTCCTGCTGTTTTGCTACAGCCGCCTTTGCAGCCACGCGAACATTGTCGATGTGCTCTCGTAGCGGGATCATTAACGCAGCGCGACATAATTCCTTCAAATCGCTGCCACTGTAGTGCATTGTGTCAGCAGCAAGTTGAGAGAAGTCGAAGCGCGACTCCACTGACTCCGTTTTCAGCTGAAGCCGGAGGATTTTCTCACGCTGTGGCCTGTTGGGTAGGCCAATTTCAAACGTCCGCGGCATGCGGCGGAGGAACGCTGGATCAACATCACCTGGCCGATTGGTTGCTCCCATAATGATGACGCCAAAACCATCATCCGATTCGTTGCTCATTTCAGTAAAGCCATCCCACAGCGCCAGGAATTCCTGCAAAAACAAGCACACGTTAGTCGCCACCGTTACCATCGCCACTACATATCAGGTGATGTAAAACCGATCTCACCGTCTTCATGGAGGAAAATGTGGGGTCTGACACGCCACCTCTCTTCCCCATAAAGGAATCCACCTCATCAATGAAGATAATGCATGGCGCCAGCTTCCTCGCCAGCGAGAAAGCAGCTCGCACGAGTTTCTGGGACTCTCCGAACCACTTGCTCATGATGGTACTAATCTTCAGATCGATGAAGAAAGCACCAGACTCCTTGGCTATGGCCTTAGCCATCATGGTCTTGCCTGTGCCTGGCTTTCCATAGAGCAGAATTCCCTTCGGAACTGTCAACAAATTTCCTCGAGACGTGAAGAACTCGGGGTTCTTAAGGGGTAGCACCACCAGATCGTAGATGTCTCTCTTCTGTCGCTCAAGGCCACCAATATCGTCGAATGACACGCCGATGTCCAATGGGTCCACGATGTCACCGGCGATGACGTTCTCAAAGTAGTTAGTGTTGAATACACGACGTCCTGTGCGGGTGAGTCGCTTCTGCAGTTTGGCCTGACTGTTTTGGCCCTGCATCCAGTCATCCATCATGGGCTTTAATTGCTGCAAACGTAAGAGAGAGAGAGAGACAATATTTAATAAGGAGAACAGCAGTACAGAATATGCACCAACCACCACGTGGCCAATTGACTTGACTCACCTTGTACACGTACTTGGATGCCTGGTACATGCTGTAGAGCATGAGACCATCAAGACCATGCCCAGCACCTCGTCCTTCACGGAGATTGCGTCGCCATTGTTCGTCGTCTGCTTGTCCGCCTCCGCGCTCTTGCTGCTGCTGCCGCCCATTGCCGATAGTGCCAGTATCGGCTGTGGTGATTTTGACTACGCCTTTGATTGGCCAAAACTGTTATTGTTTTGTTCTCTGATTGGTTGATAAGGCCTCTTATCCATTTAAAAGTACGAGTTCGGGGAAGTGTCATAATTGCAACGATAATGGCCCACGTGAAGAAGCCGCAGAGCTCGTACCTGCTCTTCTGCAATGCGCGGCGTAAACAGGTGATGGATGAAAACCCAGGCACACGCATCGGCGACATCCAGAAGATCATCAGCGTGCATTGGAAGGAACTGAAGCCTGAGGAGAAGGAGGTACGGAGCGCATGACTTTAAACTGCAGAATTTGAGAATGCACCTGACGCTGCGGATTTTGCAGTATTTTGTGCAATTGGCAGCGAAAGACAAGGCCAGATACCAGCAAGAGCTACTGGAGAACCCAGTGATCGTGGAAGAACCGACCGCTGAGGAACAAGCAGCACACGACTCCAATGCCTGCATCTACCCACTGGGTTCGAGCTGACTTCTGTCAATACTGCTGTTGCTATCGATGCACGTGCTGATTTATCAAGTTATTGCGTTGCAGGTCGAGTGAGGAATATCGTACAGAGTGATCCAGATGTGGGCAAGGTTACCAAGGATGCACTGATTGCAATCGCAAAGGCGTCGGTATGGAAATAATAGTTGAGGGCATCTGCGAGGAAGACCAGTATATAGTTGGGACTGATTGTTGTTGTTGCTGCTGCTGCTACTGCTGCTGCTATTGTTGTTGTTATCGTAGGAGCTGTTTGCTCAGTTTCTGGGCACGAAGAGTTACGAGCAAGCGCTGTACCGCAACAAGCGGCAGATCAAGGGGTCAGACGTGACTCGGACAATTCAGACCACTGCCTCACTAGATTGGCTCCGCGAAGATTTTCCAGATGTGAAGCCCACTAAGGTCGATACTGCTGAAAGCAGGTCAAAGAAGGATCAGGACACGGACAAGACGCTACTGCCCGATAGCGCCTCCTTTTCAAGCCAAAGGCAGTTGGGGAGCCAAATGGAGTGGCGGCTGAAGAATAGACAATGCCAGTCAGAAAAATACACAGGTAGTAAACAAAAGACTGGCGTGTTGCATTCAAGATGGTACCGGTAGTGTAGGATGGCAAGGGAACTCTATTTAATGCTACAGACACGACTGCGAAAGCCAAATATCACGTCAGCATCCTTTCTCCCCCACGCCATTCAGTCTCCCTGGTGTCCATAGACTTAGAAAATGTCATTCCAGTCGTCGAACTCCTCTTCTTCCTCATCGTCGTCATTCTCCTCAACCACTACCTCCTCCACTGCCTCGACACGCGGGATTAGACCACGACGGCCAGCAATCTTGGCAACCAGCGATCCTTCAGGGATACTCGGCACCACTCCTTCTGGGAAATTAATCGCTTCCAGGTGCACCTTGTCTCCTACGTGGAGTCCATTGACATCCACCTGCAGCGTCTTTGGGATGTCGTCCGTGAAGATGGTGCACTCGAGGTGTGGTGGATGTGGTTGATATATCCACCACGCTTAAGACCGGGGCTTCCTTCTTCATTCAGGTACGTGATGGGGATGGAAACCGTACGGCCAGGCTTAAAGCGCAGGAAGTTGACGGCCACCGGAATATCCGTCACGGGATCCAGCTGCACGTCGCGCATGTAGGCCTTGACAGGTTTCTGGTCGCCCACTTGCACCTGGAAGACCTGGTTCTCGATAGATGTCCATAGTTTGCGGTGCAAACCCTCGAAGGTCCGCGTGCGGAACGAGATCAGCACGCGCTCGTCGCCTCCATCCTCACCTTCGCCATACAAAACACCAGGCAGGAACCCCTGCTTACGGAGACGACGAAGCACGAGAACCCTCCGTCTCACGCACGACCACCTGCAACACGTCGGAGGAAATCTCCTGGGAAGCAGCAGCCACCGAGAAGCGAGCCGCCTGAGCGATCGAACGCACCGAGCGCCGCTGAAGAGCCAACATCGTGCGCGAAATGACAATAGCCACACAAAACTCGTGGAGGTGGTCCACACCAGGAACCCGCAGTTTAAAAAGTATTTTGTTGAGTTTTATGCAAAATATTACGTATTACGCGCTGTGCAATGGCAGTGCGTTCATCATTCGAAGTATGTGACCGTGCAGGCGCCCGACGATCGAGGAAGGTCCCAGCATCAGTGCTGTCTAACTCTGGATATACTGTCTGGACTAACGTGGAGGTCGTAATCGGTGCTCAAGGTGCTCGAGTACTAACTCGAGCCCAGCACAATTTATCCTGGCATATAGGGGCCACAAAGACAGTCACTATATTTTCACGTTGCCCATGCAACTTGCACCTGCACCGACTGCATAGCTATGTCCTTCTTAGTGGTCAACTGTATCCACTACACTAACGTGAACTGCTCGTAAAGCAGTGACCGAATGCGGTAGTAATTCCTGGACAACGTTCCTTCCATGACGATCTCGTTGTTCATCGCACGCTTGAGCACCACACCGTCGTTGCAGACCAGCATACCACCGCGAAACTTGGCCTGGAAACCTGATTTTCCCAGCACTTGCTTCATCACGTCCAGCTTCATCTTGCCGTCACTCAGCAGAATAGGTTCGTGCGTGGTCTGTCCGCCGTTCTCGTTGAGAGGTTGCAATACCGGCACGGAACTGGTTTCTGACAAAGCAAGCTGGCCAGTGACGTATGCAACCTCGTGGCTGCCCACCTGTCATCACCAAAAATCACCACCATGTGCGTCAGCAGCTGCAATTCTAGTTCGAAATAATCAGTTACAAATAAACAAAGGGCGTACCTTCCGGAAAACTGCAGAAGTGTACAATGATTCCTTCACCGACAGCTTGTACACGTTTGTGTCGGACTCGATGTCAATACACTCCATCACATTCGGAGTGAACACGGCTTCGCACAAAGGAATCGATGATTCCACGAATTTCTTGAGCTCGCTAGTCGTCTTCTCAGTGCCATGGACTAGAATAAGCTTGCGAGGCTTTACGTTACCGAGGCAGTTGCGGATTGCTCGCCCATCAGCAACGCCGTCAAAGTCGACTTGAGTGATTCGCGCAGCAATCTAACCACGATAAGCGTACAGGGTTAGATTCTGCGACAACAATAAAAGATGATAATCGAGTAGGCTATTCCCCGTACGTTGACAGTAACTTCATTCGTGACAGACTTGGTGGGACGAGTCTCGACGACAGCTTCTTCTTGATCAGCATTCTCCATGTTTTCGTCCCCCTCGGCATCTTCAATGATATTACGCCGCGCCTGACGGTTTGCTAGTAGTGAGGCATCTTTGAAGTCATCCGGGTTAATGATCTACAGGAAACGATGCAGCCAGGTGACTTGTCATTCTCCGTCAAGCGAGAGCCAATTGTAAAAGAAACTGCGCACCTCTCCGTATTCATCCCACTCGATCTTCGGCTCTACAGCAAAGAACATCGGGTATCGGACTGACGCAAACTGTCCTAAGCCGACCTTGAAGGTTCCTCGCAGTTGAACTGGCAAAAATGGCATTGATAAGCCCTCAATCGAGCAACGTATAAAGACATATTTCGGGTGGTACGCCTTGCAACGTACCTTCTTGAGTAGCGGCTTCCTCTTCCTCCGACTCGGATTCAAAATCTTCGATCCCCATCATCATATCTTCCATTGCAGCTTCTTCAATTTCTTTTGCTTTGTTTTCCGCCTCCGCTCGGAGACGTTTTCGTTCCTTCACTTCATGAAGCGCCAGCTCAGCACCTTCTAAGAAGACCTTCCGAGTCACTGTGCACGAAATGATTTTCTCAGCAGTTGGGTCTTTCGCTAACTTCAACACACGTGAAGCAAATGATGCCTCCGGCGTGGTCGTAGTGAAAATAATGCTGTTGCGGGGTTCGGGTGCCCAACGAATGAAAATGTCTTTTGCGAAACCACATTCTAGGCTCGGCGACGTGGCCAAAACAACCTACAAGGCAATTATTCGTTATACGTTAACTGGTCAGCCGACAAGACCTACAACCCACACAGACTAACCTTTGGACTTGGTAGCGCATCCAGCTCCTCTAGTGTATGGACCAAATGAATGTGTCTATCACACACAACACTCAGTCACACGGCTTCACATGCGCAATGTTACAATACTTACGTGAATTGGAATGGATTTTGTCGACCAACGTCAAAGTTTTTAGCAATGCGGTCATTACACCACTCCAGCATAGCCTGTGCAGCCTTCGGTGTGTAGTAGCTCATGTCATGGAGCAGCGCAATCGGGTCTCGCAGTCTGTATTCGCACACATTGTCAGTATATCTCCATAGCAACGTCCAAAAGAGCCATGTGGTGCCTCCGTCGTTTACTTGTTTTGAATCCAATATTGATCCAGCACTCGCATAAGTTCAAGCACACGACCGGAGCTGTCGGTGGGAATCAAGACGTTGCCACCACCCCGAACAGTCTTCAGAATCTCCATCATAATCTGTGGAGATTCGTACGTACAATGCACAAACGACGTTAGATAAAGCATTGCACCCAATGCAACCTCAATCAAGCACTTACTTTGCTGTCTCGGTCCTTAAGTTTGGGCTGCTCTGAATGAAGGTTCATAGAATCTGTAATAAGCAGCGTCGGGCGCCTGCAAAGCAATAAACAGCATCAATAACAATATCAACAGGAACATTATGTTAATCACGCCTCCTCCACTTCCCCCAGCACCAACTTAGCTGCTGCACTCACGTGAAGGAATCCAAGATTGTTTTCTGCAGCACATGCTCGGATCTGTGGTTGTAGTCCACTGCATAAATGATATCATCCTACATCAACATGTACACACACCACCAACAGCAGCCACAGCAGCTCAATAATCCAAACTATAACCATAGCATCCAGTCATTTACTTACCGTCTCCTTCATGATCCTCCACAGTGCCCCACCAATGAGATGGCCAGCCACATGAGGCGTGATGACGATCCCTCTCCAGAGCTCGTGAGAGTTAATTTCTCCGAGTACTTCAACTGTTTAAACTTCTCAAACACCAGGTCCACGTCGTCCAGAGAAAAGAGCGAAAAGTCGCTATCGTGCTTGGTCTTGGCCTGGAACGCATCGTACAGAGCGATCTGACCCATGCGGTGTACCGGAAGCGTGCCATAGACGGGAGCGTTCAGCCCCAGCTTGCCCATAGCGTACGGTAGTGCCCCCATGTGCGCCAAGTCCAAGTGGGAGACGAGCACCAGGTCAATGCGGTCCACCACTCGCTGCAGAGGCTTCAGCAGCTCCACATCGTATTCATCCGTCCAGCCACAGTCTAATAGTATGCATACTTCGTCTACCTCTAGCAGATACGCGCAGCAAGGGGCTTTCGAGTGCACGCCGTATAAGGGTGTGAAGGTGATCACCGCCATCTCCCCACAGTTCGCTTGTGCCTGTGTGTGGGTTAGATTCTAATAGTTTAGTCGGCATACAAATATCAAGTTTAAGTCCACTATTGTGGTGTGTTTTTAGGTTTTAGATTGTGGCAATTTTGGACTGCAGGGCAATGACTTGACGCTCCCACAGGTGAAGCGATGCGACCCAGACGAGAGGCAAGACCAGCATAGGCAGTAACCAACTCAAAGCCTCCTTTGAGTACTCCATCAGATGGGTAGCGAAACCCACAGCCACACACCCTCCAATCACCAGCATACAGACCAGCGCCAGGAAAATCGACTCAAGTAGCGCCACTTGACTCTCCACTTCTGCCCCTTCATCTCCCAGTCGCACAAGCTCCATTTGATAGCGAACATCGTCGAAATCTTCCAATTGCAGGGGCGTTTTCTTTGCGGAAACGCAGTTGAGGGAAGTGGAAGTGCGTCTTGCTCTTCTGCTTCTTCGGTTGCTTGCGCTTCTGTTTCTGGTTGGAGCAGTCCATTGGCGATTCGCAGTCGTTTGACGAGCGAGAGGCACGACGCTTCGGAGACCCAAGACCTCAGAAGAGAAGATGACGGATGCCCATTTCCTACAGGAATATTGGGGTGAGTTTGTAGATGTAGTCACGACTGTAAAAATGGTGAAAGGACTTACGTGGGCAAAAGCCTGGTTGAGGTCCTTCTCGAACTGTGCTTCAGGAACGTTTGTCGGCAACAGCTTGGTAAGAGGAGATTTCTTCTTGAGAGCTGCAATTTTGACACTGTCGTAGGTGTATTTGGCAGATAGTCGAGATGGGATCATCTTCGAGAGAGTGGCGTTGACCTGAAGAATGGGGTGAGTTAATTCTGATGATATTAAGAGGAAGTACATCACGAAATGCTCGGAACTTACAACCGGCTGAGTGGATATATGAGGGAGCTGAGGGTCGTGGAGACGCACAAACAACGACGCACCATCTTCAGCGACCGGCAACAATTGTTTCACCTTGTCGTTTCCGACATCATCCACCAGAGCACTCAGCCCACCGGTTGCTACCTTCAACACGTCCTACATTGCGCCCCATTCCACACGCGATTAGACTAGACTGGGATATTATCAAATCCTTTGCTATTCAACCTACCAAGTTGACCTCGCCCTGGAAAAGTGGGAGTTGGATACAACACGTGCCAACAGAACGCGAGTTAGCGAGGACTGGAAGGAACGTCCATCCATACTGTTGCAGTGTGATCGCGCCGGTCTTGGGGTGCCTGGTAACACTTCGAACGTCAAAGAGTACCACAAGCAAACGGTCACTGGTGAGTCCCTTAATGTCTGCACATAAAGCATATCCAGAAGTTAGACTGATACGACATCCACACCATGTTAGAATTGGGCACCACGAACCGTATACCCGTCACTGAACTCTGGAGACGCTTGTGCGCTTGTCCAGTCCATCGATGTTGTAAAGAAAACGTCTCCAGTCAGGCGTGTCGGTTGGTAGAATGACCCTGGGGGTAAACGGAGAATAGCACTTTGAAAATTGGAGAGCCCTTTGTCTTGACGTTGTACAGGGCATCAACTGCGACTCGAAACCCCATTGCCGGCTCATACCGGAGAGCTGACGTAAGGTCGAGATAGTTTGAAGGCTTGCTCTGTCGTCGTTATCAGCGCAACGCACATTTAGAATTAAATCACACATGTATAGCATTGTGCAGACAGCCCAAACCTTGAGCGTATCCCAAGCCTCCGTTCCGCTTAGCGATATTTGCTGCAGGCATTGGGTGATAGTCTTCGGCTTCCGATGTTTGTGCTATAAGATTACGTCAGCTAACATACACAGCATCTTCACAACGCAATTCCAGAGCTGCATACCCGATTCGCGTACACTTTCTCTTCAATACCGGATGGAATGCACCGTAACGAGTCATAAGACTGGTCGCAATACTGGGGAGCTGGTTCAAGTAGTCCTTTGCTTCCCACTCCTGTACTGGGAAGTCTTTGCGAGAAAGCAGCGCCAATCCATCTCCTGACTATTCCAAAGTACGAAACATTAATCCTATGAGTCCATACCAAGCAAACAAAAGATACTACGTAGTAATCCCCTACCATTCTTGCGCGCAAAATCCGTAACAAGACTGTAGCACAGGGTATTCGAGGAAAGTTTTCGCACGACTTTGAATTGAGTGGTTGGTTCGTGTCAGCCGACTGAAGCTGAGAATGCAGAGGTAGCTGAAAATCTCCTTCGTTTAACCCAAACTGAAGAATACTCGGGCGACTGGGTTGGTCTCGAGTCTCAATGTCCAGGAACACAGGGAAAACGGGTACCCCATGATGACAGGATGCTTTGAAACTAACTCAATCGTGTCGACACGAATGACTAAGGTTAGTGTGGGGTTGAAGCTGCTCTGCCGATATTCCATGTACTGTCACCATTCAGCCAATTCAAAATCATAAGTGAACACAAATGCATCCCCTTCCTCCTTCAAGCAATCACTTACCGCATCAAAAACCGGATCGAAAGCAATTGACGTTGTAGACGCAAAGGCACTCCTGTTTTCAGCGACTACTTGGGTCCGATCTGCGTGAAGTGCCGCGATTGTCACCTTGGAAATGGTGACATTGTCCGGAAAACCCCGTCCACCGTCAACATATACATTAAAACCATCCCCTGGTTGAAATAGACTGCCACTCAACATGCTCCGCTGTTGCTCCAGAGTTTTGTCCACAAGTATCCAGGGTTCGTCTTTTTCCACATCGCCATCCTCGCGAAAAGGTGGTAGTTGGGGTTTGTCACCTCCAGACGTTGGAAGGTTCGAGCGAGGGCGTGTGCTTGGTGGTCGCGAAGCGGAAGATAATAAACGTAAGCGATCGACATCCAGAAAATCTTGCTTTTGAGGACGAGCTGACGGAAGCTCCGGAATCTCCTCGAATAGTCCTGATGAAGGTGCTCTTTTCTGGTCATCAACAGATTTAAACGAGGCAGGTTTGCCTATAGCGGTACCTCGGCCTTGCAACGAGGGACGGCGGGTCGTTATGTATTTTGACTGTGGTCTCGATAGTGTCTTGTCAGTCTCTGGTAGTTGATATTTTGCTGTACATAACCACAGACGCATGACGCATTAGATACTACAACAAGCCACGACTAACCATGTTGGTTGCACCTGCATGTAATTCTGGATCGATCAGTATTCGAGAAGCGTCCGCCGTGTGCTCACCACGAACTAGCCGGATGTGAATCCTTATGTCACCACAGTCATCTACTGATGGTGGACTGACGAGTGTTTTCGATGGGTCCGGCATCAAAGACTGCGTCACAGGCAGCTTAAAGAACCCGCACACCAATTCCAGCTTACCCTCGTCTGCTATCTTGAATATTTCAAACGCCGTCCAGCCTAAACTCGTTGAAACGCGTGAACTGCCAACAGTGCTCTGCAAGATAGACGCAACCTTCAACACAAACATAACTGTTAAATAAGGACACTGGGAGACGACATTAAACCCCTCGCAACTTTGCCATCGTACCTCCACGATAACTTGAAGGCTTGGACTAGCGGATAATCGTTTAACGTGGGGGGCCGAGAGAAACAAACACTGCTTATGTTGCGGGCTAACAACCTTGGTTCCTTTGGAGAGCACAACCTTGAATGGAGTCTGAATGCTTTTTCCATCAAATACGGCGTAGGTGATCTGAAACAGAAAATTGTACTTGTCACGCACAATAAATGACAAGCTCTTGTCTGACAAGATATTTAAGCGTACCTGCAGATCGTTTACTGCGGCAGGTACTCCCGCAACGTAGTCCCATAAGATCACAAAACCGCTATCGGGGTTGTACGAATCTGTTGATTTGCCCAGTAACTCAGACGGTAGCTCGTTAGCTTTCTCATCCTCGCTGAGCGCACGCTGCAATCGCAGGGAGATCAACTCTCGTTTCTGCTTAGCAATCCAGTCTTCATGGTCAAGTTCACGCTTCTTTTCCTCTTTTCGGCGTTGAATTCGCTCCTTTAGGTCTTCGAGCTGAAGATAACAAACATTAGAACTCCATTGCTAGGTCATTTCACTCCTCAGAGGCAGTATTACCTGTTCTTGCTCCTCTAGAAGGTCTCGTTCGTTGCGGACATTGGCAAGATTTTCAAGGTGTTGTCTCTGCATTCACAAAACAAATGTGCGTAAGGATGTCTAGAAGGCCTCGTTCGTTGCAGATCTTGGCAAGATTTTCAAGGTGTTGTCTCTGCATTCACAAAACAATACATGCGTAATACCTTAAGGTTCTTGAGAACTGCATCATCCAGATCGCCAGGGACACTTTTGTTGATTGCGGCTACAGAAGCATCGTCTATGACTGTCAGGGTTGAGAGCTTGGCCTACCTTGACAGCCATTAGTACGCGTTAATACAAGAAAGCAAATACCCCATACAGCATCACTTACTTGAAGTAGCTGGAGACGATCCTGTAGCTCAGCAAACTCTTTCCCTTCAGCCTTCTGCTCATTGACAATTCGCTGCTTTTCCAGCCCCGCTCTAATCGTCGAATCTCTATCTCTTGTTGGTGTTCGGGCGGAGCCATGCCAGAAAAATAATTGATCGGGCTCGGATACAATACACCCTGGGCAGGCCACGGCGCCGTTGCAGACGGATACGAATACGTGGGAAAATAGGCCGGAGTGTAGGCAATACTGTACAGATTCACGTGACCTGACGGTGCTAGTGACGACGGAACCAACGGGTAGGGAGGTATTGACACGGGATGGCCCTGGAGCCACCCGGGCAAGGTAAATTGTGGGGAATAGACCGAACTCGGTGCACGAGCAATATCTGCCGACTGGACATCTGAGACTGCTGATGTACTGTGGTTTCGAAGATGCTGGATACTACCCGATGATGCAGCTGCATCCAGACGAGGACTACCCAGGAGTTCTTGACGGCTAAATTTGTTTGCAGCTTTCCTGATGCTTGCCATGTGGTTATTGTGCAGCTCTTGTGAGTCTAACAAAGGGCAATTACAATTATCAACATGCGACGAGGATTAGTCGCTGCAACACGATCATTGTTACTTCGAAGTACAATACAATATTACCAGCTCCCTGTCGCAATAACGCCGGCGAACTTGAACAGCTTCTTGGTCGAAAATCATCTTCTGGATACCCGATTATGGTGGTAAAGTCATTTGAAGAAATTTGTCGTATTGGCAGGTCGAAATCTTCCTCTTGACGACGAGAATTAGCTTTCTGCAGCTCAGCTTGTAGGGTCTCAATCCGTTTCTGCTGCTTTTCGCAATTAATACCCCTAATGAGGCGTTGCAGCGCGTCACATTCGCGAGTGTTAGTCTCTTGGTTGCCAACGATGAGACGGCTGGCACCATCAGAATGGCCTATAATACGGTAATAACGGGAAAGCAAAAATCAATGTGTGGCTGCTGGCTGCTTGCTGTTTGGAACCCAGACATTAGAACACTAATACCTGGCGACGACGTTATCACAAGAGGTGAATGTTTGCCATCTAAACCACCAGAGCTGTTGCTATCCTTTGCTCTCGATACAATAAGATCACCCTCGTCCTGCTTTGCAATATCACTTATCGATGCTGCTGGAGCCACCACTGACACTGCCGCTAGCTGGAACGGACTGGCTTTGGCATTAGCGTTCTTACGAAACTTCAGTTCCTATTGGTAAACCACATTTGATCACAGCCGTTTTTAGTCGGGGGCTTCACTCAGCAAACATTTTTCTGCTCTACACCTCATACCTGCTCCTTCAAGCTCTCACCGAGTTTGGCGAGTATATCCTCCTCCACCTTCCTCTGCACCTCCAGCTGCTCCTTGGTCCATCGCACTCCTGCAAGCTGCTGCTGTGTCTGCTCCTCCCGCGACCAAAGCGTTCCCTGTCCTCACCAATTAACCCCCATAGCATCATCACAGTTAAAACACACACAACAACGTCAATGAACTAGACGGTAATTCAGATGTCGCGCCCACCGCTTCAAGCTGCCCAATCTCGTCGCGAAGGCGCGTCTTCTCAGCCTTCAGACGCAGCTCCTTGTGCTTCGCCAGAGCGATTTGCCTCAGCAGTTCCTCCACCTCTGTCTCCTCCTGTCAGAGCCCACACGCGCACACACTTCAGTCGTCCAAGTACATATCATCCCAGTCAATCAGCCAATTAAGCGCATCCCTCAACACCAACCTCCATGCCCATGAAGGAAGATACACGACGTTTCGAGCAACACGTCTTTTTAGCCAATCATCAAGCCTCTTCGACCTAACACATCATTTCAGCCAATCATCAAGCCTCATTGACCAACATGTCATTAACGAAAATGCTGCGGTTGGGAACGGCGCGGTCGCAGCGCCGCTTATGGCGCGCCCTGTCGACGCGGCAGGCGGCGCAGATGGAGACAGAGGTGATGGAGCGATTGCGTAACGTCCAGGACGGCCTCGGACTTGGTAATATTGTTTCATTGGGTCATGTCAAGGTAGGACAATTCGCCCCGACATCTCCTCCGCGTTGACACAAACCACTGACTATTGCCACCATCTACTGTCAGGATCTGCGCGTCACACCTGACGATGGAGCAGTGTCCTGCAAAATCGAGATGCCGTCACCAGCACTGATGGAGTTGACGCGCCAGGTTCGAAGGCTGTTTTTGTCGAGAGGGAGATCTCTCCATCACATTGTCAAGATCGTGATTCCTTATGCTATCCTTCTGTCTGCTGGTTCTTTATTTTACAGTGGCAAAAAGAGGCAGAGAAGGTTGTGAAGGAGCTGCAATGGGTCAAGAAGACACACTTTGAGATCTCCAAATCTCGGCCTCGTAACGCCCGTGCTGGGCGCTTCTCGTCACTGGCTCATGTGTCAGACATTATTGCGGTGTCCAGCTGCAAAGGCGGTGTTGGGAAATCTACGGTGGCGGTGAATCTCGCATTTAGGTTGAATATGCATTGCACTTGATTGAGGTTGTTGTTGCTGCTGAGTTGCTTACTGACTTGTGGAGATGGCTTGCAGTCTGGCGAAGCGTGGTGCTCGTGTGGGTATTCTGGACGCAGACATTTATGGACCGAGCTTGCCGACAATGGTTTCACCGCAAGATTGCACCATTCGTCAATCGAGAAAGGTTAAAAACTTTATCGAGCCGGTGGAGTATGAAGGCGTCAAATGCATGTCATTTGGCTTCGTCAATCAACGCGCTGCTCCTGGTGCTGGAGGTAAGATTAGTTTGGTCGGTGACTTTTAAATCCGTCGCGTGGTAAAGATGAACACGTATCTTTTATTGAAAGTTCACGCTCTGACTGTTTTGAGCAGGAGTTGGAGCTGCTGTGATGCGTGGCGCCATGGTCTCGAAGCTGATTGATCAGCTTGTTCTCGGTACCGAGTGGGGTGATTTAGATTATTTGGTTGTGGACATGCCGCCTGGAACTGGTGACATTCAAATCTCTCTCTCAACAAATGGCTATTTCGGCTGCAGTGGTTGTGACGACACCTCAGAGGCTCAGGTATGCACCATGCGATAATGTTTTGTTGATACCCTTTATCCGCGTCACTTCAAGCTAATACTATTGCCGTATTGAATGCATAGCTTTGTTGATGTTGAGAAAGGAATTGCAATGTTTGAAGACATGAAAGTACGGTGAAATTTGCTCGCGTATTATGGAGCGGGTATATTTTAAATGTATTATGCTGTGCACATGTAGGTGAAAACGGCTGCTGTTGTGGAGAACATGTCATACTTTGATTGTTCACATGGAGAACGACACTATCCGTTTGGTGAGTTGGTTATGTCGTGCATGTATTTACTGCAATAGCATTGTAACCCGTATCTGTTCACAACTTAGGCCCCGGACACATGAAGGAGCTTGTTGAAAAGTTTAATTTGAAAATGTGTTCAAGCTGCCGATTTCGAAGCAATTCAGCTCGTCTGGTGACTCAGGACGGTATACGAACGCTAACCAAGTAAAACTTGTAGATCTGCTGGAGCTTGTTTTTACTGACGTCATGTCTGCCTTACAGACCTTTCGTTCTGTCTGGTCTATCTCCGGGCGAAGAAAAGACCTACGATTCGTTGGCGTCCACAGTACGTACATTACTTGAAGGATCAACTTGAACGTGCTACTGGGTTTCAATTAACAATTGTTTGTTGCTAGGTTGCCAAAGAACTGGTGGTTCTGAAGCACAATGTACGCCTGGCGCCTGAGTTGCTCTACGACAAAACCGTGGCATCGTCCTTCGCCAATATACTCTGAACGCAGCGAAGGAGGCAGTCGTGCACCCAGCCGACCTCCGAGCAAGGTCAGTCACAACTCTACTCTGTTAGTTCATCTCTTGGTTGAAGCGTGAACTAACTTGACAACTCCGATGCTTTTGCATTATGAAGATGTCGGTGCGCACAGTGCATTGATGAGTTCACAGGAGAGCAGGTATACTTTATTGTATCGTGCAAGTCTTCTATGTTATTCAGTTCTAACAGTTCGGCGTATGGATAATTGATTTAGCTCTTGGACCCAGCTTCCATTCCAGATGATATTCACCCCACAGCAGTCGAGCGAAAAGTACGTCCACATGTAGTCTTCAATTGTGGTATTTGCAGCAGCTCACAATTTTGTATAACAGGGTAACTATGCATTTGCTGTCACGTGGAGTGATGGCCACAGCTCGTCGCTCTACACGTACGATGCGCTCGCCACACTTATCAGCGAATACACCTTGGAGTCAACCGATAATCGCTAGACACCACTCAGTGATAACAGCCACGATCAGATCAGCGCCCCCACTAGGAAATAGAACGCTGCCGACCGATACTTCACTGAATCCAGTTTTTCCCTCGCTATCTCGGAGTCCGTAACTTGGTCCAGAGTAAAATCCGATCGCGCAGTCTGGATAAGTTCGTAACTTCGTAGCGGTGGCACAGACATTTTGTCACTGAACTGATCAATTCACGGATCAGACACACAGGGAGCAAGATGTGGCTAGCATTGCAATTCGTTACAGCATTTGGCGGCGACTACACGTAGCTGTAATTTCCCCCAAGAATAGCAGGATGCGCTTCCTCAATGCCCAGCGCCAACGCCAATGGGGTCAGAACGAGAAGGAGTAACAGGAATATCTATTCATCAGCGCACCGGCCATTAGTGCTCGTCTACCAACCAAGAGCGTTGTGTTGTCAAGGGCAAGGACAAAGGATGGATCCATATCGCAACTTCCAACGCGCCGCATAGTTGCTGCGTGCTCCCCATTTGCCAAAAGCAGTTGCGAGGTCCTCATAATGTCGACACAAGTGGCACACGAACTTAGCAAGGACTGCCTGGTGCTCTCGACTGTGAGCCTGCAGATTGATAATATCATTCCACGTGAGTCGACCACGTCAAGCGAAGGCCAGAAAGCTAGCGGAGATGCCAGATTAAATGAAAAGGTGGCTCATGAGGGCACTCAGCAACGTCCAGGGCTTAGTGCCCAGGACTCCTGGGCCCAGTTGCAGATCAAGGACCGTATGCAGTGGATGGGAAGTTTCAAGCAGAATAAGCGCGGCGGACTTCAGTTCCAGGACCGCGAGACGCTCAAGAGGCAGCAAGGGGTATTCAAAGAGGTCATGATGCAAGTCGGCTCACAGATTCTATCGGGTAAACTGTCTGTACGTGCTTCGCTGCCGATCCACATTTTCGAGCCAAAGTCGCTGCTGGAGCGCGTCGCCAACGGATGGAACTACGCCCCGACGGTTCTCAAGAAGGCAGCGCTTAGCCGAGCAGACCCAGTGGAGCGCATGAAATTTGTCATGGCATTTGTTGCTGGCGGGCTACACTTTTGTGTTGGTCAGATGAAACCATTCAATCCAATTCTCGGCGAGACGTACCAGGCCACCTATCCTGACGGTACGCAGATATTCATGGAGCACATCAGTCACCACCCGGTGAAATCTGTTTTTACCGTCACGGGACCGAAAGGACTTTACTGCATGTTCGGTGTCTATGAGTTCGAATCCGTCACGAGCCGCAGCTCCCTTATGAACTACCAGCTTGGGACGGTAAACATTACATTCCATGACGGTGCAGTCATCACGTATACGATGCCTCAAATCAAAATGAGTGGCATCTTGTTCGGTGACCGCACTGTTGAGATAGTGGGGTCCTCACGTTTCGAAGACGCAGCCAACCGCCTCGTGGGTGAACTTAACTTTGACGCGAACAACAGCTTCTTGAAAAAATCACAGAGCGACGACATCAAGGGTTTCATCTATCCATCGAAGGTGATAATTGCTGTCATATGTGTCCGCTGACCTCAGGATATGAGCTCATTCATTTGCTTTATACTTTCGACTCATAGAAATCTGCCAAGCATGCGCTGGCAACTGTGAACGGCTCGTGGCTTTCGCACCTCCAATTCGACGGCAAGACGTACGTGAACCTAGCGATGTGATGGAACTGCATTTTCAAATACTGACGTTTTATTTCGTACAGCTACTGGCATGTCGAATCCGAACCAGCGTTTGAGCACACACGTGTACAGGACCCACTCCCTTCGGACGTTAGCTACCGGGAGGATATCGTCGCTTTGAAGGTCAGTGGGCGATATCCTAGATGCGAGAGAATTCTCTACCTGTAGCTGACTGTTCTCTTTTTCCTTACAGAATTGTGACACCGTCTTAGCTCAGTCTGAGAAGCTACGACTCGAAGCTCTTCAGCGTGCAGATCTCAAGCTGCGCCAAGAGAAATTGGCCAACAGCAAAGCATAACTATTTACTCGTCTGCACCCAGTTTGTATACACCCCACACGGCACTTGCGATGGCAGCAAGCGCAAGGATATCCTCTTTGAGGCATTTCTCTATTCTCAAGCGATTAATAGTGGAAGAAGAATCCAACACATGCAAAAAGTTTAACATGTAAGAAAGTGCCTATCGACATCCTAATTGGGTGAAGTTCTTGCTTCTCAGGCCGGCTCAATCTCGAAATTTACTTCTGCTTCTTGAGTTTCTTCTCATCTTCCTCAGCAGCGTGCTGTTGGGCAAACTGCTCAATGCACGAGATGGCAAAGTAGGCGATGAAGGCCACCATGACCCACGAGCCCAACTGCGAAACCAGGCTAGTGCTAGTAGCTGTTTGCATCCCTGCCTGTTCTGCCGTCGCCTTGACTTGAGCAGAGTGAAACTTCTCGCGACATTCGAGCAAGAACTCGCTGACGCGCGAGCCAAGTCCCCACTGAGCAGGAGTGATTTGTCCGATGATGGCCTCCACGCGCTTTAGGTGCGCGTCCGTGAAGATAGTGATGAAGAACACGGCTTGCAAGTTGACCTTGATGAGTGCCTTGCCAATGAGCGTGGCGCCGAAGAACGTCCAGAACGGCATGAGGAAGTGTCCACAGCAGATGCCGCATAGATCAAAAGCCATGTTAGGCCAGGCTGACATGAGCAGGACACCAAAGAAGCCGTGCTTCTGAAGGAATCGAATCATCCAATCCTTCATGCTGTTCATGATGTTGTATTGAGACTTGGAATCGGAGATTTCTTCAAATTCTTCGTTGCGTTGACCTGCGAGTCTAGCTGCACGACTAAGCGCATAGGGTGGGATTTCTCCTGCAGCAGTACCTGCCCCCACAACATGCAAGGCAAGAAAACCTTCCAGAAGATGGCAACAAACGTGACTGTCGAAACTTGAGGGACATCTTGGCAATTGGCTTCAAAAGGGTGGAACCACATGTGGTGACGCGAGTCAAAGTCCAGTGATTTGCACTCCTGGGCCCCTGCACCACCAGGAAAATGTGCGGGAACAGGAACAGGATGCCCGAGTGCATGCCAGTGCCCAGTCCCACCGACGAGAGCACGCCTAATCCGACCCACCAGACCACGAACTTGACGCTTTTGTTGAACTCATCAAGCAGTAGACGGTGCGATCCATCGACGCTGGAGGCTGCAATCCATCCAAGCAGCAAAGGGAGCAGGACGAAGCGAGTGGCGTTGCTACGCTGGACTCGAAGCGCCAGCCACTTGAAGAAGCGCAACAAGACGATGCTGAAGTGGTAGAGCGTGCTGAATGGGCGACGGAACAGCGTCAGCTTTTGCGCTCTTGACGCAGCTTCTCCGCCTGCGTGGAGGTCGAAGACGGGGCGACTTGGGGTCGTTGGAAGCCATCGAGGCGCGTAGGTCTCCGCTTTGAATGGTCGAATGTGCGAATGACGTTCTCTCCCTTACAATAATTCCACGTCACAGCTATATCAGTTATTTGTTAAATAGAAACTATAATAGAGAATATATAACCTGACATAATGAATACACGACAGTTAGATGTACGAAACAATAAGGCAGAGCTGCTGGAACGCACACGGCACTTGTGCTTAGCTAGCTGAGGAAAGTAGCCGCCGGGCCGATGACCGACTTCGAATCAGACGTCAAGTTAAGTCCCCAAGTACGCCACCAGTCTTCGCAACCAGCGGGAAAGTGGATTTTGCTCAGCTCAAAGTACTTCACAGAGGAATTATCGAGCGGCACGAGTCTAGACTAAAGCATGAGGTAGTCAGCAGTGAAACAAATGAGCAACAACACACCCCTGAACGGGATGAAGACATGGAAGTCGACGAGAGGCTTTTGGAGAGTAAACTGTGCCAGCAAACAGCTGCACGTCTGCACCGAAGGAGACAGCTTGAAGGAGATCAAAAGCGGTAAGTTGCCGTGACATGCTAACGCTTTACCCGACTAGATCTTTGTTTACTACACCACCTGAACCCCGCACTTGTCATCATTACAGATAGTACCAAGGAGATTTTGAGCAAGGTCTTCAAAGATTCAAAACCAAGATGAGAGAGATAGACTTTGTTGCCGAAGGACTGAATAAGCTTGCAAGGCAACCGTCACAGGTACAGACTTCAACTAACCTAGTGAGTACAACGAGAATCTGATGCTTGCCATGCTAGCACATAATGTTGAAGGCAACTAATTTTGAGGCAGAGCCACCTTCGGTCGAAATTTGCCGTTCTAGCCCTGTATGCAAGCTCCCAGCATGGAAACTAGCTCCTATCCCTGCTCAGCCGACTCAGTAATATTCGTACGAAGCAGTTCGACCGGTACAGTGTCCGTTAATACTGCCAAAGCCCTCACTCGCCTAGACCTACTCAAGGATCACGCTTCCAAGATATGCAGCTGTGCATTTGGGGTCTACAACTCGTCTTCGCGTGCAGTAAGTTTATTGAATCAGTATCACTTCTAGCCACACACTAACTCAATCACTTTCGCTCTGCGCAGAGTAACCTCGCGGATAACAAACTAATGCTAATGATATTGATGTGACTCCAATCTGGTGGATTGTATTAGTTATTTGGTGCAAGCCTTACGCTTAGCTTCCAACTCCAACTGCGCTTTCTTCGTTTTGGAGTCACTATTAGGCTTATAATTGCGCTCGAGAAACGTTTGCTGGTTGGTCTTTTGTGCAATTCGTTTTTCATATAGCAATTGTTTTGCGGTCTTATTGCCCTTGAAGCGGCTCGTTTCTTCAGCTTCCATTTGGGCGTAGATTTGCTCTTTTTCTCGGCTTGAAATCGTGATGCCTCAGCCAAACGAGTAGTAAAACTGTGCTCGATATCTCCCCATGCATTTAAGTACCGAAACTCGACCCCGCACGATTGACACTTTTTCTTTTTGTCTCGGAATTCTGAGTACGATTGCGGAGCGCCACATCTCGGACAGGATTTCTTGTCCTGCACAAGTTGGATTAGAACCTCCATGACATCAATGAATTTCTCGTTAATGATACTTACCAGGCGAGCGTTGTAATCATTCTCGCCGCGACTTAATTCCAGTTTCTGTAGGGAAAATTGAATACGTTAGAAATGATTGAGCAGCGATAACACGCCCAAACATCATGAACTAACTTTCTGCCGATTCTTTTCCGCCGCCTCCATTCGAGAAATGAAAGTTTGGCCCGTATCTGAGCTATCAAAATCGTCTCTGGAGGAATCCCTGGCGCGTTGTGCTGCATTTTTCCGCATTTTAAAGCGACAGTGCTGCTCCTCGTCATTAGTAGCAAATTTCCGAGCTGTGGATTTCTTGGCTGGGGCTGAAAGAGTTTCAATTCGTTTCTGAAATGTGTTTAGCACAGTAACACCGAACCAGTGAGTACTCACCATGACCCATGAAAACAAGGTTTTACCACGTACCCCGATGGTAGCTAGGAAAACGATCACGAGGAGATAGGAGAGAAGGTTAGACTCCACAGCAATTCGAACACAACACGGTTCATTATCCTCACCAGGGGCTGCCGCCACAGTCCTTTGTTTTAGCCTCTCCAGAACGTTGGTAGATTTAACAGCCTGAAGTAGCCTCTCTTCATATACTGCAGATTTCTTGATCCCCAGCAACGTACCTGCAGCTGCAGTTTTGGTGCTTAGCACATTGCGTGAGATAGTTTTGATTCCGTCTTGACTCTTGTAGACGATCGTCGAGGAGCTAGTTGCTGCTGCTAATGGAGACCTTGGCAGCGCCTCCGATTTTTTATATCCCGAGGTGTTGCTCCTTTTGGTAAAGGGTTCGCCGCAGCATTTATTGTAGTTGTTGCCGGGTTGCATTTCACATCCCGTGACTCTGGCGCTACATGTGCGGATAGTTCTGATAGCTGAAGACGCTCTTCCACTTGCTGGATAGACTGCACTTTAGCGAGCATCTCGGCCAGCTCTGCATCATCACTTTCCAGCGCATCGTCATCGTCCATATAGGCGTTGGCATAGCTGTCATCTTCTTCCTCATCATCGTTCTTCATTTCATTATCGGGGTGTCCTGGTTCCGTTTCACCCATGTTCCTCCAAGTGTACGTCTATTTCTGCCAACGCTTACAGGTAGACGTTGTTGATTTTTCCTGCCCCAGTACCTTGGTGATCCGACAGACGAAGAAGGCGAAGTTGTTGTGAGATGCTTTCCAAGCAGGATGTGGAGCACTTGAAGTCGAAAGTGGAGTTTGCTGTGGAAGCCTTACTGCGAGCCGCAGACGAACGGGTCAGCTGGAAACAGAATAAAAACGGTTTATCGTCAGAGGGTCCTGCATATTCTTTTCTTCCGGGTGTCTACATGTCGGCGATACCCATTGTCACCCCAACACCAGTCCAACATCAGGAAGAGGACAGTAATGTGAGTGCTTTACCTTTAACTTCTCCTGGAACCTGCCTTGCTTTCCCGGATGTCAATCTCACGGCCACTGTTCCATTTCTTACAGCTAACTGGACCCCAAGGTAAGTCAAACGCGGAGCCTACAACCGATGGCGACGGAAGCAAGACGCGGGTAATTCTTCACGGAGACAATACGTTCGAGTACACGTGGAGCATGAAACGCAGTGGTGCGCGTGCGATGGAATTCACAGTCGAGATGGAGGGTGTCTGGAATAAGCCAGTGCTCAACCGTACCCGGAGGGGCGAAGAAGACCAGCGTGTGTCCCTCTCGGCGAAAAGAATTCGTTTCCAGCGTCTGTCGAATTATGGTAACTATTAGGTTTGCTGAGATGAACTAACCAAGCATGAGCCTTCATTGACAATGCATTCCTCGCAGACACTGATGACCAGATCTGGAAGCTTTGCTTGCGGACGCTCGCCCGCCACGGCTCCGACTGGGCTAGCGTTGGGATATCTGAGCGTGGCATCCCCCAATCGTCATGGTCTTCCAGTGCGTCGACGGGTGTCTCGAGAGTACAGGCGCAGCACTCCCGGCGCAGATCCTGTCGAATTCACCTGCCTGTCGAATCCTTGCAGGGCTCACCAAAAAATTGCCAACAAACTCGGTGCACCCGTGGATGTGATGACTGAGAAGTGGTTACCTGTTCGAGGCGTTCGTCTTGCGTTAGCCGAGACTACCGGTAGCGACGAGATCAAAGTTAAAAAGTTTAACCCCTTCTACTGGTAAGTGTGTGACCGCAGTGCTTCAAATTGATGCCAGTATTAACTCATATTCCTGTCTATCTGTCGCCCCCCAGCTTGGCCGAGGTATATTGTAAATTACTTTTGCATTTTGATGCGTAAATTCACTTCTCACTCGTGTTCATGGAGTAGGCATTGCGTAGCGGGAATCATTCGTCTGAAAGGACCTCATCAGCAAGCGCTTGATGGATAGCGTTTTGTTAAAACAATCGCAATCATTCCTTATTTTACTCGATTGGATACCACTGTGCCACCTCTAAAGCTATATATCTTCTTTGACAGTTTCTACATAGATCCCGGTGGTTCGCAGATCATTCTAGTTTTTGCTTCATACCACACAAACCAGAAACATGAACCAACGATCTTCTTGCAACGAACCGAATGCACATGTCGTCGAGCCAGCAGCCCCAGTCAGCGACAAACTCGGTGATTATGCCCTGGGACTTTGCAATGCAAGTACTGCGTGGTGAGCGTCAGATGAATCACGTGGCCGTGGTGCTCAAGGCCTCGCTTTCACCAACATCGTCATTGTCATCGTCATGACGTCCGTCGCCATTGCAAGTAACTCGCTCGCCCTCATCTCCGCTCGTGGAGAATATGGTGGACCTCTTCGTCCAGGGCCTGCTCTGGTACGCTGGCACGCGCTCAGGCAAGAAGCAGGACTATACCAAGTACCCTGCCGGCACCTCTCGATTCGAGCCTGTTGCTATCATCGTGGCGGCCAGTGTGATGGTCTTGGCATCGATCGTGTTCATTCAGGAGTCGGTAAAAAGCTTATAGATGGGTTCGCATCGGACGAGCCGGAGGCGCCAATCCTGTCCGCTGCAGCGATTGCCATCTCCGTCACCGCTGTGATTGTGAAGATCGGTTTGATGCTCTACTCCAGTTGGATCCTCAAGACTACGGTCTCCGCTGCTGTGGAGGCAATTCACCAGGACAACTTTAACGACATGATCAGCAACTCGTTCGCTGTGGCGGCGTACATTGTCTCGTCTGTGGAGTCAGAGGCTTGGTACGTCGACCTCGCTGGCGCCATTCTCATCTTCCTGTACATCATGGTGGCGTGGGGTAAGATGGCGTGGGAGCAGGTGACGCAGTTGGTGGGCGTGTGTGCCAGCGATGAGTTCATCGAGGAAGTGAAGAACCTGTGCAACAACCACCACGCGTCTATGACCCTGGACATCGTGCGCGCCTATCACTTTGGGTCGAAGTATTTGGTGGAGTTGGAAGTGGTGGTACCGGCGGACATGTCGGTTAAATTAGCACATGATCTCGCGCTGCAGGTGCAGTTCAAGGTGGAAAACTTTGAGGAGGTGGAGCGTGCATTTGTGCATGTGGATTACCAGTCGCGTGGTTATGACGAGCATGTAGTGTCTCAAGAAGCAGATGCATTGGTGGTGTACGCTGGTTACAACTGTTCGGACCAACAGCGCACATCGATGGCAGGCCACTGCGGTGAGATGTACGCTTCGTTGCCTACGGAAGACGACTTGGCAGCTATTCAGGTCGCCGTGGGAATCGACGGAATGGGGTCGTCGCTTAGCTCGCCGGAGTGTGCTGAAATTTCGACTCCGCGTGCGAGTTTCAAGGAACTGAATTAACAAATAAGGTGTGCAACAAGAAAATCTATTGCCTCCGACCACAGCCAGATTAGTCGTCAGAGACTATCGTTCTGTGTAGTGACGCCAGGAGGAGGCGAAGGAAGTAATGAAGAAAGCAATGAAGACGAAAACCCCCATCACGCATGCTTGCTGTCTTTGCTCTTGGGCATGACGCGACGCAGCACGGGCGTAAGTACAGCGTAGATGGCGAGTGTGAGAATCGGCATGACGAGCAGCCACATGTAGATGGCGTGCAGTAGTGTAAAGCGGAAGAGCAGCAGTGTGTTGATTGTGTCCTTCTTGACGTCCTCCATGAAGGTGCCAATAGCGAATTCTCCTTCTCCTTCACCCCCGCCAAAGACAGCGTTGCCATAGTAGCTACATGCATCAATGATAGCAAACAGAAAGAAATCAGATACGATGACGATCAGACCACAAACAGACCCAAAAGTGACAGCAGGACGCACATGAAGACGGGGACGGACGCGATGTTTAGCGGTGTGACGAGGTAGTTGGTGAGCATGGCGGCCACAGGGTTCAGGCGGAACAAGAAGATGGCGGCCATCACAGGCACTGTAGTCACCCCAGGAATAGGAAAGATGCCTCCAGAGACGCCAAAGGCCATCGCCAAAGCGATGCTGCCGGGTGAAGCTACCAGGACAAACAGGGACAGGGAGTGAATTCAAGGAGATAATAGGTTATTTTCATGTAAAGATCCCCACCGCCAGACTTAAGGAGCTTCACCACTGGGGCCTTGACTTTTGCTCGAAGAACACACTCATTGCGTCTGATAAACTCGTCGAGATGGTTTTTGATGCTACGTCGGCCTGGATACTGTACGGTATGCTACTTTGTATTCTTACTTTTTTCCTGTAAATGTTACTTTATATCATTACTTCTTGAAACGCACTTATCGCCTTTGGAGATTTAATGTGGTAACAAGACATGAAAAACGAGGTGCATGTGAAGAGCTGGTTTGGCTGTGCAAGCTAATATTTCATCCCAAAAATTTGAGATCATATTATCGGATAGCTTGTTTTAATCTCAGTCCTGAGGACGCAGACACGCTGACGCTAACCTACGACTAAACTCCTGTCTCCAAGGACAAGTTTCGCCTCCGTTTGCAAATAATAAGTGTCGTGAGCAAGGGAATGCCGTTATTGAAGGAGACACCAGGCTTGGATATGAGCTTGATTCTTTTAGTATGCAGCAAGCGTGGGGGTGCTGAATTGTAAATGAAGTCGTGAAGTTCGGTACGTAAGCCATCTGAGGACGCTGCGTTCGCCAATATCATAATCACATTACAAAGGTATTTATTAGATGCATACGGAGGAGTTGCCCGCAAGCAGCTTGCTCAGTAAAGCTATGACCCCCCCCACCGACATCTAATATGGGACTCACATTCCAGGTTGAGCCGCCCAATGACTGGACCAACGGAATAGCAGTGTAAACAGAATGTTGGTAACTTCATTAGATTGCACAGCCCAGCTCGTGCGCACAGCGTCGACAATACAGACTTCGCCTGCCTATATCCGCGACCAGTCCGTCCGAATCAGACTTCGATTGGAGGATGCCACGCGCTTTACGACATAGTGCGAACGATCGATTAATATGACGAGCAGCACCCACTCGTGGATCATTCCTGAAATCACTCCGAAGGCAACTCTGCGCAACACCAAGTTTCCAACCAGATGCAGAGCCCGGCTGCCACTCATCCAGCGTCTCCAATGGCCAACTCGCCCAAGAAGCTACTGCTAGCGCAGTTCGCGACCATCCAACGCGTTTACCGCGGAGAAGAACCACTAAACCATGTTGCAGTAGTGCTCAAGGCCTCGCTTTTCACCAACATCGTCATTGTCATCGTCATGACGTCCGTCGCCATTGCAAGTAACTCGCTCGCCCTCATCTCCGCTCTCGTGGAGAATATGGTGGACCTCTTCGTCCAGGGCCTGCTCTGGTACGCTGGCACGCGCTCAGGCAAGAAGCAGGACTATACCAAGTACCCTGCCGGCACCTCTCGATTCGAGCCTGTTGCTATCATCGTGGCGGCCAGTGTGATGGTCTTGGCATCGATCGTGTTCATTCAGGAGTCGGTAAAAAGCTTATAGATGGGTTCGCATCGGACGAGCCGGAGGCGCCAATCCTGTCCGCTGCAGCGATTGCCATCTCCGTCACCGCTGTGATTGTGAAGATCGGTTTGATGCTCTACTCCAGTTGGATCCTCAAGACTACGGTCTCCGCTGCTGTGGAGGCAATTCACCAGGACAACTTTAACGACATGATCAGCAACTCGTTCGCTGTGGCGGCGTACATTGTCTCGTCTGTGGAGTCAGAGGCTTGGTACGTCGACCCCGCTGGCGCCATTCTCATCTTCCTGTACATCATGGTGGCGTGGGGTAAGATGGCGTGGGAGCAGGTGACGCAGTTGGTGGGCGTGTGTGCCAGCGATGAGTTCATCGAGGAAGTGAAGAACCTGTGCAACAACCACCACGCGTCTATGACCCTGGACATCGTGCGCGCCTATCACTTTGGGTCGAAGTATTTGGTGGAGTTGGAAGTGGTGGTACCGGCGGACATGTCGGTTAAATTAGCACATGATCTCGCGCTGCAGGTGCAGTTCAAGGTGGAAAACTTTGAGGAGGTGGAGCGTGCATTTGTGCATGTGGATTACCAGTCGCGTGGTTATGACGAGCATGTAGTGTCTCAAGAAGCAGATGCATTGGTGGTGTACGCTGGTTACGATTCTTCCTGCGCGAATAACATGGAAGGCATGGAGCAATTTCCGGTTGCTGTGGAAGTTAGTGAGACTGCCGCCCCTGGAACACCCACCGCTACAAGCTTCAGCGTACTGAAAGATTAAATGCTTGCCATGTTAGCATCCCATTCTAAAAGCCTCGGTGCCACAGAGCGCGTTATAAAGTAATGGGCTTCAAGCCATCTATCAATGCGTAGGTCGGGCATTCACATCCCACATGTTCATCTTATTTTTTCTTGCTGAGTTTAAGGCGCTTCTGCGCGGCGAGGAACTGATCTTCACTAGGTTCACAGGAGTCTCCCGACACCTTCTTGCGCTTCGATTTCTTGCCCTTCTCTGCGTATTTGGCTTCCAAATTGCTAAGGAGCGAGTCAAACCCGCGCTTTCTGCTCATACATAATATAATCAATACTACTAAATGCTTTGCTGGTGACCACGGTGATTCAAGACTCACCTCTTAGCACTCAGAGCTGTGCTGGCCCCGTCACTGCGATTCTGCTGGTTCCCTCGAATCTTGTTGAACAATTCTTCAGCCTCACGTGCCTCCCTCTCACGCTTCGCCTGCTTACGTTTTTGATCAGCCGGCGTTTCTTTCTTTTTCTTTCCCTGCTCTTTCAGATATCCACGCCACGTAGGGAAGGTCTTGACCTGTTCTCATCCAGATAGCCAAAACACCGTTAACAACGGGACCCTCAGTAGTATTGCATCCCCGTAATCCAAATACCCTACCGCTTTCTCCTTAATAGCCTTCTGGATCATCTCTGTAAATCTCCTCTCATCGTCCTCTGTTGACAACATGATCGAGTCCATGATGTTCTTCATCTCTCCTTCGTGCTTGAGTAGGCCTCTAGTACATCACGTCGCTCTTCCTCTGAGAAACGATACTCCCCTTCAAATCTAGTGATGTCCTCCTTCGTAACTTTAGGGAAGACTCGAGTGAAATAGTCAGCCCACATCTGATAGGACGGAGATTTTTCGTCGTGGTCGTCTGACAGGATCGTCCCCGTCTCGTCGTACACTGCACGCGCTTCCTTGTCACTCAAGATGGAGTGAATGGCGCTCACAGCCTGAAACTTAGCCGTCGCCTTGGCTCGGGACGCTTCATCTCCTCGTTGTTTATCTGGATGCTGCAGTAAGAAACTGAAGGAGGTGAACGTTGTGGCTCAAAGCGATGCAGTCAAAAGGCAAAGAAAGTTACGTGCATAGCGAAGAGCCAGTTTCCGATACGCACGCGTGATATCCTTGTCCGTGGCTGTGCGCTCTACCCTGAGCACCGCGTACAGATCGCAGTCGTCGCCGAACTCTGCGTGGATCTGCGCCGCCATTGCTTTGCTTCAATGATGGCAACCAAAGCGGTTATTTATTATTTATATATTATTTATATATTATTATTGGTGTGGACCACAAAACTGTTTACAAACATTTTTTTAAATCTAATCTTCAACCTCACAAGGCGAAGAGCAACAAGATGCAGAAGACGCTGTCATTTGGGAACGGTGACACGGCACAGGTAGCCATCGTGACTGGCGCGGGGAGAGGCCTGGGAAGGGCATGGGCAGAGGCTTTAGCTACGCGTGGAGTGCGTGTGGTTGTGAACGACAACGACTCGGACAGGTCGCTGGTGGAGAACGTGGTCCAAGCCATCCGCAGTCGAGGGGCGTGGCTGTAGGGGACCACCACAGTGTCACGGACGGGAAGGAGATCGTGCGCACGGCATTGGACAATTTCCAACGCGTAGACATCTTGATTAATGTATGCTACAGAGTGACTGGGTGAGAGTTTCGAGGTGATCAATCACTTGACGTTACTGTGTACCTTGCGTGTGGTATCATTATAGAATGCGACGATCATCCGCGATGGGTCCTTCCGCAAAATGACGACTGAGAGCTGGTATGTCATAGAGAGACATCGAGCAATAGAATTACTCGTCTGCAGACTGGTTGATTGACTGTTATTGTTGTTGTTGCTGCTGCTGCTCTTGCCAGGGACGCTGTGTACCGCTCAAGTTTGCTGGGGACCTTCGCTGTGACGCAAGCAGTCTGGCCTGTCATGCGCCAGCAGAAGTACGGACGCATCCTCAACTGTGTGTCTGGGGCTGGACTCTATGGGAACTTTGGCCAGGTCAACTACGCCGCTATGAAGATGGGACTCGTGGGCTTCACTGTTGCGCTCAACCGGGAAGGTCCGTCGACTGGTTACAGGTTGCAGCAACTTTTTCTAACATCCACAGTTGTTCTGTGCAGGTATCAAGTACAATATTGCCGTCAATGCAGTATCTCCAGTGGCTGGGACCCGGCTTACACAACCTGTGTGGCCCGACGACATCTACACCAAGTTGACCCCAGAGCTGACGTCGCCTGTCATCACGTACCTGTGTCACCAGTCGTGTAAGGACAACGGCGAACTGTTTGAGCTGGGAGGTGGATGGGTGGGTGCACTGCGTCTGCAGCGCACGCATGGAGTGGGGTTCCCCACTGATCCGAAGCAATTCACACCAGAACTTGTTGCAGAGCAATGGCGCGACGTGGTGGATTTCAGTCGCGTGACCCACCCAACGTCTACGCAGGACTCGTTCGAGCCCATGATGCGAAACATTACGGCATCGCCGAAGTCGCTTACGACGGCGCGATCCAGTGAGTGTGCTGAAGTGTTCGACCGGCTGCGTGCTACGCTGCAGGAAAAGGGATCAGCACTCAGCAAGCAGATCTCGGGCGTTCTGGAGTGGCACATCAACAAGGAAGTCTGGACGATCACACTCCTGCACGGCAAAGGCACACTGCTTGAAGGCCGCAACCCACGTCTAACACCGGATCTGCAAATCCACATGGACGAGCAGGACTTCTTGGACATGGCGGCTGGTCGACTTCGATTGCAGCAGGCCCTTATCCGGAAGAAGTTGCGTCTGCAGGGCAACCTCAAAATGGCCATGAAGCTGCAGCCCTTTGCAGATCTTCTGCTGCAGCAGCACCAGGCGCGACTGTAATATGCAGGTTGCGAGCAGAAAACTCAAACGTGCGCATGTCGGTAATACTGGTAGGGAGGTGGGAACAGGAGATGACCGCTACCCACAAAACATCAAACTCGCTTCTACCGCTTCGTTTGGATGCAATGATATTGACAAAATAATAGCTTGTCAACAATGACCAACTACCAAAATAGTCGGCATTGCTTGGGTTCGTTTACAAAGTATTGCTGGAATCGATGAGATCACTTTGAATAAAGCTGATACAAAGTACATGCACTCACTTCATTGGGCAACTAAAGTGCAGTAAGGTAGTCGACCTGGAAAGTCAAGCATAAATCCTGCTGGGAAGAGATGATTCAATCCAGACAATGCTGGTCTTCCATCCCCAGCCATGAAAGACAAACCACAGCGTTTGACGTGAACTTGACTGGGTTTTGTTTTTACACCGAGCGCATCATTTCACCAGGAAGGAGGTGGTGACGCGAAAGATCATGTGAGACTAAAACTGCAACCACTTGCACCTGATGAAAAACTGGCTGTCTCGATCAGTGTTGTACGGCATGCGCACTGCGCACACATCAATGTTTACATACTGCTGGGCAAGGTACATGTAGAAGAGATTGAGTGCAAAGTTTGCTCAGCAATCTGAGCAGGCTAGCTACAGGGTGGCGAAATCTACGTTTTTGAATTAACGCCGGCATACGCCCCCTTTCTGATGATTTGTGCCGGTCGTTCAGCCAACTCGACATGGCGTGACGCGTATCCCGGTCGAGCAGAGAAAGAAAGGCCCCGGCACCACACACACATCGATTGCTAGAGGCACTCTCCTTTTCGCGCAACTACCGGCAGACAGCGACATTTACTTCATGGCCAGATGGAGCCGTCTAATCCTGAATTGCCTCAACTATCGTCCTACCTGCCACCAACATATCTTAACGCTACATCCAGTAGCCCCAGCGTGGCCACTAACGATATCGAAATCAGCAGCTGCAAGAGGATACTGAACTTCGGCCCGAAGCGATGCACCAGCATCGAGGATGTTATTTCCCCTCTGGGCTCTAAAACGCCGGTTCTTCCTCGCCACCTTGAGAGCGAACTCCGCAAAAGGAAACAAGCCCCAATTGATAATCCACTGAGCTACAACATTGAAGAGACGAAGAAGACCCCATATTCGCGCCTCAACAGGATTTTCATCCCCCAGGAACGCCAAGCCAGTCCTCTCACTTCGTCCGAAGGTCACTCAACAGCGAGAAATTCGTCACCTCAAGATATTAACACATCGCCAAGCTTGGACTCGACGATTTATTTCGCCAGTGAACTCTTACACCCAATCACGCCTCGTCGCGGACGAACTTCGAGGTATCTGAGCGAAGGAGACCGGCGAGATTATTACACGAGTCAACGGCGGCGAGAAGCAAGTCACCCTTGCGAGGGAGTTCAACGTCAGTCGTGCTGCAATCTGCAACCTCTACAAAAATCGGTGGGAAGTGCTCACACGGGGGAGCCGCGACTCCACAGCAAGGCACCCGAAGAAGTCGTGCAGCAAAAGAAAGCAAGCCCTCGAAGAATGCCGGTGGCATCCGCACCGCCCTACCCCGATGTGTCGAGGGTGTCCATTCATTCTTCAGAAAGCCCCCACGACCGCATGAAGGTACCAGTTGTGTCTCAGCCACTGCAGAAAGCCGAAGTGCATCGAAGTGACAACACGCCACGGATGGAAATTCAGATCGATCGCTCTCAACAGCATGACCTTCGGCACTATAATCAACTGTTTGGACTTCGGCACCATAATCAAATGCATCAAGTGGAGCAACCAACACCCCCCAGAAGGGTGACGTTACCCAACGAGCGGAAAGCTTGCGCAGCCCTGCAGCATCTAAACCTTTCCATGTGCATGAGGTCTCAGCATACTCATACCCATGCAGGAACTTGGTCGCAATGCTTCGTGGTGCCACGACAAGTGCCGCAGTATTTCAGCAGCGAGTCACACGACTGGTGCGACTCCTGATCGAAGAGACGCTAACCTGCTTACCTCACGAGGACATCGAGATTAAGAACGCGTATGGTGATATTTACCAGACACTTGATGAGCGCGACATCTGCGCGATCTCAATGGAAAACAAGGGCACGTTGCTGCTTCGCACCTTCTCAGATATCAGTCCGGTGTCGACCACAGGGGTCATTGCCATTGATACCAAGGCGGCTTCGAGCACCGACACATCACTGCGAGTACATGCACAAATGTCTAGCATTAATCCGCACCAGCGAGCCGTGCTATTGCTTGATACTCAGTGTACCACTGGAGACGAAGTGTGTACGGTGCTGAACTATTTCGTGCACGACAGGGGCATTACCGAAGGGAACATTTATTTTGTCACCATTATCAGCTCTTTCGAGGGTCTCCAGAACGTATTTCGGCACTTCCCAGGTACGAAGTTATGCATGGAGCTAGGACAAATTCAGCTTGATCTAACGTACCAACTTATCTTCATACGTAGATGTCACTTTAATCACGGCACAAGTGGACACTGTGTTGGATAAACAGCAGCACATCCGACCGGGCATCAGCGATTTAACGCAGCACGTTTGGAGCACTGGAACCCCACAATAGTCCCAGGAAGGCTGAGGTCGCTTGAGGGCGCTAACGTGACAATGCGCAGTAATTTTAGCTGAAGTGACCTTCTCATTTCATGTCCTCCCCGCATGGCTCTCAGAGTTTCTATCATACTCGGCAGACGCTGTTTTTGTGGAGGAATCCATCGCATACCCACCATTGTTGACTGACAATGACGCGTGAAGCACGATCGTTATGGCACTAATAGCTGGTAGCATTTTATCGTTGCGGTTAGATTGCTGGGGTACATGTAATCAAAGAGATCTTAGCTTTACGACACAAGATTACAGTACGATATACGTCGGAATGACGTTAGCAAATACTAATGTACCGTTTCCATCTAAACTAATGACCTGTTTCATTAAGTTTGCGTTTTACAGTACTTTTGTTACCCACAATGTCGTGTGAGACGATATGTGGATGTGGCCTTTATCCGACCCAGCCCAGCCATCGCCACTCATTCCCCGAGCCAACCGGCCCCAGCAGCTCCAAGAAGCCTCGTGCCTTGCTTTCCCTCTCTCTCTCTCCTCCCTCCCCTCTCTTCTTCCTAAATTTGACCATGAGTGACCACGAGGAGACGGATGTTTCTACGCCTACGGTGCCTGCTGACGCGCAGTTTGACTTGACGAACAGCCTGGCCCCTTCATGGATCTCCACTTCATGTTCCCTCTCATTGACTTCCTTTCCAGCAGCGAACTGTTCGACGAAGCGCAGCTCATGGCCGCCAAGTTGGCGCTTCTGAAGCCCACGAATATGGCTGACTTTGCCGTAGAGATCTACCAGACGCTGCACGAGACAGACGCTGTGCCAGAGGAGTTTGAGGCTCGTCGTGGGGAGATTCTGGACGCTCTGAGTTTTGCCAAGAGCGAGTGTCGCCTCATGCTGGAGCTCATTGAGGATGAGGACAAGATTATGCAGTTGCAGAGTGAGAATCTGCTGAATGCCAGCCACTTGGAGCAGAACGAGGGGGTGAGTAGTAAAACACAGTTTTGACAGCAGCAACAGCAGTAGTAGTAGAGACTGACGCTTGGGACATGTTACTTGTTGTGGCTGATTGATGACGATGAGTAGATCACCCCTGCCGTGCTGGACGGACTCTACAAGTATGCCAAGCTGCAGTACGAGTGCGGTAACTACCAGGATTGCCTCACCTACCTCACATACTACGGTGTCCTCATTCCCAACGCGTCGGAGCAGTACCTGAATGCGCTCTGGGGAAAGCTAGCGGCTGAGATCCTCATTTTCCGATGGGAGGACGCGCTTGCCGATATTTCCCGGATCAGTGACGTCATTGAGAGCAACGTACGTGCAGACTGAATCTGTCATTTACTTACTGGCTGGCTAATACTAACTCATTTTCTCTATTGTGTTTGTACAGAACATCATGAGTCCTGTGGAGCAGCTCCAGCAGCGCACATGGCTTCTGCACTGGTCGCTGTTCGTGTTCGCGTGGCACGAGGAGGGCCGTGACGCCATTGTCGACTTTATGCTGCAGTCTCGCAGCGTGGAGGCCATCCAGAGCAACGCCCCATGGCTCCTGCGCTACCTGTGCTCGGGTGTCATCCTTCACAAGCGCCGCCGCAACCTCATTAAGGACCTACTGCGCGTACTCCGCGTGGATGACAAGGGCTACCGTGACCCGATCGTGGACTTCGTGGACTGCCTGTTCGTCAGCTTTGATTTTGAGTCAGCTCAAGAGAAGCTGCGCGAGTGCGAGGTGGTGCTAGCTAGCGACTTCTTCCTGTATGAGAAGAACTCGACCGACTTCATGGAGGCAGCTCGTCTGGCCATCTTCGAGATGTACTGCCGTGTGCACCGCACCATCGACATGAAGGTGCTGTCATCTAAGCTGGCAATGCAGGAGGACGGTGAGGCGGAGAAGTGGATTGTTAACTTGATCCGCAACGCGCGCCTCGACGCTAAGATTGATTCTCAAGAAGGACGCATTGTCATGGGTATGCCGCAGAACTCTGTCCACCGCCAGGTGATTGACAAGACTCGCGATCTCGCGGCGCGGACCTGTAGCATGGTGGCGCAGTTTGAGCGTATGGGTAAGCGAAAGACGTTCCAGTGAGCGTAAGCTCTCCAGTGGCTGGATAGACGTTCACCAGTCGGGTTATGCCAAGCGAAGCAGTGCGAACTCAGCTGCGCAAGCCCTCACGAAAAGGCGACTAATGAAGGAGGTGAGCACAAGCGAGCTCAGCGATGCCAGGTGAGGCAAGTAGCGCCACAGACTCGGCCACACGAGCGACAGGAAAGGAACGGCGCAGGAACAGGAGCAGCTAAATATATAGTAGACCAGTTTTTCGGGACATCTCTCTGTCTGTTGCTGCTTGACTCAACTGCCACGAGCTGTCGCCGCTGATTTCCGATTTGCTTGCTGTTGGTGACGTCGTGCCAACGTCATGCCAAGTGGTCTTGTCGATTTTTTGCATGGGATTGAGGTGACGCTACGGGTCGTTTTCAGCGGTTTTTCATCGACTCTCGATTTGATGCGGTGGTTTCTTTGCTTGTCTCCACCAATTCAATCACGAGTGTCCGATGGTTTGTTCACTTAGAAACATTCCACACGAGTGCGATGGGGGCCTGGGGCAGTGCCAGACAAAACGCTGGCGATCTGGATGTGCTTTCACGGCGACCAAGAGCACTCTACCTGTTGGGCGTCGGGTGGCTCCTGTTCGCGTGCTGGTTCGTGGGCTTGTTGTCAATCTCGTCTTCGCGCAATGGTGGCAATCATCGGGCGACAGTCATCAGCAGCCAGGATGTCGACATTTACGCCCAGCAGGTATTGCTGAAGATCCCAGCTCAAGCAGTTCATGAACAAGTCACTGTTGAGGTGAAACCGAGTCAGGAGAAGCTACCCATGGACAAGGAGTTCTACTCGTCCAATTTCGGCGAGAATGATACGTCGACGACCATTATCTTCAATATCTGGAAAGGGAGACCCAAAGCGTTAGCAGTTCAGCTTGTCAAGGCGTTGACGCAAAAGCATGTAACACCTCCTGAGGTCTGGATCATGTGCTTCGACTCGCCGATGGAGAATAAGTACAGACACGTGATCGACGTGGTTAAACGCAAATTTCCAAAGCAAGCTCATCTGCTGAAGTTCACAGTGTCGCAGTTCAACTACAAGTTTCACGGCCGGTTCCTGCTGGCGTACATGGCGACGACCAAATACGTTTTGATCGTGGACGATGACAAGGCCATCGATGGTGACACTGTGAATGACTACATCAAGTACATGAAGCGTCAGCCTGGTGTATGGGGCAATAACGGTCACCGTCGAGCGTCGACATTCGAGGAATACAAGAGCTGGCCTCGTAACTTCACTGGTGAGGACATGGCAGAGCAGGACTACCTCAGCGGTATGTGGTTCTTGGAGCAATCGTGGCTCGAGTACTTCATGAAGGAACGTCTACCGTCTTGGACCACGTCCGAGGACATGCACCTTTCGCATGTCATGCGTAAATACCTGAATCTGAACACCTATGCTGGTAAAGTTGCTGTGGGTAAGACACTACCGCGCAAGCCGAATGAAGTCCAGGCGACACAAGGATCAGCATTAGACCTTCGCGAGTTCATTTTTGACCACGAACTTGGCCGTGGCAATAAGGTCGTCAATGTCAAGGCACCAATTCAGACACTCGTCTATGCTGAGACTGTTGGTGACATCGAAGACTACCTGCAGAAGCTGGAAGCCTGTTTGTCCTACAACAGCAGCAATGTGGTGAATGTTGCCGAAACTGACGGCAAACTGCAAAAAGGACCGTGGTGTGCTGGTGGGAAGACGGCAGCAGTTTTCCGCGGTGCCAAGGAGCAGGACGTCAAAGGGCTCATTGCAGCTGCGGAAAAGTTGTGCGCCCGAACACACTGCGAGTACTTCAGCGTCAAGCCTAGCATCAAGCATGGTATCCGATATTTTAACATGCGCGAAGGCTACGGTCAGGGTGCCTCGAGTGTGGAGATTCCGTTCCAGACGGGTGCTACAGACGTGATGGCATCGCTGGTGGGGTTTTGAACAACGTACTGCCGGAGACGTTGTTTGTGCCTAATGTGGAGGATATGACTTGGCCAGAGACGGACTTGTCGAAGCGGAACCGATTGAAGATCTACCACCGCACAGTACTATTGGCGGTGGATATCCATCGCAATTCCAAGACAAACGGCAAAGCGATAGATACGGTAAAAGACGAGGACGATCAGTGGGAGATTTTGGACGGCTTCCCAACCAGAATGGAGACATTCATTTGGCAACGAGGGTCCATGGAAGATCCGCTCAAATACTTAACGTAGCTCATGCGAGCGAGCATGGCGAGCACCACACTTAGAATAAATATTTTTTGCCTACCTTCGACTGACAAGTGTATGGACAACTACTTACTTACAGTCCCTACAATGACTGCTTCTTCTTCGAGGTTCGTTGATTTGTTTTGCTGTTCGAACCACAACTAACAATGCCTGGCTACCTGATATTCAATGCAAATGACAGAATCGATTAAAGCTCTACCTTTATTGGCTATGGATAACCGCAGACTTCAACAAGAATAAGTTGCATAAAGATGGTTACATTCGACTCTGGTTGGCTACATTTTATCGATCGCTGATTCGCTAATGCTAATATTTTTTAACGAATTAAACGTGTTGAAAAAATACGAAAATATGGAGAGGCAGCACCAACGGAATTGTCAAAATTCAGAAAACCGCCTTAGGCGCTGATAGCCGCACAGTCACAGCCTTATACAATCGGCAGCATATTGGAGCGATGAGCGGTGGCGGCGAGTATCCGTATCCCAAGTACACGTGGTCCCCGGCCGGTGGCTGGTGGTCCAAGACCAAGAACTGGCAGCGCAAGACTGGCATGACGCTTGCCGTGATGGCGGTTGTGGCCACGCCCCTCTTGTTTTTCTCAAGCGCCACCCACGTCAAGTTCCCCGCTGAGGAACGTCGTAAGCTGCCGAGTCAATACTAAAAAAAACCAAGGGAGAAATCAAGAGCGGAGCAGGAAGAGCGACGGTTTGCACTGGAATTATATGTGGATGGAGAGCAACTGGAAGCTGAAAACCTGCAAGCGATGGAGAGAAAATGGCAATAAAGGCTTGGAAGAGGAAGAGAGGAAGCAACTATCGACCAATTCAGGACGATGGAAGTTCTTACTTGTCACTTTTGACCCATGTTTGCGTCCTTCCTTTATGTAACAATTCTAATTTGATTGCTAGTGGAGACTGAGTCACAACAGGATCTTTCATTTACTTTTGGTTAGTTAGTGCTACGCAGGTAGAGACACAGGAGGGGGACAGCAAGGTTAAAATTCGTGGTGGTCAGCCGCATGGCAAATGGGAGACAACGAAGAAGCCACTTCCGGTGGTGGCTGTGTGTTGTTGGTCGTGGGCAAGAGCTTGGGTAGCTTGAAGGCCCAGGCAGATTTGGGCTTTGGTTTCTTAACGCGGTACGCCGCTGACGAGGTGGCTCCACCGTCTTCGTCTGACTCCAACTCGCTGAGGTCGTCACTACTAGATTCAACATAAATGTCATCGTCGGTACCAGTAGCGTGACGTTTAGCATTGTTGTTGCGCGCATTGTAGCGGACATTGTTGCCACGAGTCGAGTTGTTGTCACGCACGTCGTTGATGCGAGCACCGTTATTGCGAGCATTAGTGCCATGCTCAGGGTTGTTGTCACGATTGTTGCTATCATGGTGTTTGATCTCATGAGAATTCTTGTCACAAGGGTTCTTCTCACGAGGACTGCCGCCAAGAGGGTTGCTGTCCACAGCGTCACTACCCCCAAGCTCACGCAACGTGTCTTCCGTCGGAACCTCCCAGCTGGTCACACCGGTATCATGGGCGTAATAGTACGAACCAGGGAACCCACGGCTCTCATGCTTGGTCCACCCGGGAGGCAGTGTCTCCTCGCCAGACCCACGATCATCTGAGGAGCCGATAGAGACCGTGTCTTCTTCCGATTCGCGATCGTTTTGCCCGGTCGTGCCTGCAGTGCTGCCACGAACTTCTGGACCGATGGACTGACCTGTGGCTTTGATCCAGTATTTCCTGCTGTCGTCACATGACGTGCGGCAGTCCGATTCTTGTTATTCTTAGTATCTGCTTCTTCAGAATCGCCATCCTCTGGGACCGTGGGCGGCTGAGATGGAGTCTTCTTTTAGCGTTCCACATGGCACAAACGGCCTGAACATCGGACACGCCCTTGTCATGAGTAGACGGTGGGTGATTCTGAGCTTTATTTGCTCTCCTTCTCGGAGGCGGGGACTCCTCTTCGTCCTCTGATTGCTCGCTGTCGTACCTAGACACAGCACGTTGAATCACCTGCGTGAATCCTCGTCGCGAACTCACGGTCCCTGCACTGAGTTTCTTCTCCTTCGCAGCATTGAATTCTCTCAGCCGTGTGATCATCTGGTTCTGCCGTTCCGTCTTCGCCTCCAAGTCCATCAGGACGTCCTCCATTGCCTCCACCGTGGATAGCATGTCGAAGTTGTCGTCATTCTCATCGATGTCATCCTCGCGATAATCATCCGCATTGTCTGATTCAAGAGCTCGCATCTTGTGCAACAATTTTTGCATTTTAATGCGCACCGTGTGTTTGGTGTCGACCTCATTCTTTTGGGCTGCCTCGAACTGCGCGACCTTGTACTCTGCATCGTGCAGGTGATGCACCATCTCGAAGAATTGCTCGTCCTTCTTCAAGTTAAAGCGGTGGTTGCGAATAGCGTCCATCCATTTCTCCGCCTCATCGTCGCTATCCGTGTCGAGATACAACGGACGCATTTTCGGAAGGTCTCCGTTCGCGTTGGGCTCACCAAGCGGCTTGGGCAGTTTGCCTGACACTCGGAAGCAATTGTCACCTCCCCTACAGCACGCTGCAGACAATCTGCATTGCGTTTAATATCCGTAAGGTACTCCAAATCAATAATCCCTCGCGGTGTCTCGTCGTCCTTGGAGTTATAGTAGAACAGATATGTCAACGGCTTGAGCACAAAATAGTACTGATTCCAGGCTCCTGGTTCATTGTCTGCTTGCTTCCGTAAGAAGCCACTGCGTGTGGCGCGACTCGTAACAGATGGAGCTGCTCCTTCATTGTCGATCATAGAGAATCGGACGCGTGGTCTCTTCCCAGACGCGCCACTGCTGCCTCGATTCCCTCGGGAGCTGCTTCCCCTTCGGGAAGTGCTGGGGGACGACTAGTGCCTCGTTGTTCACGGGATTTGGGTTTCTGGCGCTCCCGAGATCTCTCGACGGGGAACGGGTCGGGGAATTGGACGGTCGCGCATCCTTGCGATGGTGTCGACGTGAGGGCTCTCGGGAAGGCGAGCGTGATGGTTCTGCATGGTGTCGGGAGTGCGCTCGAGGTTGAGACCGGTGTCGACGCGATCGTTGCGAAGGCTCTGGTGCCATCGTGACTCACGACGTGAGAGTGTGGGGCACTTGTCTCTATGTGATGTGATTGGGGGAGGAGTTGACATTCGTTCACATCCAGAGCGGAGCCTTGTAGCAGGATGTGGTTTATGTACTGAAACACACATGGTGAAAGGTGTGTAGGGGAGACAGTTACGCCGTCTCTACAAACCTTACAAAAATCAAGTTTCTATGGCTGAGCTCACTCCGCTGACCGAATAGCCATCGCGTACAAGACGGAGCCACCACATCCCAATGCAAGCTGACAGGAGTAGAGAATGGTCGCCGAAAGCAGGCGGCAAAACCTGCCACGCAAGACGAGCAAGGAGCTCAGAAGCGCAGTTTCATACTCTAGCTCCAAAATGCACAAGTCCTTGGGCTGCCAACTCATACACGTGAATTTACACTGTCGACTAGTAATACTGTGTTCACTCAACACCTTCCAACCAGATGCAGACTACGTCAGCCAAGCAAATTCACTGACGCCAGCGAAGGCTGATGGAGAAATACATCCACCGTCGTGCAGCAGCAATTCAACGCCATCGTCGTCTTGTGGGACTTGATTCGAGTTGAGCTTCTTATCCAGCAGATGGCTGAAGTTCGAAGCGCTCCGGCTGGATGGAAGGAACAGCCTTCACCCTGGTCGATTGATGCCGCCGTCGGCGCTTATTCATACGTCCGGCGCGCCACAGCGCCCCTATGCTTGCAACGATTGATTGCTTCTCACTGCCAAATTGACATGGCCCCCGTCACATCGCGAATACGTTAAGGCGACACTGAAGCCAACGACGAACCGTGTCGTCATGCTGAGCCCCTCCCTTCGCACTGATTACATTGATTTCGCATCGATGTAGCGTCGAATAGGACAAGGGTTTGTCCGATCATCAGAGGTTGTATCAACTCACCGAAGAACCAAGTAGCGGCTACGTCGTGGCCAAGCTACGGTATCATTTCGGGATGGTTGTGGGACCTGAGCGCAAGTACATTTCATGGGGCGATTCTCGACGGAATTGTGCTTCCTCACATGTTTTTGCCAGAGTTGGCCCGTAAGAGTTTGTGTCAATTTGACACTGTCACAGTTCAGCGGTTTTAGCGAAGGCAGCGATTCTCGAACAGCCTGGTATACTATACCAGGCACACAAAATCTTTCGCTTTTGACCAACAAGGTGGCTGTCAACCAGCGAAAGCATATATCCTTGCAGTTGCAAGTCCTCCTCCGGCTTGGTCAAACTTCTCGCTTACACGAAGCACGCAAATCCCTGGATACGATGCTAGGCCGCACAAGACTTTGAGTCTAATTTACACACTGTGCTTTTACGTTACGATACCGACTAACTGAAACTAGGGGGCGAGGTTGTCTGCCTTCAAGTCCCGTCAATAAAAATGGCGAGTGTCCACTGGGAAATATTCTTCCTGATCATCTTGTATGGACCTCTTTTCCAGGCTTACATGTGAAGCCCCAGGTAGAACATTTGCTGCTCGTGTTGCTTCTCGAACTTCTCCACCACAGCCTTCACGAACTCCTCCGTCAGCTCAGGCATGGACACATCCAGCTCCTTACAGAGCTCCAGTACACGCTCGCTGCCGGCCACAGCCTCCTCGGGCGTGTCAATCGTGTCGAGGCAAATGAGATGCAGCTGCTTGTGCTTGAAACTTACTCGGATGCGCATCTGAATGTCTGGCCGCACAACACCACGATAGAATTAGCGTTAACTGCAGTCTGAGACAGAGCAAACTACATGTACAATTCCGCTGCACCCACGCACCCTCCAGAACGGTTAGGAACATGACGTAGTCTAGACAGACGACCACGTCGATGGCCTTGAGCTGTTTGTTAGTGAGGCTTTGCCAGCGCTCTGGAGCTTCCTTCAGCGGCATATCTCGCTCTAGAATCTGCAGAACGCCGTTGGCAGTGAAGAGATCCTTGTCTTCCTTCTCTAGAGTGCTGTGCATTAGCGCGTAGGGCGTCAGGAACTTGAATGAGCGCGAGTCGGAGCTGGTTTTGCCTGGGAAAGTCACTCGTCTACCAGCTCCATAGGAAGAGACCCTGAGCCCTGCTGAGCGGAGACTCTCGTGAGCCGCGGCGCTTCGGTTAATGTTGTTAGCGCACACCATGGCGAACATGGGTCGGGTTGGCTCGACTGTAGTCTCCATCTTGGAGGTTGTTGTTGTAGCTGTAGCTCGTTTTTCTTGTGTCCAAATAGGAAATGAAGCATTTTTTATCAACTTCAAATGAATAATCACTACGGGGCGCAAATAGAGAAAGGGCGGAATAACTGGTAGTGTCGCAATCGATGTCACGCTTGACACGGATAGTGCTGTGCTGCCACTGATGCCTTCTGCGACTGAATGGAAGTGGTGGAGGCGACGATGATGATGTAGATTATGTGCCAGTATACCAATGGAACTGTATCCATTGACAATCTACATCAGCCTTTTTAATTTAAAATCGAACAACTTCAAAAACCTGTCAAATATACTGAAAATATATAGTGCTGAAATGACAGGGTATAATACCTAACAGTATACAATGGATTATCAACCAGTTAGGCGCAGATAAAATTTATTATTAACCAATCAACATCATTTAGTAGACTGATGATCAGATTTTGAAGAGATATTGGCGTGATGTCTTTGAAAACTTTTGCTCCAGTGAGGAAAATGTCGCCACAATTCCGACATCATTGCCGTCGACACCCAACTCCATGCTTGCTTGCTTACGAGGTGTCCTGTAGCACTTGATTTAATTAGGTCAGCATTGATCTCTAGCAGCCCCACCAAACCACCCTAGCGATACATGTGCGTGCGCAGCGTAGACAAGGTGATCGGGAGAGCGGTGCCGACCCAGTTTCCGTTCAGGCCCATATCTGCAACAGCGATCAGTTCGCACTCCCGTGCAGCATACAGAGCATGGTGCTCCTTGACAGGGCTTCTCGCTTGCACGTGGTGCACTGTGCGTCTTTTGAGCTGAGTAGATATGACGACAGCCTCCGCTGATAGCAGATCCAACGGGAGCGTTATGTTGGTTGTGATGGTACTGTACACTTGACCGTCCTACCTGCTGCAAACTTGAACTGGGGTTGAGCCCAGAAATACAACAACATTCGCCATGATACTGATAATGTTCTCGCTTCATAACCTGTTGCTTCCTTGGTCCTAATGATGGCGTCCACTTATTACGGCGCTTTCGCAAACTCCCGAGGCTTCGGATGCCATTCCACGACGCCCTGAGCCAATGGACGGATGAGTTTCACGATCGGGCCATCCACGACGTTTTCTTCGTTCGGAAGGTACAGTACCAGCGTGTTGTCTGTATCCAGCTCAGCCCACAGCTTCTGGTCAGAGGTTATGAGCTGCACTAGATGCATCTTCTTCTCCCTGTCCCACTGCAGCACGCGTGCACGTTGCCATCCGTCCTGTGCCTTGGCTAAATAATCCACGATAGCTCCCACCACAGCCTTCCCATGGGGAATTCGGGCAGACCCAACCGTTTCTCGCTTGCCGACTGAGACGGCGGGGGATATGCCATCGGTCTCTGAGTACTCATGCCTTGCACCACCATGGCTGGTGGGGTGTACGCATTCGCGTTGATCTTCGCGCCTGCGAACACTTTCTTGTCAAGATCACCAGCAGCACTGGGAACTGAAGAATAAGATGCCGGACCAAAGTGCAGTGTCGCTGTGGCGCCCAGCAACTTCTGCTTGTAATGCAAATACGGGGTCGACTCGAGAATAAAGGCGAAGCGCTCGGCGTCGGTGTAGTGAGGCTCGTCGGCCTCGTCATCATCGAAATCCTCATCGATCGAGTACTCGCTCATAATCTCCTCCACTAGATCTTCGTCACTAATCCAGCGCTTGGCTCCTGGAATGCGCGATGTGGGCAAATGCTTCTCGCAATACACGCCGAGCAAGTTGCCTTCATTGCCAATCATGAGACCAGCGTCTGCTGCGCACTGTGGATGCACACCCACATTGCAATTCTCCTGTTCACAAATAATAGATGCGCCGCCGCGCTTGCGGCAGATGGCACATAGATACCTGAACCTGCCGTTTTCGATCTCCTCAAAGCCATCCACAGGCTCCATCGTCGGCACGTCTCTCATCAGGAGCTCTGGAATGGCCAATGCACAGATGACATGCACCCACTTCTGCTCTTCATTGGGATTAGACGTCTCTGCTAGAGGTTTGAGAGCCCCTCCGTACTGCATACAGACAGCACACATGAGCTGCTTCCCGAGCAGACATGACGGACAGCGCCACGGTCCGTCTTCCTGCTCCCTCATCACCAGGCCAAAGCATTCCTCATGGACGCGCACCGAACATGAATCATTACCACAGAACAAAATGCGACCACAGGACCACAGTCCTTCGCAGATGCAGCAGTTCTCCTTGGGGACAAAATGCGGCACGTAGCAGTCGTCTACGTACTGCCGCAGTTGACGCAGCAGCTCAACGTCGGCGTTATCCAGACGGAAGCCACACTGTAATTGGATGGGGTCAGTGCTGTCTACATTGGGGATGGACTGGTGCTGGGCTTCCCATGGCAGCACTCGCTCTTCGTGAGGCAACAGCTCGCGCATTTCCAGCACTTTGACGTAGTTCCGGATGAGCAGCAGGACGCCTGGGAGATCTGGAGGCGCCAGGTTAGAGATATCGATAGATAGCTGGCGGCGCTGGTCCCATGTGGGTGCGTCGGGAACGCGCGGTTGGTGATCGACGACACGGCGTCGCTCTCGCCGTCGTACAAGTCATCGTCCAGCGGCATGGCTTCTTGGGTAAAAACAACGAATGTTTATGTCGATGGGTACTGTGATTGATATAAAAACTGGCTCATTGGGCGTTATACATGATTTAGTCGTCACGTTTTAGTAGTCAGTCAGGGCCTTATAGTCGTCACAAATTAAAAACATAGTGAAATGAAGTTGTAACTAGTACAGTAAACGACATGAAGCGACAGGGTAGCATAGGGAAGGCCTTGTATTTTATCAATTGGGCGTTATGAGCGTCTAGAGGGGAGAGAGATCAGTCTGCCAGACCAGACGACGACGCGAAACAGGTTTGTTGGGCACTCGGCAATATCCAGCGCAGACTCCAGGGCGTCTTCAGACCAAGCGTGTGGCACCAGGGCTACTTACACTGTAGCTACATCTCTCGCCTCACAAGCAGGGCGGAAGAAAACTCGTGACGACTCGACGAAAAACAGGCGCAAAGGTTTCACCTGTGTGTGTGTAAGTGCGTTCGTTCGTAGACGACTGAGCCAGCAGCGCCAAAGGATCGCAGCGTCGCGCGTGTCTCGCCGTCCGTTGCGCCAGACTCGCCATTTGTCAACCTACTACGCGCAGAGCACGTTGGGCGCGATAGCAGCTCGCGGTTCCGTTCGTTTTATCTACAGATACCCAACAGAACAGAGAAAAAAATGAGTTCCCCAGACGAAGCGCCCGTGTCTGACGGCGTGCTGGCCAAGGAGCTCAACGCCCTCGTGGCGAGTACCAACTTTGACGACAAGATCTGTCTCGAGGACTTTACGCTCATCCGCGTAATCGGCAAAGGCTCCTTCGGCAAAGTGACGCTCGTGCGCAAGAAAAACAACAGCAAGATCTTCGCCATGAAGACGCTGACAAAGTCCCACCTGCTCAAGCGCAAACAGGTGGAGCATACCAAAACGGAGCGTCGTGTGCTAAGTGTGGCTAGTCACCCGTTCATCGTTGGACTGCACTACGCCTTCCAGACGGAGGCCAAGCTCTACTTCGTGCTGGACTACTGTCCAGGCGGAGAGCTCTTCTTCCACCTCTCCCGTATGGGCAAGTTCGACGAGGAGATGGCTCGCTTTTACGCTGCAGAACTGGTGGTGGCCCTCGAACACCTGCACTCTCTGGGTGTCGTCTACCGTGACCTCAAACCTGAGAACATTCTACTGGACGAAATGGGACACATAAAGCTGGCGGACTTTGGACTTGCTAAAGATGAGGTGACGGAGATTGGCAGCGGTGCCACATCACTCTGCGGCACGCCTGAGTATTTGGCGCCTGAGGTGCTGGCGCGCAAGGGACACGGCACGGCTGTTGACTGGTGGGGACTCGGCATGGTGCTGTATGAGATGCTGACGGGTCTGCCTCCCTGGTATACGCGCAACCGGCAAGAGCTGTTCGCTCGTATCCGCGAGGCACCACTGGAGGTCCCAAACTACTTGAGTCGCGATGCGTCCTCGCTAATTCAGCTGTTACTACACCGTGAGCCCGAGAAGCGTCTTGGTAGTCGCGGTGCAAGCGACGTGAAGGCGCACCGCTTCTTCCGCACTGTTGACTGGGACGGTCTGCTGTGGGCTGAGCCTCCCTTCAAGCCGTCGGACCCGCAGTCGAAGGAGGATGGCGATACGTCCAACTTCGACAAAGAGTTCACAGAGCTGCCCGTGAGCGGTACGCCACTGAGCAAATCCGCCAATGGATCTGGACTTCCCAAGAGCATGTTTACAGGCTTCACTTACGAGGCGCCGACGCTGTCGTACGGCTCCAACACGTCTCAATCGAAGGTTGATGTGTCCTCCACCCCGTATATTTAGATCAGGATGACGACGAGCTCTCGCTGTTGCCAGCCACAGCTGTTGCTGTTGGTCTCGGTCGTGTGGATTGTGGACGGGCTCATTTCCTATGTTTTATATGGGCGTTCTACACCAAGGACTCGCAGACCTCGGCAACGACAGAAGGGAATGGGCACGCGAAGACACCAGCCTACTAACCAGATTGAGTCAACCAACGAGACTGAGCGGCCGAGCTAAGCTGCAAGAAACTACACTTAGATATAACAGGATGCGCGTTTTTGGATCGGGCTTCTTGGCGTGAGCTCCGTGGAGTTTGCGGACACGCTTATGAAGAAGATAGGATGTCCCTTAATAAATAGAGCGTTAGAAAATGCAAAGTGATGCAAATGCGATGTGGCCTCACTTCCATGCCAACACGTTGACATGTTCTGTATGGGAATTGTCCCATAATAACTGGTGCGCTTACACCCCAACTCACGTATTTCGAGCCATCAACTATTTGAAAGCACTGGTCAATATGGCAGCGAGTGCTTTAGCCTTCGATGCATGTGGCGTGCGTGTGGCGCAAGACCCCGTCAAGGGCAAAGTGGTGTTCAGTGAGCGCGCTTTCCAACCTGGTCAAGTGATTTTCAGCGAACTGGCCTTCGTTGCGGCACCTTGGAGCACGGATCTCTGCGGTGGGTGCGAGGAGCTCCGTTCCAGTGCTGCTACTGCCTCCACTGTTAATGTATCGACGCCATCAAAGCACCGTTGCCATTGTGAGCGCACTGGCAGCTCCAAGAGCATGTACTCGCCACGACTGCAGGACAGCGTGGGGCGTCGTAATGTGGTGGTGGGCATCATGAAGTCTATGGACGAGATTGAGGAGGTGGACAGGGCAAGGTGCATCCTCAAGTGTCTCGCCATGTACGAGCAAGACGCACATGCGTTGGATGAAGTGCTGGATCTCGCCTGGGCTGGACAGGAACGAGCTACAAGCGCCGCCTTGCAACTGCGTCGTCAACTGCCGGATATTTTCCCGTCGGGCTTCTCGGATCAGCAGATGGCCACGCTCATCGGCGTGCTCAACACCAACTCGCATGAACTGGAAAATCTTGGTGGGTCCGGATTATTCCTGTCCGCTTGCCGGATGGAACACAATTGCATGCCAAATTGTAGCTTTACGACGTTCGACTCCACGCTGTGGATGACTGCAATTCGCCCCATTGCGCCGGGAGATGCGCTGTCCATCGACTACGGTAACTTCTTCTATCGGCCAACACCGGAGCGCCAGGCTTCTTTGTTCGAGTCCTACGGTTTTGCCTGTACGTGTGATGCCTGCGTCTCACTGCCAGACCCGACACGCGCTGTTCACTGCCTTTCGGGAAACTGTCCACAGGGCGTCATGCTGCCTTACCCTGTGAGAGCAGCTAACAGCAGCGTTGGGGCTCACCAGCTGCAGTTTGAGTGGCGCTGCCAGACATGCGGGAAGATAGCAGATTCTAATGATCAAACGCAGATTTTGGCTGCAGAACAGGATCTACTGGAGAACGGCTTTCCCGAGACTCTAGACGAGGTAGACGCCGTGGTTCGTCGCGGGTGTTGCACGAACGCCATTACCTGCTCTTCTGGGCGCTAGACAGTATCGGCTGCGAGGCCGCCGCCACAACCTCGTTCCAGGCCGAGACAGAGATGGCACAGCATCGTCGTGCGTTGGCTCAAGTCTGGGAGCGTATCATTGCCCATATGAATGTAGTGGTGCCTACTGCTCACCACGAAAAGACCATCTACTATGACAACCTGGCGCAGGTCCAGGTGGTGCTAGGAGACCTCGCCGCCGCCAGCCAAGCTTACGCACGCGCCTACGATATTTCGTGCCTGGTCAGTGGCACTGACTGCTCTCCTACTCGCAAGCTGCAGCGCTTGATGGAGAGGCCTCCGCAGACGGCCGAGGAACTGCGACAGTTGTACGCCGCCGAAGCGCAACACCGCCAACGCCCTGCAAGCGAGGCAGACGACGAAGACATGAGCGACTGAATCATGATGAGGCGTAAGTTTTGACGAAAGTGGATTAGAGGTAGGTCGATATCAACCAACAAAGGAGCATCAGGAGTGACTTTGAAATCTCGTCTTTATTGGTTTCCACTTAGCCTCTACTCGACTGCATTTTCCGGCATTTTTACCAGGTTGATGTTGAAATCAGTTGAAAGCTTCGGTTGCTTGCACAGGCAAGTCATCAGCTCTTCACCTCTGTAGTGCTTGCTCTCGTCAAAATGACTCAGCGCTGCTAGAGTGATCACTGCCGTCCAGACAAGTCCAGACTGCGGGAGACCAAGCTGAAGCACATTTTCGCTGTTGGAGATGGCTACATCGAAATCATCACCGACCCGTCTGCCCACAGCTGATCCCTTTGCAGCAGACTCCTCTTTGCCGACCGCGGCGGCATTGCTCGATGCAAGACGATACTCGCCTTCCATTTAGAAGATAGCACCCATTTTCGTTTCGCTGACTGCGACACTACTTTCCTCGTGTTGATCCTGCACTATTTGTCGCAAGTACAGGTACGTCTTCAAAAGAACAGACCCTCGAGCGCCAATGTAATACAATGGATCTCATACAACTATTATAATAACATTTTTGTGACCAACTGGCGCATGGTGCCCCCACGAAAGCAGAGCCATGCCAAACACTACTTGCACTTGCCAAACACTGGCAACTATTTTGTTGGCAACCATGTTGTTGGCAACTTGTTGTTGCGAAGAGTCGGTCACATTCCCTCTCGTGGCCCGTCGCTGTATCTTTTCATCCCACTATCGGTCGCCAGTATCCGAGGTGTCACTATTATCCCCCGATTGAGTGCCGTTTCGTTCCTGCGTTCATTTAGCATATTGGAGCCCAGCGACTCGAGAGGATCATGTGGCTGTTCGCGGCCGTGAGCCTGGCCATCGCCACGCCGTGCTTCCGCGCGTGGCTGGAGGCGTTATTCGCCGAGCTAAGCATCATCTTCTTCAACTACCTCCGCATCGTGTCCTTCGGTCTCTCCGTCGTGCTGATCCTGGCACTGACCTTCCACGGCCGTCGCTATCTGCGCAGTCGTCCGGTTGCATTCTCCCGAGCCAAGCAGCAGCGTGGTGGTGGGGATGCAGCAATAGTGGCAGCAGCCGAAGATGAAGACAAGACGCCCAAGGGCCTTCTGCGTCCAATGGAAGCGTGGGGCCTCTAGTGGGCCCCGTCAGGCGCTTCTCCTACGTGTCAAAGCCACGACCAGCGAGATCGCAGGCAGCGGGTTCTACCCACCACAGCTCTGGACGACGGTGCTCTTCGCCCTTACCATGTTGCCTATTATCAATAGCGTCATGGTAGGGGGCAATCTGCGAGCACTCAAGAGTGAGACGACGGCAGCGGCCGAGACGGCGGCGTATGTGGCAGGTTATGACGCAGATGCGGCGGCTCTTGTGACGCTAAACAAACAATTGACGACATGTAAATATTCTGGGGGACGACTGTCTAAATGATGTGACGCAGATCTCGGTACTGGGAGAGTATCAACAAGGGAGTGGACACTGCGTAGCTTTCGATGCAGCTTATGTGAATGCGACAGCCGGTGTGGGACTGCCCATGCAGTACTTCCCCATCACGGTGGAAGACGCCAACGCTCAGGGGTTTGCCAACAACTTTTCAAAGTGGTCGGAGACCAACCAGGAGAGGTTCCAGATGGACTGTCCGTTGTTGTATGATGAAATGGTGGTCGGTGAAGGGGAGGAGTTGATGTGCTGCACGGAGCGGCAGTATGAGACGTTGAGTCTGCAACTTCGCGAACTTCCTGGACAGTGTACGTCTTGCAAGCAGAACCTGCGGAATCTTTGGTGCCAATTCTCCTGCCACCCGAGCAACAGCTTGTTTATGAACGTGACTCAAGTGCGCCTGATGGAAGGAGATACAGATCACGCGGACGAGGTCTTTCCTGCAGTGGAGGAGGCCACGTATTACGTGGGCAGCGACATGGTGCGCGATCTACACGATTATTGCGAGGATGACACGGCATTCACATCAATGGTGTGCGAGATGAACGAGGACAACTGCTCAGCATCGAGTTCAGATATGTTGAAGTACCTTGGCTTGTATAGCTTTAATGGTTTTGGATCCCCATCACAAGTGAATTTTTCCACAATGGAGAATCTTTCGGCGAATGAACAGGAAGAGAAGATTTGTGCGTGTGGCACTGAGAATATGACTGACTGCTTCTCGCCAATGGATACACGACTCAAATCGTGTGTAGGTGTGTGTGGCTCACTCTGTGCTGTAAGTGGTAACGATGACCGAGAGTACACAGCAGCCTGCTACAATACCGGTAGCACATCTGGTGAGACGGTTTCAGCCGACAGTACGGCATACGTTGTTACCACCAACGGAAGCGGTTCGACGGCAACAAGCAGACTTGAGTCTCTGATGTCAGAATTGTCGAGCCATGTTCAGGATAACAATTTTGCGGTGCTGAACTACATCATCGCAGTATTTGCTTTTTCGGGGCTACGGCGCTGGCCCTTGGCTTTGCCTATTCGACGCGCTACGGCAAGAGGAAGCGGCATTCAGTATTGGGTGACCTCACTACCGGACACTTGGGAACTGGAACGTTGTCTCTGGTAAACCTGGACCAACTGAAGGGTCTCAGTCGTTTGGATAGTTGGCTCACAACGCAGTTGAAACGCTGGGGCGACTTTGTGGCCATGGGAAATCACCCGTTGTACATTATTCTACTCGCGTTGATGATTATAATTTGCAGCTCCAGTGGTTTAGTCCGTCTCGAACTGGAAACAGACCCGGTAAAACTATGGGTGTCTGATACGAGCAGCGTCCTAGACGAGAAGACGCGTTTCGGCGAGATATTTGGACCAGTGGATCGTGTCGAAAACGTGGTCCTTGTCACAAAAGACGGCGGTGCAGTGACCAGATCAGCGTACATCAAGGAGGCGATCCGCTTGCAAGAAATCGTTGCCAAGGATATTGTTTCTGGTAGCATCGCACTGAGTGATATCTGTGTAAAAGATGCTTCGTCTTCTCCGTGTCAAGTGAATGCTGTCACACAGTATTTCCAGAACAGCATGCACCACTTCAAAGTGTATGAGACGTATAACCTGGAGACCGAGCACTTGAGTAACTGCGCAAATGCCCCAACCAGAACTGATGTGAAGATATGTGCCCAGTTGCAGTCTTTAGTCAATGCATCTGGGGACTCTCTTCTACCACAATGAGCGAGTGCCCGTGCGTATCATCCTTTGGTGCACCAATGGCTGAGGTGAACAAGTACTTAGGCGGCTTTGCTGCTGATAGTGACTCACTCGACATCAATACTTACCTGGAACAAGCTACAACGCTCTTTTCGGCGGCTATGGTGGTAAATCATCAGGATACTGCCAAGAATGCAGATGCGATTGCTTGGGAGCGTGCATTTATCACGCGTATGCAAACGGAAGCAGAAAAGAACGCACTATTTGACATTTACTACTCAGCCGAGACATCTGCAGATGACGAGTTTGCAGATTCGTCAAGAATTGAGATTATCTTCAAGGCAGCGGCGGCAGGGTTTATCTTTGTGGTCCTTTATGTGATTATTGGACTTAACCACTGGAAGCTGGACCATCGGTTCTTCCATACGTCGAAGATTGGTGTGGGCTTGAGTGGAATTGTATGCATCTTGATGGCCGTCACGGCGACCTTGGGGGTATTTGCGTGGACTGGGCTAAAGTTGCAGGTTGTAACCATCGTGGTGATGCCGCTGGTGGTACTTGCGATCGGCACCGGAAACATCTTTCTAATACTAAATGCTGTGGCACTGAAGCAAGAGGAACTGAAGATGGAGCAGCACTCGCTGTTTATGGGTCTGGAAGATAACGATTTCGGTATCCACGAGATCACGTGTGTGTTGCTGTGTGAGGCAGCGGGTCACATTGGTCCCAGCATGACCTTGACGATTGGTTGTGAGTGCTTTGTCATTACACTCGCTACGTACTCAGCAATGCCAGCGGCACAATGGTTGACAGCATCGTTGGCCGTGGGCATTGCCGCAAGTTTTGCTTTACAAATGACCATGTTCCTCGCAATTGTAGCACTCGATAAGCGTCGTGAGTTGAGCGGCACGTACGATGTGCTGTGCTGCAAGCGCGTATCCTTCGCCCGACACCCGCGTCTCTCCGAAGACGAGAATACTGGTGCGACAGAGAATTCGTCGTTCCCGGGAGCTCATACGCAGCCCCTAATTTGAATTTGATGGATCGCTGCGTCGCTGGCTATGGCCAATTATTACTGAGAAAGTGTCGAAGGTGATCGTGCTTTTCATGTTCGCTGGATGCACTCTGGCGGCTATTGTCTCGATCGAGGCAATGGACCGTGGCCTGTCACCCACTTCGCTCATTCCAACAAACTCGTATTTGCACGATTACTACCATGCAATTGATGGGCATGACCTGTCGTCGAAGGAGTTTCCTGTCTATTTCGTGGTTGAAGCTGGCTACGGAAATAACCCCGATGCCTTCAACAACCTTGCAAATGATGAGGAGGCCCAAAGGAAATTGTGTACCTCAAAAGAGATCTGTGACGACCTGTCGATTCCTAACATCCTCAGCGCTGGTAGCCGCTGATGACAGTAACGTCACGTATTTCAAGAAAAGTGCCGTGGTTGACTCGTGGCTGGACGATTTCTGGGGCTTTGTCGATCCAGATAGCGAGTGCTGCCGCGTTGATCCAAAGAACGGCTATTCGTATTCCCCTCTTCGCCCTGAAGAGAACAACACCGAGTACATTCTTGCACGTGCTGCGGGGGCACCATCGTGCTTATCGGAGTCAAGTGATGTGTTGTCGGTCCCTCAGCTGACGTTCATGTCGCTGTTTAGCATGTTCGCAACCGCCTCTGCTGGCCCGTTGTGCATGTACGCAGCAGGTACGCGCTTCCACGGGCAGCTCAGCATTGACAGCCTGCCTATTCCTGCGATGAGTAGCAGTGCAGCACTGGAGGTTGCGCTGAATGGCACGGGTTATGGCAACTATGTCACTGCATTCGCGTACAAGGTAGTGGGCAGCGCTGCAACCTCTACAAAAGCGTCAGGCAACCAAGAGGGGGCCATTATTGCGTACTCGCAGGCCCAGCGTATTGCTGAGTGGATCAGCGACGAAACAGGCATTGACGTGTGGGTGTATTCTCCGAAGTACATCTTCTTAGAGCAATTCCGGTCTGTTCGCCGTGTTGCATATATCGTGCTTTGCGTTGGACTCGCTACGATATTTCTGATGCAGAGCATCGCCCTCGGGAGCTTCTGGTATGGGTTTACAGTGGCTTTCATTGCGGCTGTCACCGTAATCCAGGTCGCTGGTCTAATGGGGCCAATGGGGGTTCCGCTTAACTCTCTCTCAGTTGTGAGTCTTGCGGTGGCTTCTACCTTTTCTGTGGGGTTCTCCGGACACTTTGCCCGCCTGTTTGCGAAGGCTCGAACCACTATCGATGACTCGGGCGACATGCCTACTGGCGATACTTGTGTGAAGTCAGCCTTGACGCAACTACTGGCATCTTGGACCTTGGGCGTTGCCGTGTCGAAGTTTGTGGCGCTTGCTGCGCTGGCGCTAGTGGCCACACCCTTGTTTGAGCCCACCGGCAACTGTTTCTTCCGTACGTTGATGTGCGCAGCGGCGTGCGCCTGGGTGAACGGTGCTGTGCTTCTGCCTGTGGCTCTCAGCATCTCTGTGGATGCTACAGAAGCCCGTGTGCGTGAAGTTAAGGCCACAAACGAGGAGGGTGGTGAGTACTCACGTGAGAGTCCCTTGGCGTCCTACCACGGTCCTCCGCTGAGTGCGAAGTACTAGTGCACTTCGCAGCGAATTCATATCATGCACTTCAGAAGCATCAACTCAAAAGACGCTAGGAGACAGTCTTCAAATATCAAGTAGCCCATGGGCAAGCAGTAAGAGACAGCGATGAAGATTTCACTCCGTAAGAAAGCGCGTTGAATGTACATTTATCTTTGCATTACTAGGAGGGCTTGGCCCGGCCTTCTGTTGACTTTCTTGTCTAGCATTTAAGAAGTGCTAAGGTATTTCGGCATGCGAGCAAGTGACTAAGCACAAGTGGCGAAGATGGCTCAAGCAAGTTCTTCAAAAATAGTTATACCAATTTGCACCGTGCCGTCAAGGCTTCATTTAGGCCTCGACGCCACCAGGACGTGCTGCTTGTGCTGTAGGGAGCCAAGACACACGTTCAAACCCGAGGTGGTCTCTGCGCTACTTAACAATGATGAGCAACGCGCCTCCGACAAGTGGCGCCATGTCCAACATGTTCAGCCCTCGCAGCACAACTAGCAACAGCAACCGTTATCATTTGGCCAGCAATGGCACTCGGACACCGCGAGTGTTTCCGCCAGATGTGCATAGTATTCCGTTGAGTCCGTCACGACTCGAGAGTCCCATGTTCCGTGAGCGCGTGACGACGCTAATGCAGCAAGGGGACACGTACGCCAAGCGGCTGGACAGCGAACGACGCCGGTCTCTCGATCTGGATGTTGCAATACGCACCCTGCGTGCCGAACACTTCCAAGCGCGCAAAGTACTCTGTGATGCCACGAATGCGCAACATTGTGCTGCTACTTCGGAGCTCAAGCCGCTTCGCACACTCGAAAACCGCCTGGACAAAGTACTTACACGATACAATGAGGTATGCAATGCCAACAAAGCGCTGCGTGAGCAGATCAAGCGTTGCGCCGCGAGAAGGTGCAGCAGGCTGCGGTTCTCGACAAACTCGAGCGGGAGATATCGCAAGCTCAAGGGAAGCTTCCCAGGTATCACAAGCATCTCAGGCAGCAGGTGACGCAAGAGACCGCGCCAACCGACAAAGCGAAGCTCTGCGGAACCAGCTCGCTGAAGATGGCGAGAACTTCGAATCCGGCTGGCGTGAGAAGACGGAGCAGCTAGCTGAAGACCGAGCTTTGATCCGCGATATTCCACGGCTGCGCACGCCCAAGAGCCCTTCGCGGCCACATTTCATCAATAGCACTACACCAGGAAGCACAAACTCGCCTTTGCCGAGCAACAGCTCTGGCCGTTCGCTTCCTGGTGGATTCAAACTGCTTTCCACACCCGATATTAAGATGCGAGATGAAACACACAAGAATGAGAAGCTACTTCATGAGAAGGCCAATGATCTCCAGAAGCAAAGCGAGAGGTTGCGCACGGCCCAGGATGGTTTAGCCAAGATCAAGCGCAAAACCGGCGAGCGGGACTCGCACACACTATCTGCTGCGCTGATTGCTGCCGAGGAGAAAAACTTTTCTCTTTTCAATATGATTAACGAGCTGAATACGGAGATGGAGGCTCTGGAAGTAGAAAACAATGCACTAGAGGCGCAAGTGAGCGAGCAGACTCGAGACGGAGCTATGGGCTCGGCTGAGGACGCGCGCCGACGTACACTCAAGCAGCAACTAGAGGACCAGATTGAAAAATCTCGGCAGAAGGTGGCAAGGCTAGAGGCCCGCCACAGCGAGGCTGCAGAAGCCGCTGAGGTGATGAAGGCTGGCGCCATGGGGCTGTTCCACAAGCTGCAGGGCCCAAACGATGAGGCCTTTGCGGCACAGATATCGGCACATGGGGTAACTGACATTACCATGGCCGAGTTGCTCGGTCTTATTGAGCAGAGGGTGGGCGAGTTAGTGGACATCCACAACATCGCTACCAATGCACCAGCAGCTACCGCATTAGGTGCCCAACACCCATCGATGAAGGTGGACATGGGAGGTCACGACGGTACAAACCACTCTCGTCACTCGCGCAACGGCGAACGTCCTCGAGGGGTGGCGCTGTTAGCACAGCAGGCGTGTTGTTGCGACCCATACCACCTACAGCTGAAGACTTCGGTGACTCCGATAACGACGAGCCTCAGCAAGATGACGTGTTGCGGCCCTGCAAGATTTCAGATATTCAGGAGAAGACTGCCGCGGCTGTAGGTCGACGCAAAGAGAAGCAAATCCGTGCCAAACGGTAGAGCTGGAATCGGCTAAGTAGTCAGAGGGACTGCCAACAAGGGACAAAAGTTAGCTTTATAGCGTGCTTAACTATCTTTCTCCTTTTGCTGTTTACTACGCGGGCGGGCATTTGCTACCCATGTACTCACTCCCGACTCTCCTTGTAAGATCTGAATCGATCATAGCTGTCAACGTTTTAGCCAGATTTGCTGGTACTGGTGTCCTTAATGCCGAACTTTTGCACGAGGTGGTCGAAGTAGTCGATGACATGGTGCGTGTAGGCGCGCTTGTCGACATAATCTCCAGGCATGAACGACCGCTTGAAGCCTGTCAGCAGGATCTGGCGCAGCTCGTGCGGAGTCAACATGAACGCGTCGCACGCCAGTCGCACCTCACGCACCATGTTTGTATGCGAGACCGTGCAGTTGTCAGTGCAGAGACTCACTGCCAACTTGCTCGTGAGCATATCACGGAGCGGGTGGTTTCTGGCGTCATGCTGCATCTCCGGCGTCGTCTGCAGATTGCTCGATAGACACACCTCAAGACATGTGCGCGAGTTGCCAATGTACTGCACAAGATCATGACAGTAGCTTTTGCGCTGCTTGTCGTCCAGCTCTGGCTTCTCGATCGTATCATCACGGAACAAGTGCAGCCCATGTCCGATTCTCTCCGCGTGGAGGTTCGTGATGGCTTCAAAAATGCTTTCGGGGCCGTATCCTCTCCAGCATGCACGGTCTTGTGCATGAATTTCTTGTGCGCAAACTGAAATGCTTCCACATGGTCATGCGCAGGGTACCCTCGTTCAGCCCCAGCAATATCGAGCGCCACCACTGGCACTCCGTGCTTCATCTTTGTCTCATAGGCCTGAGTGATCAACGCCATGGATGCCAATCCATAGAGTCGATGCGGGTCTTCATGGCGATGGACTTCACAAAACTGTTTGTAGTATGGAGAAAAGTCCTTTGTAAAGAACCTCATGGCGCACACAATGATGCCATAGGCGAAGCGAGGGGCCAGTCCAGAGACCACGTCCTCGTCCTTGGCGTTGAACTCGTCCGTGGCTCGTTGGAGGCCGCGGTTGACACTCAAAAGGACGTTTTCCAACGGTAGATCCCCTGGCACAGCGTTCAGTTGCGGTGCAAAGCGTGTCTCGAAGTAACGGACGCCGAGAGCGTATTGGTCACTCGCTTGTTCGTAGGCCACGCGCTCCAGCGCTTCGGTTGTGCGTAACACAGCCGACGCGTAGGAGAAACAGACCAAATAGTCCTCGAGACTCTCGTACGTTTCTTTAAAGACAAGTTGGTTCAATTTGTGTGCGTCGTACGTGGGCAATTCCACATTCTGTTGCTGCGCCAAGTCAATCAGCGTCTGGGGACGCAGACCGCCGTCTAGATGGCAGTGGAGGTCCGTCTTGGGCACTTGACGTAGGAACTCATCGGGGAATAAAGGGTTCTTGGGGAACTCACGCAGCTTTGCAGTGTTTGTACTGCTGCTAGACATGGGTCGGAGACGTCTCGGAGCTGCCAGGAAGGAGCGAGAGCGACGCAGAGCTGTGCCAGCACGCATCGGCTGGTTGTCTGACGTACAATTGGAGAGTGATCACAAAGGGGTATAGTGAATCCAAGTGTTATTGATATTAGTGTGACTACACATTTTATGTGCACTCAAAAACATCGAAATGGGGTGCATAGTGAAATCAAGTCTTTTCGATTTCAACTTGAAGAAGCCCCACACTTCTTCAACTGTAGATGTCGACGAGCTGTGCGGACGACGGTGAGCGCAAGCGTTGTGCAGGTAGTGACTCCACTATGGCTCCACCATCACATCCCCAAGATGCTGACATATCTCGCAATGAAATTTCCAGCTCTGAAGACGCTTCCTCGACTCAGAACAATCGTGTGAAATGGGCTCGCCTTTTGCTCCGAGAGCTCTACGATTTGGGTTTTAACGACGCTGCTGCGGCCTCGAACGAGAGGCAGCAGTCCAACTTTGCTCTCCAGCGATGAAGCGCTTCCAGACGCTCGTGAACGCACAGGAATGGGACTCGGCGCTTGAGTTGGTGACTCAGAAGGACGGAGACTGGAAGCTACAGATGAAATCTATACAAGCCACACGGGAGGCAGGACTGCTGCTGTTGCAACGCAAATACATTGAATTGCTACTGAAGAGGGAGGTGAAAGGGGCCCTAAAGACCTTCCAGGAGGAGATTCTACCGGTGTACAACCCCAGTGAGAAGGAGGTGAAGCAATTGGCTGAGCTCTTACTGTGTCAAGGCGTGGAGGAGATGAAAGAGAGAGCGCAGATGCCCTGGCAGGACGAACAACTACGTGCTAGAATTGAAGGACTTGTTAGTCCAGAAGAAATCATCCCAGAGGGGGCTCTACGAGTGAGTGTGTGTGTGTGTGTGCAGCTTTTTGAGGCGGTGCTGACTACATAAGTGTAAATGCTGTTACTGTAGCGGTTGGTGCAGGACGGACCGGAGATGAATCTGCAGGCACCACAGCCGATGCTGACTGGGCAGGTAACAGGCGAGTGTATGGAGGTCCTGGAGAAGCACACGGGTGATGTGTGGGAGCTGGCGTTCTCCCCCGATGGGAAAATTCTTGCGTCTGCTTCAAGCGATGGCTCTGTCGTTCTGTGGGAACTCGAGTTTGACACGGACCCGCTTTACAGTAATCTATCAACGGAGGTGCGTGTGGCTACAAGAACTGCTACAAGTGTTCTCGTGTAAAGATGCTCACCTATGTGGATGATTATGTAAGAACAGCATAAATCAAAAGTTCTGCGTGTCTTCCAGAGCGTGGAAGGCCCAGTGGAGCGGCTGGCTTGGTCACCAGACAGTCGATTCTTGCTCTCTTGCGGAAGGCGCACTAGTCTCATTCAGTTATGGGATCGAGTGGTGTGTATACATCTACTGCGCTCTCTCATATCTGCATGTCGAAAATTGGAACCAGCTTCGCTTGTGCTAACCATGTTGTTTGCGCATTTGCCAACCAGACAGGAATGTTTGACAAACGGTTCCAGCATCCGGCAGGAGCGGTCACAAACATTCAATGGTTGCCTTGCGGTGATCAGTTCGTGAGTGGCAGTGCAGACAAATCCCTTGTCTTATGGGTACGTACAATTTCAGGCTTTGTGATTTGGATACCAAAGAAAAACACCACGCGCTACCAATATTGACATTTATCGTGGATGTGCTAGAATGCAAACGACGGCTCCGTTGCGTATCAGTGGAGTGGTCGACGAGCACTGGATATCGTTGTTCATCCACACGAGAGCAAAGTATTTGTGCTCGTTTCAGGCTACGAGATCCGCGCATACGACATCGCACACAAGACGGACGAAGTGTTCTTCAAGGCGGAACAGCTCGTTTCCTGTATCGAGATATCCCCGTCTGGGAGATTTCTACTCATTAATTTCGTCAAGCAAGACCAAATCGTATGCCTCGAGATTGCGACGGTGTCAATCATAGCAAAGTACCGTGGGATTCGCGAGCAGCGATACGTGCTTCGCCCATGCTTTGGTGGTACGCACTGTGAGCTGGTTGTTTCTGGGAGCGAAGGTACGCATAGACTTTAGTGTGCGAGTGCGGTTTATTGTAAAGGATACGTTGAGCCGTCATCGTTGACTTACGCTCTCTTGTAGATGGTAAAGTGTACCTGTGGCACCGCGACAGTGGCAAATTGTTGTCGGATCTGGATGGCCACTCGAGTGTTGTGAACGTTGTAGTACGCCACCCCAGCCATTCGAATGTGATTGCAAGTGCAAGTGACGACAAAACGGTGCGCATATGGTGTCTCAAGTCGTCCGAATAAACTAGCGCCATCATTGCTGTGCAATTGGGTTCACTGCAAAATTGCTGAGGCCTCGACAAGTCTCATTAGCCTTCATGTGTAGGCAGTCTATCTAACACCCGGAATCATTTTATCTACCATGTAATAATCCAAGCCTGACTTTATCAAGAGCAAGAGAGGCCACACCATCCGCAACAACTATAAACGCTGACCAAGGAATCTGGATATGGTGAACCGTCGGTGTATAAGTTGAGCGTCGGTTCAATCGCTTCGGGAAGAGAGCAGATTTTGCCACCATCAGACTGGAAACATGCCAGCCACGTACGGTGAGTCTCCATGCCAACTCCCCTGCTTTCAACCTATCCCATGGGTACGTCGTTCCTCATCTTGATTTTGCTTGAACAGATACGTGGGAGCGAGCCACCACTGTGGAGAACTTTAGCAAACTGGTTCGGGGTGATCAACGCTTGAACGAGCATGCTCTGGGCCAACTCTGTTTGCAATCTCTCCGTGTGTTTAAGCAACTACCGAACTCTCCAGTCACGTGGCTGTACCTGATGATCCTGGGTTCGCTGGCGGCAGTCTACGGTAAGCGTGCAATCTCACTGCCATAAATCACCCATCCATTAAGCGGATTCCATGTAGAGCAACAGAGTCATGAGGGGGCTAATACTTGCTATGCCCTTATACTTTCTTTTTCTTCTTCCAATACACGAAGACTTTTATTTGACGGGTGGGTGCGATCACTCTTGAGACTCCGACACCATATCATTGAAGCAGTGGGAGAATATTCGTTTGGTGCTTTTATCTTCTGGGTGGTATGGTGCGTCGGGTTCGGGATGCTTTCCACGAGCTGCGGTTTCTTCATCTCGCCAGCGTCAGATGGATCCGGTATCCCGACTATGCGTGGACTCTTCGCGGGTGTGTTCCAAAACCCTGGAGACACACTTTCGTTCCGTACGCTCGTAGGGAAGTCTCGGGACAGTGATTTCGTCGAGCTCCGGTCTATCTGTAGGCCGTGCGGGTCCATTTACCCACATCATGGCAATGATCGGCTACTTGATGGGGAAGATCCCATTGTTTCGTCGAGTGAATTTTGGCCAGGAGAATTACAACTTTATTCGTGCGGGTGCGTGGAAAACGAAATGTTGCGTTGTTCATGCGTTCTGATACTAAGGACGATAGATTGTGTTGGCACTTTCAGCTGTGGCTTGTGGTATGACAGCAAGTTTTGGCTCACCGTTGGGAGGCGTCCTTTTCAGCATCGAAGTCACTGCCAAGTACTACGAGATCAAGTGTCTGTGGGAAAGCATCATTTGCTCATCCTTCTGCATCCTGGTGTTCCATATCATCACATTTCTCAAGAGTGATGTTCTGTTCGAGCGCACCAATTTTACAGGTTTCGACGTGGACGAGGAGCTTTTTGCATTTGTATTATTAGGTGTCATCACTGGTGTGAGTCCGCTTGCCTTCCATGTATCCGGTATGAGTGAATTACGTGCATCGCATATTTTCTTACTTCTTGTGTCTGTGCATTTGAATGAGCCCAGCTAGAGCAGGCCTATTCTGCAAAATGGCCATCACGATGAGATATTGGCAAGCAAAATTACTGGAGAGGTTGGACCTTACTAAGCCATCACTCCAGCGGCGTGCCTTTCACGTCATATCAATTTGCGTCATTACGTCGATAATAACGTTTCCGCTAGGAATCATGAGGATCTCAGATGGGCTCATGGTGAACGAGCTGTTTCGGGATCAGGAATTGAGTCTCCCGCAAGGGACGCAAGTGTCGGACAACGCGCACGTCACGCTCTTGGTGTACATTCTCCTGAAGTTTGTAACGAGTGTGCTTCCATGCGGGGCTCCTATTTCCTGTGGTGTCTTCGGGCCTCTGTTCACGATTGGTGCTGCTGTCGGGCGGTATTACGGAGAAACATTGATGGAAATCTGGAGTCCAAATCAATCCCCTGCAACGTATGCAGTCGTTGGTGCAGCGTGTTTGCAGCCTCAGCCACGCAGACTGTATCGACTGCTGTCATTTTCTTCGAGCTGACCGGTCAACTTAGTCATATGGTGCCCGTCATGGTAGCATGTATCGTGGCCTATTTTGTGGGCGGAATGATCACACCCTCGATTTATGATATTTTAGCCGGCTGGGCGGGTATGCATTCGGTCTGCTATGACTTCAACGAGCATGTACTGGGCCATAGGGTTGCAAAGGATTACATGGGTCCTGTGACGGTCATTTTCACGAGAGAAACAACGTACGACGAAGCCATCCAGGCCCTGGTACGCACGCAAACTTGCTCAGCTATCTGTTGAATGTGTGATGTTCATGCTGTCAGCATTCTTTTCTACCTATTATGGATGAATTATACAGAACACGTACAAGAAACAGGAGTACTTCCCTCTTTGCGATGACGAGGAAAATAAGCTCCTTTTGGTAAGTCGATTATCCGTTGTTCAGGTGCTTGCAGTCACGCTGGACAGCGATTTATAAACTGTGTGCGCTTAACGCTTCGTTGTCGCCGCTATCTGAGTGCAGGGATGCCTTCGACGACACGATTTGGAAGTGGGGATTGCGAGATTCCTTGCCATTAACAGCAGTCAGGTATGAACTAGTTCCTGTGCGAGACGCTTGGCGAATAGCAGCTCACCACTGAGTTTTTTTCTTGCAGAAGTTGGATGGGAAAAGTCCAAAGGTTTCTATGCAGATTCAGAACTTAATCTCACAAGTTCTTGACATTGACAAGAAGAAGAGTGCAGCGGTAGAGGATCTCTCTCTACTGAGCTTCCGACCGAAAGATGCTGCCTCCACATCGAGCATGGTAAGCGTATACATACACCGCTTGCTCCGATTTTGGCTTTGCTTAGCTGCGCATCGCTGATTGAATGCTTTGGTTCAGTTGGAGCTAGGACCTCCGTTTGACGAATTCGAGTTCACGTCGGTACCAGTTGAGAGTTATCCTCCCCAGGTAACTAACTCCTCGATAGCTTCAGCATTTTCATCTATCATTAATGTGTATCGAGGTGGCGAATTGTTACGCAGGTCGGAGAGTATGTCAATCTCTATCGAGTGCACAAGATTGCTGCCATTTCCAGCTGGACCCAAGTCTATGTTGTAAAATTTGGCAAGCTACTCGGAGTCATCCATCTCGATTCGTCGCTAACCCAGTTGAGAAAGGAAGACATACCGCTCCAGCTCTCGTAGGTTGGGCAACATCTAAATACCTATTAAGATCGACCTTCCTTTGCATATACTCTGGTGTTGTTTCGGATATGTTTGAAAGGTCGGTTCACGGCTGGAATATCTCTGCCGGTAGTCAAATGACTTGAAAACGTTACTGTGCTGGACGATCAGTAGGAGGTGTCACTCGGAAGCTAACGGCAAAGTAATGCGAGCCAACTACGGTAAGTTTCAATGCCATCATGAAGCAAACACCCACAGGATGCTAATCACTAACATCATTTCTCCCATTGCAGATACGTGGCAGCGAGCCACTTCCGTGCAGCATTTTAACGATCTCCTTCATGAAAAACGGCGTCTGGAGAAGTCTGCACTCGGGCGTCTCTGCGTGCGCTTACTTCGCTCATTCAAAAGCTGCCGAACTCTCCAATGACGTGGTTGTTCTTGATGATACTGGGCTCGTTGGCAGCCATTTATGGGTAAGTGCGCAAAGTTCCTTCGTACTCCTTGAGTTGGTTGGAATTAACTGTTTGCTCTCCGTGAAGACTTGTGTTTGATGGGTGGGTGCGCAGGCTTTTGAAACTCCGACGAAATCTTGTCGAAGCTTTTGGCGCATACTCATTTGGTGGATTCATCATTTGGACGGTGTGGTGTGTGGTGTTCGGCACGATGTCGACGTGTTGCGGACACTTCATTTCACCGGCATCGGATGGGTCTGGCATTCCGACAATGCGTGCACTATTTGCCGGTGCAATTCAAAATCCAAATGAGTTGCTCTCGTTTCGCACACTCGTAGCTAAATCTATCGGCACGCTCATAAGCTCTAGCTCCGGTCTATCCGTAGGGCGCGGTGGCCCATTCACGCAGATTATGTCTATGATCGGATATCTCATGATGCAGAAGGTCTCGTTCTTTCGACGATCAAACTTTGGCCAGGCAAACTACAATTTCATTCGAGCAGCGGTTGCCGCCGGAGTCACATCTGGTTTTGGTTCACCGTTAGGTGGGGTGCTATTCAGCATCGAGGTTACATCCAAGCACTACGAGATCAAGTGCTTATGGGAAGGCATCATTTGCTCGTCATTCACCTTGTTGGTGTTTCGTGTTTTCCCATATATGAAGAGCGAAGGTCTCTTTGAGCGTACCAACTTCACGGGTTTTGAACTCGATGTGGAGATCTTTGCGTTCGCATTCCTGGGCGTTATAGCTGGGGTACGTGATGAGCTTTGCCATTTTCATTATGCACTCGCTTATTCTTGCCTTTTGCTCTTTGGTCCATTTAGATAGGGGCAGGCCTGTATTGCCAGATGATGAACATGATGCAAAAACTGCAGACAAGGCTGTTTGCAATGGTTGGTCTCTCCAACCCCTCGCTTGGTCGTCGCGTTTTTCATGTGATATCAATCTGCCTAGTGACTGCCATAGCCACATATCCTCTGGGGATCATGCGCATTGCTGACCGGGGGATGGTGAATGAGTTGTTTCGAGATGAGAAGCTAAGTCTTCCGCAGTGGGGAGAAGTTTCTGAGTACACACACTCAGCGCTTTCGACATATATTCTGATCAAGTTTGCGATCACCTTGCTGCCGTGTGGCGCTCCTATTTCTTGTGGTGTCTTTGGGCCTATATTCACGATGGGCGCTGCCGTCGGACGATTATACGGAGAAATCCTCATGCAATATTGGAGCCCAACACAATCTCCAGCGACGTACGCAGTCGTCGGCGCAGCGTGCTTCGCTGGATCGGTCACCCAGACCGTATCGACGGCTGTGATTGTGTTCGAGCTGACCGGTCAGCTTAGCCACATGCTACCCGTCATGGTATCATGTATTGTGGCCTATTTCGTCAGCAGAATTATCACGCCTTCCTTTTACGACATCGTAGCTGACTGGGCGGGACTTCGATCAATCTGCTACGATTTCTCCGAGCATGTCTTGGGTAAGAAGATTGCAAAGGACTACATGAAGCCGGTGGAAATGTTTTTACGAAAGAAACAACGTACGACGAAGCTATGCAAGCGCTGGTAAATCTTATTTCGTGCAACTGAATATTGGAGAAGAGGGAGTATTGACACTCCCACATCACGGTGTTCCCGTATACTTTGTTTTACTCATCTCGTAATGATATCCAGAGCACTTACAAGAAGGAGAATTATTTCCCTCTGCGACGGAGCAGACAACAAGTTACTGCTGGTGAGAATGCGTAGTATTTAGCGCAATGTATTCCATGTCGGTAGCTAACACTTGCTTGAAATTATTATCTTGGTCCAGGGATGTATTCGGCGCTACGACCTGGAAGTGGGGTTGCAAGGTTCCTTGCTGTCCACCGTACTCGGGTATGCAATCAACGACTACCTTTCGGATATGGTAGAAGCTTATGCATTGATGCCGTGAATTTGTCGTCTTCATGTAGATGCCAAACACAAAAAGAGGGAAAGTTTCCAAGCGGATCCAACAATTAGTGTTGCAAATATTTGACATCGATAAGAAGAAGGTCGCGGCGGTGGAGGACTTCTCGCTTTTAAATTCCCAGGAAAAGATCCATCTTCTACCTCCAGTATGGTGAGAAGCAGCATTTGTCTTACTCTCTCAGTTTCTGAATCCCGATAGCTAACAGCGGTGCAATTTGCTCTTGTGCTACAGCTAGAGCTGGGACCTCCGTTTAACGAATACGAGTTCACCTCGATTCCTGTTCAGACCTATGTACCTCAGGTACGCGAATTGATTTGTACTTGTTCTACCGACAGATCAGTGCTCCCTCCTGGCGCAGTAATTAATACTCGGACAATTTGGACACTTGGCTGTTTCGATGTGTGTACAGGTTGGAGAAGAAGTGAATCTCTATCAAGTGCACATTGTCGCATCCATGTCCTGTTGGACCCAGGTGTACGTCGTTGCGCTTGGGAAGCTCCTCGGCGTCATCCACCTGGACGCATCCCTCGCAGCCGTTGACGCGTGACTCCGCACACATTTCCTGATCAACTTGTTGGTCCTCATGCACCACTTATCATTGACTGAGCTCAATTTGGTCAACAACCATTTCGGGATAAACAGTGCCGATAAAAATACTCCTTTTGCACCGCACATTTCTCGGATGCCCAGCGATACCATTTGCGTACGATCGCTCATCATGCAGCGCAACGAGATGGACTCGGTGCTGACGTCCGTCGGACTCGGCTCGCCGGAGATCTGGCAGAAATTAGGCCAGGAACTGGAAGGTAAGACTCAACTAGAACAACCACGTGTGTCTAAGAAGGTGCTGGTCAAAGCTCTGCGTATGCAAACGGATGCCATGCGCTACATGGTGGACGAGTTCGATCGATTGCGTGACAAGATGGCCGAAATGGAGCGCGAAGCTCGTAATACTGCTAAACATGTGGAGCGCGTCAACTCCAAACTCATAACGGTTCAAGGTCAAGTTGACGATACGAACAACAAAGTCTACGAGCTAGAGGTCCAGCAGATCACACACACTGAGCAGCTCAAACAAATTGATGAGGTGGCGATCCAAGTGCGGGCCAACCATGACGAAGTCCAGCAGATCGCAGAAAGTGTGGAAAAGGTGAACGCCGTGCACAGTGAATTCGTCCAACAGACAGAGCAGAAGCTCACAGTCATTCGCGAGGATCACGAGGTGACCAAGCAATTCGCGATGAAGATTGAGGATCGACTCAACGAAGAGCAAAAGGAACTGTTCTTAGACACGGATCATATCCTTCACAACAAGCTGACGCTCGCTATGTGGATGGAGGGTGTCGAGAAGGACAACCGTCGCAAGGATGAAGCACTGCATGATTGCACGGACAAGATGATCAAGCAAGGCCGCAACGTGCAGGATATGATGCTTGAGACCCGCCGTACCTTGGACGACAACACGTGCGCAGTGGAGGATGTACAGCGCTTGCTGCTTGAGAAAGCTGATCGCACACGTGTGGACGAAATCATCGAGTCGAAATACGAGGAGATCTGCAACCAGCTGGATAAGGCGCTCGCATCCGTGCTTGGCGAGGAAGACGAGTTCAAGCGCGCCAGTCAGGAACTTCAGCAATTGGTTACCCACCTGAGCGAGAGCAAGGCCGACAAGAAAGACTTGCTTGAGGTCAAGGAACAGGTGCTGTACGACTCCCGTGTTCGCCAGCAAGTAGAGAACTTGCGCTCATTCATTGATCTCAAAATGAACCGCGACGATGTCTTCTCAGCGCTTAAGACCAAGGCTGACAAGGACGAAATTCTTGCGCTCCTCAAGGGTGTTTCTGAAAGCATGAACGCATCGATTCAACAGGCACAAAAGTCGCTCAATTATCCTGACAGTGCCTTCCTCACAGGAAAACAAACTGGTCATCAGCACGGAGGAGGTACGAGTTCACAGAAGCGTACCGGCGTGCTGCCAAGTCTCGAGCGCGAAAAATGTCTATCTTGCAACAGCCAGCTTCGAGATGCGACTTCCACACCTAATGGGCCTATTACCAACAAAAACCCGTTCCAAATGGCTCCAGTGTATGGAGGTGGTTTTCATCTTCCGTCGGTGCCGGGTCTATTGACAAAAATGCTATGCGAAATGGAGGTCACCATCGATCCAGCAGCTTCAGCAATAACACTTCAGCCAGTACCCCATATCTATCACCACGGACAAGCTTAGGTGACAACAACGCTCGTGGGCAGTTATCGGGAAGTACAAGCGAAGGGTAAGTTGACTTCACCTACCTGTTGTATACAACACCCTGCATAGTTGTCATAAACTTACTTTTGTCTGGTTCTCATTCAGGTTCCTGGTCGGGGTGGATGGCCACGTATACCAGGCAGATCCGGAGGTAGTCGCTCAGGTTCAAGACCGAACACGACCCAGTCCAGCATATAAATTGCCTCAGGCAGTAGCTCCAAGAAAAGCACTGCCCGTCGTGGAGGATGCAGGCGGCGATTGACATAGCAATGAACGCTTAGATCCATGCCTTGTTTGTGAACCCCTTGCCTCATGCCTCATCTCAGATAGGCAGCAGATATTCTCAAAAATGTGTCGTGTCGTGAATCATCATCTCTTAGTACACTGTGAATCCTAGGTAGTATGTTCGTTTTGGGAGGTATCCACCACCGTTAAAACATATCCATCTCGTCGAGCAGCATTCCTTCTCCCTCCATCTTCATCGACACCGACAGGTCGCCATCCAATGCGGCTATGCCGTTGCAATCTTCGCCATTAGCTCTCGTTGCACCTGATGACGACGGTCCATTCTTGGTTTGCAGTGTGCGCTTCAGTGCGTAGTAAGTGAGCAGCGGAATAGAATGGCACGCGCTGGCCAATTTCTGCAGGGTGGCAGCATTCTCCAGTGCTGGTATCGCATTTGTATTGGCCGCCTGGGATTCCGCCTGATACTTCAAACTAACGTCCATCGTGCAGTCTGCCTTGATGCTTACCTCAATGAGCACTTGCTTGTCGGGGCCTAGAAGCTCACCTGTGTTCATCGTGATGCGCTCAGCTGCAGCTACGTCCACCTTAATGTGAGCTATACAAAATGACAGCAAATATGGTCAGATTGTTTCGCCCGTATTTGCAAGTAGTGTTCTTACCATTGACAACATCTTCGCTATCAGCAGGAATGCGCTGGCCGAATGTGTTGCTTCTCGAACAGAACGCTGAGAGCAAGATGGCATGAAAAAGAGACTCCGCCCGCAGACTTGCAGCACGCTCGTCAAAGTCTCCGTTGACGCGTTTGACAGCTACAACAAGTCGAAAAGCGTTAGTTTCAACGCACAACCATTTCGTTATCTGTTTGAACACGTACCGGAATGGGGAATGAATGAAGCTTCAGACCACCTGAGATCTCTTTGTCGTCAAGGAAAACTCCTGGCGCATTGCCAACGGCGACCGTGTCGGATATACTGAGCACACGCTGTGATCACGTGCAAAGTGCAGCTGGGGCAAGACCGGCTTTTACCGTCAGGTGTTGTCCAGCTCACGAATTCGTTGAACAGTTTCTCATCTTCATGTACATCCTTGGGTACTGCAGGCACCACATCTGAATGCTTGTGCATCGCCAATAGTGCCAGATTCCGAGCCTGAAGCCCAACCATCACAAGTGGTGTATGTCCAACCACATGTAGGGCTACTTCTCCACGCCATTCAATGAAGCTAATGTTGCCCGACCATTCTCCATTCGCCAGCGGGGACAGGGTGGTCAAATTTGTCGGTGACGATGTTCCTTTCTCATTAGAGCCGTCCCGGCCATCAGCAGCGCTGTTGGTCTCCTCGCCATCCAAAACACTCGTAGGCCCAACTCCAGCACTGGACGCCCCACCAGCAGCAGCAGAACCGACAGCACTGCTCTGCGTGTCATCGAGCTTCACTCGCTTACGTGGCGGTTCTATCACCGGAATACAGGCAAAGGGGTCCCTGAACTCAATTTTAACTCCCTCCACTGCACGCTTCACGCTCCAGTATTTCTACAAGAAATCGGAGGAAAAGGTGTGAAAACTGAATGTGTCTCAGCGTGACGAATGCGGCATGTTAACTTCCTTACTTGTTTGCTGCACGCGTCAGAGACCTTCGTATATAGTTCTTGGTCAAGTTGCTCAAAATTCACTGGGCATACATGCAATACCAAAACCAATTGGTTAAAGTTGAAATCACCAAAAGTCTGCAAGATAAAAGTTTCCTTACATGCTGGGAACTTAACAGCAAGCTCGGCACGATTAATTAGTCGGTTCAACTTTTCCTGCGTGTATCAAACAGGAAACAAAGCGTGAGGCCACCTGTGGGCAAGAGTGTTAGACTTGGACGCCAGTACCGTGAAATTTGCGCTGTCTCCATTCGCTAACAGCTTCAGAGACGACAGCAAATCCTCATCTCTGTCTGGGAATTGACTGGATTGGTCTGGATTGACATAATCACTCAAACATGTTAGCTACAATTTCTTAACCACAGTACAGCACAAGTGGTCGTAGTACCTTTCTCGACTGTTGTCAACGACGCAGATTCCACAGCACCCTGCAGTACGCAAACAGGTCAGAGCAGTTGCGTTAACTTCTTGTCAACAGCAGCCTTCCAGTACGTAGGTAAGTAGGTATGTAAAGTTACCTCTCCTCCAGCCAAAACAATGTCCAACACAAACGTGTCGCAGTAGATGGACAAGGACGACTCGTTGGGTTTGAGGATCTGCAGCTTCACAAGCGGGCGACTGAGGTTGGAGACGATTTTGGTCACTTCAAACATGATTTTGTAGGCTCCAACGCGTCCTTCCAGCTCCGCCCCTCGGAGTCCAGCCTCCAGGTCCAACTTGCTTACACTCTCCGACAAAATGGTTCTCACAGTGGCCACATGAGTCTCGAAACGCTTGACGTCCTTCCGGAGCTGGACAAACTGCTGGTTGCGTCCATACCAGTCTTTATGCTGTTTCAGAGTCTCGAAAAGGTAGTTGAGACCAAAGCGCCACGAGTTCTTCTCTGTCTGTAGTCGACTCTTTTGTTGCACCACTGTAATAAATGCGCAGACATATCGATCAGTCATTAATAAGCAAAAAAAAATCAATTAGATGCGAAGTTAGTTGAGTACAATGCTGCTGGAAGGCTGCGCCGTCGTTGCGCAGATTGTCGGGCAACATCCCATCCAGACACGACCGCAAGCTGCTGGCGACGGAGTGTAGATGGGGAATTTTTGTTGGGGGCACTGCCGCCTGGGGCTACGGCGCCCATTCCCGTGCCTACAGGCGTCGGAGTCGCCATTTTTATTGGCAGATTTTTTGTTGATTGGAAAAGTTTGTTCGTGTTGCTTGTCTGATGTTGCACGAAGGTGAAAGAGTGAGACATACTGAAATCCAGTTCTTTGAGAGACTCCTTAGGAGTTTCCTAGAACCGACACACTCACTTCATAAACACGCCGCTTCGTCAACTCGTAGGCCTATAACGCTAGTCAAGTCGAGCTCTTCTACCAGGTCTCTTCGACGAAGGATACGCCGATAGGTACATGTCTCGCTGCCTGAGCATGCACATGTTTTTGTGGAAAATATGTTTTGCTGCGTTGGTATCTCTGTCCACCACGTTGCATGACGGACACTGAAATACGTGCTTCCCACTGAGCTTGTGGTTGATCGCCCGACCGCCGGAACGAATCATTTTGTATTTCAGGAGCATCTTGAACCTGTAATGGGCCTGCACCATCATAGCGCGCGCTGTGGGGTTCCGGATCTTCCGCTTCAAGACAGCAGCCCTCATCTCGTCCGACGCTGTCTCGGGAGTGGCGTCTGATGCCACCTCTTTAAAGTGTTTGCTCACCATCTTTGCCGTCTGGAATGACGGGAGGAGAACGTTGTAATAGTTCGCAGAGAGCCAGGAAGAGAGTTTCTGGTGCAAGTCGGTCATGGCCCGTGTGGCCTTCCTCGAAGTAAACCAAATCCGTCGGTGTAGCCGGTATCACAATCGGCCTTCCTCCGTCTTCGAGCTGGTTCGTCCTCGCTTGTTCTTGGTCCTCTTCCAATCTTGTTGTTTTGCCTTGGAGGCATTGTCCATGCGCTTTAAGAGCGATTTCATCTGATCGATAACCTTGAACTTATTCATCATGATAGACTTACTGTCTGCCATACTGAATGTGCGACCGTCCGGGTCGTACACTGTGGCAAAGTTACGCACACCCGGATCGATCGCGCAAACGCGTTCACTGGATGACTTGGCGAATTGACGGGGTCTAGGTACAATCAAGAAGTATGTGCCTTCTCGTAGACGTTGAAGGCGTACCGACATGATTACTTCTAGTAGATCCTCGTGGATAAAAATCCCATCGCTCTTGTTGAAACCAAAGAACTTCGGATGAAATCGAGCACACTCGTTGCCATCTCGCTGGACGCGACTAATAGAGCGCTTCGCGATTTCAATGATGTTGGAAGGTGCAAATTTGCTCTTGAACCGCATTTCAGGAAACGTCATCTTCTCGTTTCTCGACTTTGCAGCAAAGAAGCCAGTGATTGAAGCCTTCATCGCCTTAGTAAAGTCCCGAAATGCCGAGTCCCGCACTTCATTATTCACCGCCTTGTGACGCTGGAGCGCCTTCTTATTTCTGAAGTACTTCAAATGTGTCGTAGACTCGCAATAGGTCGGTACTTGTGGTCGAATTCAGCCCAGGACATGTTGTCCACTTTCGCTGCGAGTCGAATCTTCCGATCTTCGGCAGAGCGGGTAACCAGTTTATTGTACACTGCACGATTAGTGGCGAACATTTGGTCGAGTTTTTCTTTTTGTACCGACGTCGGATACAGTCGTAATTTTATGACACTGTTCACAGGTCCGTCGTCGTCTTCAATCAGCGCTCCGAGCTCTCTCAGTTCTTCCACGATGGCTCGTGTTGCATGAGCAGGCGGCATGGACGGTGTCCTCCACTGCTGCCTTCGTGGTTGGTCAATGACATTAGACACTTCAAACCAGTGGCTCCAGCATCCGCTGGTTGTCAGGGACCCGCTCACGAACGTGGGAGTGCTTGGAGGGTTGCTGCATCCCTCGTTGCTTTCGACTCCAGTGCCTCCCCGACTTGCCTCGATCCCAGTACTTCCGATGTTGCCGACCTTTGCGCTTTATCTTGCACTGTCTGTAGGGCTTGATGACGGCTTTCAGCTCCGTTGGCTCCGGCATCCACAGATCGTCGGCGATACTCTGGTTGAACCAGACGCTCGAATGGACGAGATCCTCCCTTGACCGCTGTTTTCCTTTTGGCTTGCATTTCTTCTTAGGCTTGTCCTCGACGTCTGACTCAGGGATGATCTCGTCTATTGGAACCCGCCGTTTTCGCTTTCGTGGTGAAGGTTGTTTGACCTTGGACCGAGTTGACGACTTCATGTCGTGTTGCATATTACGCTGACACCACAGACTATCGACTTGGCAATCCACAACCACGTCCGGAGTTGAACTATTTAGATTACTATCGATTACTCTAGCTCTTCCTGACAATACTGCTCCTCTTGCTGTCTTTTGGAGTTTCTGACACTGAGACCGCTGTCGGTCTCGTATTCCTACACATGCATTCTGTTCCTTGTTCTTCCATCTGCTGCGACCAACCACTGCAGATCTTGGTCCCAAGTTGCACTTCCGTTGTCTCCCATGAGGTGTACTAACTGCTACATCGAGTGGCATTTTAACATCGCAGTGCGCCCTGACGCCGCCGCGAGATAATTTCGCCCTTAGTTGAAGCGATCGGCATACAGGTACACACGGCGCCTTAGGTACCTGCGCGGGGCGTTAGCACTGTGATCTGATGCAAATGCTGTCACGCCACTCTGTCTGATCTGCGAGCCACTCAGTCGCCACCACCACCGCCACGACTGCGCGACGCGATGAGCATTCCCTCTCGTGTTGGTACCTGCAGAAGCGCCGAGGATGGCGAAATGGAACTGCGTTCGTAGCGGAGGACGGTCGTGACACTGCAACTCATGTGTCAAATGTTAATTGTTTGGTAGTTTGTGTTAGCTGAATTATTATTTATCTAATATAAAGCTGACTACTGCAGCCACAGCAATTCTGCTCTCAGGGTCGAACCAACACGTTCGCGACACGAGTTCCCATTCATTGTCATCAACGTTGTTGGGGCATGGAGACAGTCATTTCCGTTGCGTCACGTTATACTTCACAACATGGTTTGACACCGCTTTCCTCTATGGAATTTCACCTGTCAAAGCTTCGATAACGCACATTCCAAATGAGTACACGTCCGACGCAAACGTTAGTGGGTGACCCATCAAACTCTCGCGAAAGTGATGTGGCTACGTCGCTGTCTCCTACCAGTGGTTCATGACGTTTTGCTTCAGTTGTTCTTTGGAGATCTTACGGTGGGATCACGACTTTATTTTTTGTGGGCCCTGAATCCAACGATTCAGCTGTGCGTTTGACCCACGTGCAATGCGCTTGAAACTGTGAAGCACTATTTCTTCACGTGCTCGTCATTGACGATGATGTGGCGACAATTATGGATCCCTTGGAACAACGTCTTTATGGTTGCTTTGGAGTGAAGACTTCTCCTGTTCCCAGACCTACGCGACCTCTGGGTTGGGTGGAGGTGTCATCAAGAAGTAGTCCTCCTCCTATGGCGAATACTTAGCACGATTGTGTTCCATGCTATATGGCGACTTCGTAATAGTATTCACTTCCATGAAACCCCAGCCGATTCTCCGAGTATCCCCAGTTTGAAGGGCTCTTTTCGAAGTCATTGCCAGTTTATTTATCAGCACTCAGACGAATTTCATGCGAATGGCGCTGAACTAACACTAGTTCTCCGCCGCTTGAGATTTAACATATCCGTACCAACATATCCGTACCAACACCCAACCAGCATATTTGGGCATCACGTCAATAGATTTGGGGCAACTCCCCATAGAATCTAGCCTACCGACGAGAAATCCACATAACTAGTTGATCAACTCACTTTCCTTTCGTAATCTTGATGTTATCTGTCACCTTATGTTAACATGGTGGTAGCAATACTCTTGGTATGTTTGTTCATGCTTACCGACGCTATTGATGCACGACCAGGCGATTTTGTTGTTCGGCAAACCTCTCTTATACGAGCTAATGTATGGCGCAGCGTTCACCCTATCCTACAAGTCCCCATGCCGAATGGTAAGCAGAGTTCTCTCTTGCGGGAGGCTGGCAGAACTCGTGATTTTCGGGTAGCCTTTGCGGAGGAAACTGGATGTAGGTGTCTTCTGGACTCTTCACATCAGACTGGCCGTTGGAGACAGAGTTTTTGGCCCGTTTCCTCCTCGTACTATCGACATGGCGTCTGCGCGTTCGTATTCGACAGCTACGAATGTTCTACACCGATCTCACTCACATGGTGTCTCGGATCATGTCCGCGTTGGGACAATTACATGGTCCAGTTCCCCGTAGTGCCTCTGTCACGGCTATGAGCATAACATCCGAGTCCTCAACAGCTACATTTCTGCAACTCAGCAAACAAAACCTCCGGCACATGTATTCCAGTCGGACTTTCAGTTTACGCGATCATCCGCTCTCTTATCTGAGTGAGGAAATATCGGTCGACACGTTGCAGGCGTCACTCGGCTCACTGAAGGATCTCCGCCATGTTGTCATATCGGTGTATGCTGATTTATAATTCCGATTAAGTTGGAAACTGCTACCAACGCGATCGCGTTTCTGCTTTCTACAACGTGTGACCCCCACGCATTAGGTTGTGGATATTCGGACCGCACCGATGTGGAGACAGAACGGCACCTATTTTTCGAGTTCTCTCGCGCACGCGAACTGTGGGCTTTGTCAGTGGTGACTGGAACACGCTCATGGAGACTCCTATCTCCAGGACTCTTCTTTGCGTACCTACTGAACCAGTGTGGACTGCTAGTGTTCGTACCTTCTAGCCCGAACTCGCATCGCTTTGGTTGATACTCAGAAGCGTGGGCTTACATGTTATTTGGACTACGCACAACAAGCATCAATTTGAAGATCAAGAACCCTTATCTGCCCCCGAGCTATTTTCCAAGTCTACGCTGTCTTTGGTGCACATGTCCGGTCTCTGCTGCGCACTGCTCCTGCGGCAGAACGAACGCAATGACAACAATGTCTCTGCCTGTTTCCAAGCCAATCTCGTTTAGGCCACTTTATTGCTGACCATCTGCGCAGCTTCTTCTTCCGCCAGCACGCGTGCTTCTCCGACAGTCGTGGTCACCTTCGAGCGCCGCCTCTCAACCGTAACCCAATCACGTAGCCTCGCCGCGGTTCTTTTCGGCAGCTAGTATCATTGTCCACGTAGCCAGCAATCGAGAAGTCCGGCCACAGAGTGACAAGTATTAAGTTAACACGATCATAGCCTTTCACCCCCTTGTCACCTTATGTTAACAGCCTACCCGGACGGCTAACGTCCTGGGGGAATTCGCAGTTCGTTTAGAAACGTAGTGGACTAAGAAAATACCCAGACTGGGGGCAGTCACATCGAGGTCAACGTGCAGCATACGGGTGGTGAAATTTAACGCACTACCCGCTTGCCTATTGTATTGCGAGTACTAACACTCGGCAGGCTCTTCAACAGCTCTGTGGAATCGAGCAACCTGCTAGCAGGTACCGGCGCCTACGCAGCCATTTGACTCTCCGTCTTCAAACTCAAACTCGAACTCGAACTCGAACGCGAGTCTACTTGCTCATATCAAGTCGCGCTGAAATATTGGACCCAAGTTGCTGCATGCTCTCCACTACATTCAACAACTCGAGCAGTACACTGAAGATACTGTGCTGGTCTTGTAGAATCCACAAACAAGTTTAAACTTTGATTTCAACGGCTCAGTTTAGACCGACTTTGGACGCTTAACTATTGGTCCATAGAACTCGTTCAGGCCAGTCCTGCTGTCAAGGGGCTAAGCAACTAAGACGGCTACATCAATTCAACTGCTGCTTTTAAAACCCTGCTATAGCCTTTGCTCCAGAGTAAGGCGTCCAACGACTGCCTCGGAATTGCGTGACGTAAAAAATCGTATCCAAACGCCACACAGACTGTAACCCAATTAGTACGCACCTAGTTCATCCTCAAATTCGTCGTCACGCTCCTCGGAGAGCAAGAAGGAGCTGAGATCGTTCGGATACTTCTGCGGCTGACCGATTAGACTCAGCAGCACCGGCAACAACACGAGTCCGTAGAAGCAACCCAGCACGACAATGCCTAAGTACATACGGAAGAAGTAGACGCGAAACAACATGGATGGCGCGAAGGCCAGTACGCCGATGCCACAGAACTTGGTCAACGTGATACCGGAAAAAATAGATGCACCCACAGTAGTCAAAGCGTAGCGAGTGTGGTCATTGCTGTCGTTCCGAGGTGGTGCCGCCTTGAGAAGGCAAACTGATGTGCAGTATGCACACAGAACTCGACACCAAGCCCAACACAAGCCAGTAGATTCACTACTGACACGGCGTTGATGGAAGTTTCTTCGCCAGGTCCAGCCAGCAGATTCCATACGAAGAGGTAGCCTAGTTGCGAGACAACCATCGATAGAACGCAGAGGGTAACGACAGTCGTCAACCGTAAGCTCCCGTCCATGAGGACAAACAGCGCGCCGAATACCGCAGCCAATGCAAGCAGCACGCTCTGTATAGCTACACCTTGGATATACGTGTACTGTTCGTAGTACACGAAAACAAGAGCGTACGGGAATGCTGTTGCTGGGCGAGCGGCACTCCAGCGATTAGCCACTTCGTGCAGGTAATAATACGAATTCACGAACATTGACTGGTTGCGCATGGCGTTCAGCTGAAAGCGCATTCGAGAGCCAATAATCGACATGTAACTTCCCTCAGCGCCATACCCATCAATCTTCGGTTCACTAAACACGATGTCGCCTTCGTATTGCGCCCACAAAGTCCAAAGTGTTGACAACACGACGAGTCGATGGATATTTGCGTGAAGTTCTTCACCAGCGGGTAAAATAGCGCATTAGGAGTCACATTAGCGATGGACTGTCCACCAATCTCATACCCACCAGGTAGGAATATCTCACCATCCATTTCTTCAGCATCTGCAAGTTTCGTAAGCTCGTACGGAAATGGGTCCATAGGCTGCACCGGGCAGTCGCAAAGTCCCTGGTCGATCTTGTCCTGCAGAAAGTAACGCATTTGACGCCACTGGTTGAACGTATGCAGCCAAGAGTAGACTGGTAGCTCGATGTACTGGCGTAGCCTCGAAAGTTCGTCCAGGAACGTATTCACATCTTGCTGCAAGTGTGCATCCGTGTAGTCTACGTCGCTATCCAGCACAACATACGCAGGGGGTCCAGCCTCACCAAGTGCTGTCTGCTTCTGGAAGTACTGGTGCAAGTAGAAGTCCGTGGGTACCGCAAGCTGCTGCTCGAGTCCAAGCGGCAAATGGGAAGAGCCAAGAGCACTAATAGTTAGAATCGAGAGAGCCGTCACGAGCACCGCCACCTTAGTGGACCGTTGCAATAGGAATGGGATGTACGTCTTCTCCATAAAGCGCTGGATAATCCCAACGCTACTTGCGCGGGCTGGTGCCTCCTCCATCGTGCTGCTGTCATCAACTAGTAAATCATACTGGTAGTGGATCTTGGACTCTACTCGCTTCTTTCCCTTAATAGGCGGGGTGAGAGTGAGCTTCTGCTTTATCCATGGGAATACGTCGTAGCGGCGAGAACGCATACGGCGCGCATCCAGCACAAGTGCTGCAGCAAACCACGTCATTTGCAATACAAAGTCTGCAGCTACTGCTAGCGCGGCAACGACACAAAAACTTGTAAGTGCTGGAATGCGCGTGAGCGCGCCCACCAGGAACGCCAATGTTTCAGCTACGGCTGCCACAGCAATGGAGGGTCCAACATTCACCATGGTTTCCCCAGTACTTGCTTCAGCATCAATTGTTCGTCCTCGGCTCGGTCGCGAGTGTTGCGTCTGGTCTCCAGAGTCGCAAGACCACGCAGTGCTGCCAGTCGGTCGAATTCATTAGTTAGGATAAACATATTGTCTACACCGATAGCCAGGACTAAGAAAGGTACCACCTCCAGTGTTATCATTGTCACCTCCATCTGCAAGATCACGCAGCTAACACCCATGGCAGCTCCCAGTGACAGCAGTACAACAAGAATACCCGTAAGTCCGAGCCCAAACCGCGAGCGCACCGGGTCCGAACATTTTCCCAGCGAAGCTGACACGTAGAAGAACATGACGAGGTAGCTCACCACCACGATAAACGCGTTCTGTTTGGTTTGTACCACCAACGAGTCTGCAACTGACCTCTCCGCCATATACGTGAGTCTCATCCCTTCAGCACCAGCGTCTGCCAACTCCTGGTCTTCTACAACATCCCAATCATATTCCATGCTACCATTTCCACCTCCAGGTTTCAACAACTCTGCTGCAGTCTCTGCAATTTCCAGGAAAACCTCTTTCTCCCACTGCTCCACATGCTTCGTGTACATTTCGTTCTCTGGATTGCTATTTAGTAAGAACGTGACCATCAACGCCTTTGCTTGTGGCGTCGCTTCTCCGCAAGGATCTGGGTTCTGGTGGCACTCGTCTTTTGCCAAGCCTCCAAACACCACGTTCCTCATCACTGGAACTCCGTTCTGGTCCATACAAGGGGATCGTTCCTTCAGCTCTTCGTCTGTCGTCTGGCAAGCTGTCGTGAGCTTAATATCTGGGTCCTGCTCCAACAGAGTCCTGTTGCTCAGCCAATATTGGAAGGGGCTTGTCACGAGGCAGCCCTTGCCCTTAATCGGTCTGTAGCAAAAGTCCTCGAGGCTCAACGTCACGTTGGCGTCGTCTATAGCAGTCACAGTCGTAGTGGAGATCTGAGTCTGGATCTTGGCCATCTGCAGCAGAAACCGACGCTGAACGAGGTCGTGGGCGGCGTCACACGTCTCCGAGTCTTCAACAGAGTCCTCCTCTGTGTCTTGTACGTAGAAAATGAGCTGTTGGATGCGGAAAAATGGTCCGAAAAGCTCGTTAAAGCGCGTTTGCTCTTGGCTGCGGCGCTGTGTGGAGGCACCCAGAGACCCTGAGGATCCGTCTGTAGCTGCATATTGAGGAGACCCAGACACAAGACAGAGCTGCAGAAGAGAGGAGAGTGCCACGAGCACAGGCGAGCCACTGCAGAGCGCTCCCAAGCGGTAGAGCGCACGCATGGTGCAGGGACTCGTACTCGATGCTGGATTGGGGAATTGAATCAGATTAAGCACATGCGGACTTATTGAAAGGAAGTATATAAGATATGAAAACCTCGTTTCATATCATATGCCATGAGGACACATTGATATGACTCATACCAACGTGTCCGTAATGACATATATGCGAAAGGGTTATCATGTAGTATATGTCATCGAGCGACCGCCTTAGTAGAATGCACTCCTTAGAGTTTCCTAGAACCGACACACTCACTTCGTAAACACGCCGCTTCGTCAACTCGTAGGCCTATAACGCTAGTCAAGTCGAGCTCTTCTACCAGGTCTCTTCGACGAAGGATACGCCGATAGGTACATGTCTCGCTGCCTGAGCATGCACATGTTTTTGTGGAAAATATGTTTTGCTGCGTTGGTATCTCTGTCCACCACGTTGCATGACGGACACTGAAATACGTGCTTCCCACTGAGCTTGTGGTTGATCGCCCGACCGCCGGAACGAATCATTTTGTATTTCAGGAGCATCTTGAACCTGTAATGGGCCTGCACCATCATAGCGCGCGCTGTGGGGTTCCGAATCTTCCGCTTCAAGACAGCAGCCCTCATCTCGTCCGACGCTGTCTCGGGAGTGGCGTCTGATGCCACCTCTTTAAAGTGTTTGCTCACCATCTCTGCCGTCTGGAATGACGGGAGGAGAACGTTGTAATAGTTCGCAGAGAGCCAGGAAGAGAGTTTCTGGTGCAAGTCGGTCATGGCCCGTGTGGCCTTCCTCGAAGTAAACCAAATCCGTCGGTGTAGCCGGTATCACAATCGGCCTTCCTCCGTCTTCGAGCTGGTTCGTCCTCGCTTGTTCTTGGTCCTCTTCCAATCTTGTTGTTTTGCCTTGGAGGCATTGTCCATGCGCTTTAAGAGCGATTTCATCTGATCGATAACCTTGAACTTATTCATCATGATAGACTTACTGTCTGCCATACTGAATGTACACAAAGTTACGCACACCCGGATCGATCGCGCAAACGCGTTCACTGGATGACTTGGCGAATTGACGGGGTCTAGGTACAATCAAGAAGTATGTGCCTTCTCGTAGACGTTGAAGGCGTACCGACATGATTACTTCTAGTAGATCCTCGTGGATAAAAATCCCATCGCTCTTGTTGAAACCAAAGAACTTCGGATGAAATCGAGCACACTCGTTGCCATCTCGCTGGACGCGACTAATAGAGCGCTTCGCGATTTCAATGATGTTGGAAGGTGCAAATTTGCTCTTGAACCGCATTTCAGGAAACGTCATCTTCTCGTTTCTCGACTTTGCAGCAAAGAAGCCAGTGATTGAAGCCTTCATCGCCTTAGTAAAGTCCCGAAATGCCGAGTCCCGCACTTCATTATTCACCGCCTTGTGACGCTGGAGCGCCTTCTTATTTCTGAAGTACTTCAAATGTGTCGTAGACTCGCAATAGGTCGGTACTTGTGGTCGAATTCAGCCCAGGACATGTTGTCCACTTTCGCTGCGAGTCCGAATCTTCCGATCTTCGGCAGAGCGGGTAACCAGTTTATTGTACACTGCACGATTAGTGGCGAACATTTGGTCGAGTTTTTCTTTTGTACCGACGTCGGATACAGTCGTAATTTTATGACACTGTTCACAGGTCCGTCGTCGTCTTCAATCAGCGCTCCGAGCTCTCTCAGTTCTTCCACGATGGCTCGTGTTGCATGAGCAGGCGGCATGGACGGTGTCCTCCACTGCTGCCTTCGTGGTTGGTCAATGACATTAGACACTTCAAACCAGTGGCTCCAGCATCCGCTGGTTGTCAGGGACCCGCTCACGAACGTGGGAGTGCTTGGAGGGTTGCTGCATCCCTCGTTGCTTTCGACTCCAGTGCCTCCCCGACTTGCCTCGATCCCAGTACTTCCGATGTTGCCGACCTTTGCGCTTTATCTTGCACTGTCTGTAGGGCTTGATGACGGCTTTCAGCTCCGTTGGCTCCGGCATCCACAGATCGTCGGCGATACTCTGGTTGAACCAGACGCTCGAATGGACGAGATCCTCCCTTGACCGCTGTTTTCCTTTTGGCTTGCATTTCTTCTTAGGCTTGTCCTCGACGTCTGACTCAGGGATGATCTCGTCTATTGGAACCCGCCGTTTTCGCTTTCGTGGTGAAGGTTGTTTGACCTTGGACCGAGTTGACGACTTCATGTCGTGTTGCATATTACGCTGACACCACAGACTATCGACTTGGCAATCCACAACCACGTCCGGAGTTGAACTATTTAGATTACTATCGATTACTCCTAGCTCTTCCTGACAATACTGCTCCTCTTGCTGTCTTTTTGGAGTTTCTGACACTGAGACCGCTGTCGGTCTCGTATTCCTACACATGCATTCTGTTCCTTGTTCTTCCATCTGCTGCGACCAACCACTGCAGATCTTGGTCCCAAGTTGCACTTCCGTTGTCTCCCATGAGGTGTACTAACTGCTACATCGAGTGGCATTTTAACATCGCAGTGCGCCCTGACGCCGCCGCGAGATAATTTCGCCCTTAGTTGAAGCGATCGGCATACAGGTACACGGCGCCTTAGGTACCTGCGCGGGGCGTTAGCACTGTGATCTGATGCAAATGCTGTCACGCCACTCTGTCTGATCTGCGAGCCACTCAGTCGCCACCACCACCGCCACGACTGCGCGACGCGATGAGCATTCCTCTCGTGTTGGTACCTGCAGAAGCGCCGAGGATGGCGAAATGGAACTGCGTTCGTAGCGGAGGACGGTCGTGACACTGCAACTCATGTGTCAAATGTTAATTGTTTGGTAGTTTGTGTTAGCTGAATTATTATTTATCTAATATAAAGCTGACTACTGCAGCCACAGCAATTCTGCTCTCAGGGTCGAACCAACACGTTCGCGACACGAGTTCCCATTCATTGTCATCAACGTTGTTGGGGCATGGAGACAGTCATTTCCGTTGCGTCACGTTATACTTCACAACATGGTTTGACACCGCTTTCCTCTATGGAATTTCACCTGTCAAAGCTTCGATAACGCACATTCCAAATGAGTACACGTCCGACGCAAACGTTAGTGGGTGACCCATCAAACTCTCGCGAAAGTGATGTGGCTACGTCGCTGTCTCCTACCAGTGGTTCATGACGTTTTGCTTCAGTTGTTCTTTGGAGATCTTACGGTGGGATCACGACTTTATTTTTTGTGGGCCCTGAATCCAACGATTCAGCTGTGCGTTTGACCCACGTGCAATGCGCTTGAAACTGTGAAGCACTATTTCTTCACGTGCTCGTCATTGACGATGATGTGGCGACAATTATGGATCCCTTGGAACAACGTCTTTATGGTTGCTTTGGGTGAAGACTTCTCCTGTTCCCAGACCTACGCGACCTCTGGGTTGGGTGGAGGTGTCATCAAGAAGTAGTCCTCCTCCTATGGCGAATACTTAGCACGATTGTGTTCCATGCTATATGGCGACTTCGTAATAGTATTCACTTCCATGAAACCCCAGCCGATTCTCCGAGTATCCCCAGTTTGAAGGGCTCTTTTCGAAGTCATTGCCAGTTTATTTATCAGCACTCAGACGAATTTCATGCGAATGGCGCTGAACTAACACTAGTTCTCCGCCGCTTGAGATTTAACATATCCGTACCAACATATCCGTACCAACACCCAACCAGCATATTTGGGCATCACGTCAATAGATTTGGGGCAACTCCCCATAGAATCTAGCCTACCGACGAGAAATCCACATAACCAGTTAATCAACTCATTTCTCTATCTTAGTAAAATGCACGGTGTTGAGTAGTAGTGCTGTGTGGGGTCACAAATAAAATCGGGAAAAAGCGAAAATACCGAAACGCGTATTACGTAGTAGTGTATTATCCATCATGATGATAAAAACCCATGGCCAAATCATTGTTACTTCTTGTTGTAATAATCTCTAAAAATTTTCCACATCTTATAGTCGTCGCTGTGTTCACCCTTTTTTGCCACGCTAAACAATCTGTACAACGTGTCGGGAGTCTCTCCCTTTTGGATCAAGTCATCCATCAAGGCAATCCGAATCTCCTTCTTCCCCTTGTGTTGTTTCCATTTCTGGACAATATCTTGAAGGAACTTGATAAGGCCTCCCCTCTCTTCGTTTTCTTTGTATAGCTTCGTCGGGTCTTCATCGTCATCAACCGTCTCTTTGCTCCTCAGGAACCTTCTCTCGGCGCCATTAGCCTTGCCCTGAGCGATCGATCGAATTGGGATTGAGTCGTCGGTTGAAGCCACCCACGATACCTTGGAGTCTGTCGCCACAGCTGCTGACACAGCATTACTCCTAGCCAGAAGAGTGACCGCAACCACCAGCAAAGCGTAACACAAGCGCATAGTCGTTCTTCACGTGGGGAGACAAATTGCAAAGTGAGTTGGTCCATCAAATGGCGCCAATCTACCGGCGATTACGCCTGCCCTGCGCACATCGTAAAGACAATATTTGCTGCTCGTAAGATAATCTTTGTTGCCAGCTCGTCAGATAATGAGTATGGCTTTGATGCATGCAGTACCCACAGAGCCTGCATTATGTCACTGTGACCAGGTCATAGACCGGTGTACACATCAGTGTGAAGACCATGCTAAATGTCTCTGTACCAGCGACAATTGCAGTTTAACATTCTGCAAGGTGAGGACCAGCATTTCTCGTGTACGATCCCCCGACACACCATCTATAATCAATGATCGCCGATTACGTTTGGCCATCCCTAAAATTTTACGATACCTCCAAATTCTTGGAAGTCACCTCCTTAGGAGTTTCCTAGAACCGACACACTCACTTCATAAACACGCCGCTTCGTCAACTCGTAGGCCTATAACGCTAGTCAAATCGAGCTCTTCTACCAGGTCTCTTCGACGAAGGATACGCCGATAGGTACATGTCTCGCTGCCTGAGCATGCACATGTTTTTGTGGAAAATATGTTTTGCTGCGTTGGTATCTCTGTCCACCACGTTGCATGACGGACACTGAAATACGTGCTTCCCACTGAGCTTGTGGTTGATCGCCCGACCGCCGGAACGAATCATTTTGTATTTCAGGAGCATCTTGAACCTGTAATGGGCCTGCACCATCATAGCGCGCGCTGTGGGGTTCCGAATCTTCCGCTTCAAGACAGCAGCCCTCATCTCGTCCGACGCTGTCTCGGGAGTGGCGTCTGATGCCACCTCTTTAAAGTGTTTGCTCACCATCTCTGCCGTCTGGAATGACGGGAGGAGAACGTTGTAATAGTTCGCAGAGAGCCAGGAAGAGAGTTTCTGGTGCAAGTCGGTCATGGCCCGTGTGGCCTTCCTCGAAGTAAACCAAATCCGTCGGTGTAGCCGGTATCACAATCGGCCTTCCTCCGTCTTCGAGCTGGTTCGTCCTCGCTTGTTCTTGGTCCTCTTCCAATCTTGTTGTTTTGCCTTGGAGGCATTGTCCATGCGCTTTAAGAGCGATTTCATCTGATCGATAACCTTGAACTTATTCATCATGATAGACTTACTGTCTGCCATACTGAATGTGCGACCGTCCGGGTCGTACACTGTGGCAAAGTTACGCACACCCGGATCGATCGCGCAAACGCGTTCACTGGATGACTTGGCGAATTGACGGGGTCTAGGTACAATCAAGAAGTATGTGCCTTCTCGTAGACGTTGAAGGCGTACCGACATGATTACTTCTAGTAGATCCTCGTGGATAAAAATCCCATCGCTCTTGTTGAAACCAAAGAACTTCGGATGAAATCGAGCACACTCGTTGCCATCTCGCTGGACGCGACTAATAGAGCGCTTCGCGATTTCAATGATGTTGGAAGGTGCAAATTTGCTCTTGAACCGCATTTCAGGAAACGTCATCTTCTCGTTTCTCGACTTTGCAGCAAAGAAGCCAGTGATTGAAGCCTTCATCGCCTTAGTAAAGTCCCGAAATGCCGAGTCCGCACTTCATTATTCACCGCCTTGTGACGCTGGAGCGCCTTCTTATTTCTGAAGTACTTCAAATGTGTCGTAGACTCGCAATAGGTCGGTACTTGTGGTCGAATTCAGCCCAGGACATGTTGTCCACTTTCGCTGCGAGTCGAATCTTCCGATCTTCGGCAGAGCGGGTAACCAGTTTATTGTACACTGCACGATTAGTGGCGAACATTTGGTCGAGTTTTTCTTTTTGTACCGACGTCGGATACAGTCGTAATTTTATGACACTGTTCACAGGTCCGTCGTCGTCTTCAATCAGCGCTCCGAGCTCTCTCAGTTCTTCCACGATGGCTCGTGTTGCATGAGCAGGCGGCATGGACGGTGTCCTCCACTGCTGCCTTCGTGGTTGGTCAATGACATTAGACACTTCAAACCAGTGGCTCCAGCATCCGCTGGTTGTCAGGGACCCGCTCACGAACGTGGGAGTGCTTGGAGGGTTGCTGCATCCCTCGTTGCTTTCGACTCCAGTGCCTCCCCGACTTGCCTCGATCCCAGTACTTCCGATGTTGCCGACCTTTGCGCTTTATCTTGCACTGTCTGTAGGGCTTGATGACGGCTTTCAGCTCCGTTGGCTCCGGCATCCACAGATCGTCGGCGATACTCTGGTTGAACCAGACGCTCGAATGGACGAGATCCTCCCTTGACCGCTGTTTTCCTTTTTGGCTTGCATTTCTTCTTAGGCTTGTCCTCGACGTCTGACTCAGGGATGATCTCGTCTATTGGAACCCGCCGTTTTCGCTTTCGTGGTGAAGGTTGTTTGACCTTGGACCGAGTTGACGACTTCATGTCGTGCTGCATATTAATGGGGGAGGGCGACGTCACCGAGACACGGTGGCACAGTGTATTGCATAACTTGCCTAAACTGAATGCAAGTCATCTATCTACTCTGCATATAGCTACGTAGTTTGCCGGAAATCCGGCGTTGTGCTCGAGGAGCATATGTGTTGAAAGTTCTGTAATTTGTGTTGCTCTGTTGCAATCATGTTTTGTTGTTCTTGTTTCCACTTGGCAATGTCGTTGGCCATCAAAGACACAGCACCCGTGAACCGCTGCTCCATCACCGCCAATGAAGGTCGTTGCACTTGTTGGCTGGTGTGCGAATCCATGGCTATATTTGTCAGCTTGTCTGCCACCTTGTTGTGATGCCTGTAGTGATGAGTCCAGGTGGGGATTCTGCAGACATCTGTCAGGCGCCTAAGATCGTGCAGTTGAGATGTTGACGCGGTTCGTCGCTGCGGTGCAGGCAGTCGGTCGTTGTGGCGTCTGGTACAAATCCTCACAAGGAGATACGAGCTAGGAGTGTGGGGCCGCGCCCTTAACTGTCGTACCATTCGATTTGTCCCCACTTCATAAACGATATACCTATACGACATAATATGTCGCTGCTGGCTTCTCACGCTTAACTTCAATGTAAATGTCCTATGATCCCAATTTAGAAGGCATCAACGGAGATGGAATGGCCATTGAGGGCACGAGGATTTTTGCATGAGATGTGCTATTTTCTGTAGATCTTCCTTGGACACACTTGCTCGTCACCAAGACCGTCGCTACGGTGGTTGTGGAAGTAGTTTGATTATACTTCCGGCTATCTATGACTGCTCCGGGCTGTCTGGGGGCAAGTGGTATATAACCCGCTGTCAAGTGAAAGTACCGTCACCTTAGCTCGTTGTAGATCGAATATACGTCAAATACGCACTCAGTCCCAAATCTACTGTGGCCTGCATATGTCGAGCCGTGAAACATGAACGCGACGAATGCACGCCAAAGCTTGACTGAGAGGGGTAAATGTACTATACAAGGCTGTCCCCGATGAGTTTTCGGAAAGTCTGCGGTCCCTCGCGCGTCATGGCGCGCTATCCTAGAACAACGGAACTTGGAATGGCGAGACACTCGATACCCTCAGACCACGGGCATTGCTGAATGATGAACTGATTCGCGCCTTCACGACCTCGTTTCGGCATCATTATATGGCCTGCTTTCCTCATGCAACAGCGACCGAATGGCGTTTCCTACGCACGGTTGCTCGAGCTCAAGATCAGCCAGTCCATCGTAATTTTCCACCTTCATTACCGAATACCGGATACGCATGCTACGGGTTTGATGACTGTCCCAGGATCCCTTCTCGTTGCAACCCAAGACGATACCGTGATATGCGGGTATGGATGGGACCATCTTGTGGCCCTCCGTCCCAACTCTCAAACCATCCGCTTGAATAAAGGCGACATGTTCATGTGCCGCGGTGACTTCATTTACTCACACACTGGATACAACACGAACAACCTATTTCTCCATGTATTTCTGGACACACCATTTTGCCCGCGAGTGATCGGGGCAGATGACCCTCTACTTGTTGCTGCATTTATGACATATGTGTCGTGGACGACCTATTTTGCTATGTCTACAACTGTCCTTTCGTGGCCACAGGCGCTACGCAAGCATCTGAACCAGTTTCATTCCTTCTTTTTTTTTTAGCAAACCAGGGGAACACCAGTGTGATTTTCCGGCTCGAAGATGGCGAACCAGGGGTTGTCGATGGCAAGAATTTGTTTTCTTCATTTATTTCTCCAGCGCGTTACTTAACCAATCTAAATGAATGTTCGTTTACTGCATTGAGAGCTCTCGTAGTACGCTTCAGAAGAGTAAAACACATCGCTTTACTCTGTCAGTGCGTATGCGTTGAGCATTTCCGCTCTTTAAAGCTAATTATTATCTCAGATTACTGTAGTCACTACGACGCCTGCTTTGCTGCCATCGTGGTGAAGGTATCCTTGTCGAGTTGATCAGCGCACTCAGGCAACACGAGAATATCATGCATTGTGGAAGCGAAGATGATAGAGTTAGTGTGTGAGAGCAAGTAGCATTTTAAATAAAACACATGTCCATATTTGTAATATCTGAGTGGCGTCTAGCACGTTGTTCAGTGACTGAGCAACACAACGCGCGTTTGAGAGCTTTTGGCGCACGCGACGATAATGTCAACAAGTGTTGTAGCTGGCACTACGAGTGCTGGGGGTTGCATCTCCACAGCCACAGTACTCATCACGTGAGAGAGTTTTACAACGAACGAACGGCACGGCTTGATGCGAAGATGAACGCAGGTGTTTCGTAACGGGCGACCTCGTAGTGATGTTGGTCAATGCATAGTAGAGCAGTAGCCGTCGCAGGGTGATGAGTGCTCACTTAATCTATTCACTTCTCCTTTTGTTTTGGAGAAGCGACGCCGAACAAACAAGGCTCTTGCTACAAATATACCACCGGAGTTGTCGACACCTTTACTATTCCGGAACTCCATGTTGGCTTGCTTCAGCTGTTGGGCAGCTAATTGAATGCATGACGAGTAAGCATTCCGATTAAAACGGCGAAAGCGCCAGCAGTCGAATTTAGACAGTAGGGGTATTGGTAGCAATATCCGACACAACCTGTTTGTATCATTCAACAGCGTCGCGACCGACGATGCTGTTTCCAGTTGGGAAAAACGCAAAATTTATCTGAGTCCAAATTCTAATCCCACACAAGCACGCGTTTGTAGAGCATATACGCGTGCCACTGGAGCATTGAGAGTGAAAGAATTCCATTTAACCGTAGTTATTAGAAGATCGGTGCTTTACTGGTTACAATCATAGTACTTCCAACGTCTTTAATGCGCGCTCGCGTGAGGAACTCGGGGCTTTGCTGGGAGCACTACTCAGGGGATCTCGTGGGTCTGTTGATTGAGTAGCGCATCCTGATGACTACGAGTCTCCTCTTGGCAGGGGCATCGTTTATCTGGCTGTTAACCCGGACATTTCACCTTGCTTGGCATCTTCGAACCGCCCCGTGGTCGAAGAAGCACGCGGCATCAGAAATACTGGCAGAAGGATGGGCTGTCACTGGATGTCACCCATGATGTACATAGACCCAACTTCAAGAGCCCCAAAACCACTTGGAGTTTGTATGGGCTGTCTGGTCCCTCGGCGTCTGCACCATTGCGTGCGGATAGCGCTCAGTGTACAAGTTTCTCCATAGAGCCCGCAGTTAAGAGCCGACGGCATCAGCCCTCCACTGATCTACTACACCCATGATGGTCTCGCCACAATCCCCGCCTTCCACGTTGCAGCAGAATGGCTCGGAGGCGTTCCTGCGCAAGTCTGGCCACCTGTACAAGAAAACTGGCATCGGACGCTCTTGGCGACCGCGCTTCTTCTCTTTGGAAGGGACAGTGCTGTACTACTACAAACGCGAAGGGGATTCTGTCCCCAAGGGAATCGTTGTACTCACAGGCTGCCACATTCGCGCCACGAAGAACAAGAAACTCTACAGCTTCCGCATTTCACATCCCAAGACGTCCAAGGTTTACGACTTGGCAGCCACGCTGCCTAGTCGCACAGAGAGACTGGATCAATGCACTGACTCAAGCAGCAACGTTGGCACAGATCTCCAGCTCCAGCTCAGGCTCCGGGTCAAGTCCTGGACCGAATAGGCAGCAGCTGACCGCTGAGGCGCTGCTTCGCTCGTCATCGTCGCACTCGGTTCTTGTGGACTCGTCAGCCATGGAGCTTGTGGATGTACCTGGAGCCCCACTGCCTGATGAGCACCGCAACAGAATGGAAGGACTACTGGCTGAGTTTGTAGCTCAAGCGCGTAGTGATGCTGTTGGGTGGAAGTTTCACACAGAACAACGGGATGTCAAGGCTTACGTGCGTCGAGGCTCAAGCTCGGAACATTTAAAGGTGTGGGATTCATCAACCACCATCCTCAAAAAGTGCTGCAATTGATACTGGACCTGTCCAAGAGAAACACGTTCGACCCACAGCTACTGGCCACACAACGCATGCATGTCTTTAATGACCATACATGGGTGGACCACTTGACTTACAAGGCTGTGTTCCCCGCTGCATCTAGAGATTTTGTTAATGTCACGCACTGGCGTGTGCTGCGCGATGGCTCCATGTTAGTGGTGGCCACGTATGATGAAGAAGACCATTATGTGAAAAGCCAGGAGCCGCAGATCGTGCGTGGCAAGATCATCATGGCTGGCTTCTTGCTCATACCCAATGAAGACTATACGGGCGTCCACGCAGTCTATATCACCAAAGTGGATGTGAAAGCAGGCATCCCTGCCAGTCTGCAAGCTAAGATGTTTATCAAGCAAGCTTTCGTGGTAGATGGGCTGCGTAAGGCGCTTGATGATGATGAGACTTCCCGACAGTGGGAACGCGTTACGAACGCCACTCATTTTGGTATTACCCCCACAGAGTGTGAGCAGGACGAAGAAGAAGCTTACTTAATGCACCCGCAGTCAGCGGATATCGTTGACCATGACGAACAGAAAGAATCATTCTCGACACGTGTGGGTATTGTTCCGGAGGAGGGGTTCCCTGCCGTACCGGAGGAATACAGCGAGATGATTGAGAAGGCTGTGGCGCGCATGGAGGCTGAGCTGAACGATGAAACATCCTGGAATTTCATTGGGGATAAGGATGGTGTGAAAGGCTACACGAGGGTGGATGGATCGTTGACAGCTGCCAAAGGTGTAGGATTCCTGCCGTATCACCCACGCGCCATTTGGGACCAAGTGATTCATGCAGCCAGGCGAAAACTCGTGGATCCGCAGGTTGCGCTTGGTATGCAGCTTAAGTCGTTGAATGCGCAAACGAGCATCGATTATCTAGAGTACAAGTCTATGTTCGTGGTGGCTGGTCGTGACTTCTGTAACCTCGCACATTGGCGTGTACTACCTGGCGGCACGATTATCATGGTGGTGCAGAGCATTGAAGACCTAGAACTGTGTCCACTCAAGGAACCAAAGGTTGTCCGCGGTGATCTGCACCTAGCTTGTACCAAGATCGTGCCCAACGCCGTGTATGATGGCGCGGAGGTGACCACAATGGTGAAAACAGACCTGAAGGGAAATATCCCAGCGCGCATTGCTGGAAAGGTCGCAGCTGATCAGCCTTTCGTGATTCACCGCATGGGAGAGGTAATTAAATCGAGACGCGACCTCGAGAAGGTAGTGGCTCTGGGTAAATTGACCAACACGGTCTATGACCTTCCTCCGGATACCAAGCGACCTGCATCGTTTGGGTCGACAAAGAACATGAGCTCCTTGCCAAACAGCGTCGCGGTAACTCACCAAGATAACAAAAACAACAGTCCACCCCAGCTGGTGCTCAGGCTACATCGGACGTGTTGCGAACCGACACGTTATCAAGGCCGTCGAAAGTTTCGACATCTGCAACTTTGACACAGGTGCCGGAAGAGAATAAACGGAAGAGCACTGCAGAAGCAGGCAAACTGATGGATCTCTCTAAAGCAGGCAAGAACACCGTGAGCGATGTGGCGATGTATGCTATTCAATTCGGAGGTGCAATTCTGGCACTGAAAACGGTCGGTCTTCCTACGGCTGTGCACTTTGTGGTGATAATTATGCTGATTTTGTTTTTCGCACTGCAACTCCACCTTGGCTCGAGCCACATGTCGCCCCGAAGGAAAATGATGATCTCAACTTTCGGGCCTCCGGACAACGGCATGATTCTGGGTACATTACAACTGGATATGACGAAGACGAACCAATATATTGCGGAGCGACGAAAGGAAGCGGACTGTCACCTCACCATCACGCACATTGTGTTACGTGCACTAGGTGAGACTTTGAGCAAAGCTCCTTCTGTGAATGGCCACTTAGTTTTTGGCAGCTACTACCCTGCGCCCACTGTGGATATTTCGTGTTTGGTTGCGGTTGGCGAAGGCGAGGACCTGGTGTGTGCAGGCTACCTGAAGTGGACAAAATGACTTTGCAAGATGTTGTTAACCGTGTGCGCAGTGATGCGTCGAAGATTCGTAGTGGCAAGGACAAGGGACAAGAGGACCGAAACAAAATTATGAGTGTCTTACCCACGTACATAATTCGCCTGATGCTCAACTTCTTTGGGTGGCTCGGTAGTGCCTGCGGCTTCCGCATCGCGCCAGTTGGAGTGGAACCCTACATGTTTGGCAGTTGTATGGTGACATCGGTCGGTATGATGGGGCTGGATTTAGCATTTTCTCCCATTCCACCATACTCGCAGGTGCCTATGCTCGTGACCATCGGGTCTATAATGGACAAGGCTGTCGTCGTTGACGGCAAAGTTGAGGTGCGGCCACTGCTGACGCTGACGACGACCATCGATCACCGTTACGTGGATGGTTCCGAAGCGGCATGCATGGCGAAGAACCTTAAGGCGTTCATCGAAGACCCGAACTTGCTCGAAGCAGTCCCCGGGGCATAGGAGGCGCATCCTCAGTCTCACCCGCTATCGGGTATCATCATTTTATCCAGCTTTATGACATTCCTGTTATGCTTTCACGGAATCCGGGCCTGCAACGGCAGACAAGCATCGCAGTTTTCCATGTGGTAGAAGACTGCGATCCGTACATAGTTAAATCAATAATATGCAATATCCATAGGATGCGGCTACATGTTCAGGTTTGACATGTTCATGATACACATCTGTATATTTGCTAGTTTGAGTCAATGAACTGATGGACCGCCACGCCGTCGGCTTTCCCCTAATGTGTCAATACATTCATTCGTCTGCAAAATACAGCGGCCTAGTGCAGCATTAGTGCAGCATTTCCTTGCTAAGGGTCATGCTGCAACATTTGCGCAACATCCAAAGTCGAAAAGTCACAACCTCGCCATGTATTAAGATAGGTATGAGGCATTTAGCGAGAATTGGTCAGCAGTGACAGCTCTTTATGTAACCAAGGGTGCGTACCCCGTTACAGACACGACCTCACGGTGTTGGTGTCGGCATTGGTGTCGTAAGTTACGTGAAATGTACGGAAAGTTAAGTACCCTATTTTCCATACACCGATGATATCCGAAAGTATGCGCGTACTTATCCCCCCCGTTGTTTGCGGTTTCTATGAACTCAAGGGCTTTTTCCACGCATTCGTATACACTTCCATTCGGTGTATATGAATGTGTGAAAATAAATACACAAATCAGAACGGGGAAGGGGAAGGGGCCGCGATAAGTACGCTCGTACTTCCGGATTGCGCCGGATAGTAGTCAATAATTGAGTCTTTTTATCTGAGGGAACAAAGTTACCGCCTTATTTAAACTTGATAAATATTCCTTTTGAAATTTACTGCTGCTAAATTCAGATTTAACTACTTTAAGAAACTAACTAAGGCTTAATAGGAGAAAGAACTGTGGAAATTCAAACTGAGTCCAATGCATTTGGTCCATTGTTAGTCTATTGAACGAATGCCAGAAATCAGTTTTAAGTTAGTGGACAAGAGTCGGGACGACTGACCATCACTCCTGTATAACTTACCCATAAATGGGTTAATTAATTGTGACGTGGCGCAACAGTCGCGGTTTTGAGACGATGGCGACCGAGTCGTCTTCCCCCACCAGCGCAGCAGCAACAGCAACAGCAGCAGCCGCCTTCATTGCCCAGCAATGATACAACTCCTCTGAACCCCCGACCAACTGTTTCTCCTTCTTTGTACTTGCTCACGCTCTGCGCCTCCATCGGTGGCTTCCTCTTCGGTTATGATACGGTGCCTGAACTGTTCTAATTAATCTGCTCTTCTCCTTCCCTACATCTCGCTCTTACAATTACTATTGCTTTGTGTGGTATTATAATGCATTCACGCTATCAGGGTGTGATTTCCGGGGCTTTGGTGCTGCTTCAAAGCCCGCAAGGCTTTGCTCTCTCTGATCTCCAAAGTGAGATGGTGGTGGCAGCCGCAATCTGTGGGGCCATCGCTGGTGCAGCTCTCAGCGGCGTTGGCAACCACGTGTTCGGTCGACGTCGCGTGATTTTACTGTCCTCCATTTTTTTATGTTTGGTTCGGCGCTCATGGCAGTAGCGGAGACGTTCAGCCATTTACTATTCGGTCGACTCATTGTGGGTCTCGGCATCGGCTGCGCTTCGACGACTGTGCCTCTCTACATCGCGGAGGCATCGCCACCTCATATTCGCGGTCGTCTTGTATCGCTGAATTCGGCGCTAGTTACTGGAGGACAGTTCTTCGCCAGTGTCCTAGACGCGTTACTGGCTGATACTGACGGAGGGTGGCGATACATGCTTGGGCTTGCAGCATTTCCCGCTGCTGTGCAGTTTGTAGGGTTCGTATTCCTTCCAGAAAGTCCGCGCTACCTTGTTAGCAAAGGGAAGCAAGAAGAGGCACGTACTGTACTCATGGAAATACGCGGTACGCAGGACGTAGAGACAGAGTTGGAGCATATCAAGGCTGAAGTGCAGAGTGCCAAACATCACGATACCAACATTTGGAGTGACATGCGCTCACCACCAGTCATCCGTGCACTCACGCTTGGGTGTTCACTTCAATGTCTGCAACAACTTTGTGGCATCAACACCGTTATGTACTACGGCGCCACCATTATCCAAATGGCCGGTTTCACTGACCTCACCACCGCCATTTGGCTCTCCGCACTCGTCTCCTTTAGCAACTTCATCTTCACCTTCGTTGGTATCTACCTCGTGGATCGTGCAGGTCGTCGTTTGCTGACCCTCGGCAGTTTGGCAGGCGTCTTCTTGTCGCTCGTGGCACTCGGTGGGAGCTTTTATGTGGCGGAGATGCAGTCGGTGGAGGTTACTGGTACGGGCGAGTGCGCTGGCATGTCGACTTGTTTCGACTGTGTGGCAAGCGCTAGATGTGGCTTTGCTCAAGTTTTGACACAAATTTGTGTATGCCGGGAACGGTAGTGTCATCATCACTAGGCTTTTGTTCGGACGCCGAGTGGAGGTACGACTCATGTCCAAATGGCACCCATAACGCTGGCTGGGCGATCCTTCTGGCAATGTTCGTGTATTTGGCATTTTTGCGAGCGGCATGGGGTGTATGCCGTGGACGATCAACGCCGAAATTTACCCGCTACACGTTCGCAGTTTCTCCCTTAGTATCTCCACTTCCGTCAATTGGGTCTCAAATTTGCTGGTATCATTCACATTCCTGTCCACCATCGACGCACTTGCACCATATGGTGCTTTTTGGATGTACGCAACTATCGCTCTCTTTGGGTTTGTTTACTTGTGGAATGAGCTGCCGGAGACCAAGGGCTTGGAACTCGAAGAGATTCAACAGATTTTCGCGGATCGGATAGCATATTCCGCCGTGAACGGCAAGGTAGAGGCGTCCGATGAAAGTGAGCAGATTCATCAGGCCACCCCACCAAGCTGAGAGTGCAAAAGTCCTATTTACAAGATGATAACACCGAAGAAAGCACACTGGACATAGTTCATCGCACAATCGGGTTAGCGACGGCTTCGTTGGAACGACAAAATCCTCAATATCGCGATACTAGCAATTACTAGTGTCAGATAAGCCATCCCTGTGTGCATCTACTTCGAAGTACGTAACAAGATTTAGAATTGGTTGTATGTGGTTATTACGCTGTAACGTTTGACATAGACGACATCTATACATCGACAAAACTGCGGCAGCTGCAAATCGTTCTCTACGGCGAAGAAACTAGTTGTAGCTGCAACTTCATCGGAGTTGGTCTCGGATCGGACATGGTAGTCGATCGCTGCGACTTCTCTAGCATTGATGCAACGTCAACTTCGTCGGAGGCTTGATCTTGGATTGCAGCATTGCAACCTTGTCAGATGACAGTATACCATTAAGATCTGGTACAGTTCTGCGTAGACGTCGTCGAAAGCACTCACGGCCCTCCAAGTCCCATTGTGTCTGGATGTTGCTGCTGTGCTCGCTGAATCCACGGGTGTCGGGAAGAGCCTGTTTGCATTGCTGTGAAGTTGCAGTGACCACCTTCCTCACAATATGTTTATCTGTACTCTCGATAGTGTCAAGCCGCTGGTTCAGAACTCGATACGCCGTGTTGTGCTTGCTTGACATACCTTTGTGGAAGTGCTGTCCCCGTTGCATATAACTAATGGCGCATGGCACGTTCTTCTTCGTCGTCTGGGGATTGCTGAGGCAAGTGCTTTCGCCGCATCTTGTTCTAGCTTGTTGTTGTCGCTCCATGGGGACCATGCCGTGCATGGCACAGTTTTTCCCCATCAAACGTCGACGCAGATTCTCGCGCGCCTCGCTTCTCCAGTGGCACTTGGAGCGACCAGCGGAGCCAGACCAGTTCTCGCCCGGTTTAAAGGAGAGCATTTCACGTAGGCTTGCCTTCAAGGAGAGCAATTCAAGATAGTTTTCCTTCATTCTCGTGCTCAAACTAGTAGACATCGAGGTCACGTTGGTCGAGTCAGCATCATTGCGACGACGAACGTTTGCGGCAAGCTGGACTGGAGAATATTGCAGCCTCATGGGTCTAACACTGCTACAATGATTGATCGACGAGGGGTCACGATCAAGCGCGGATGAAATGTACCGTCGTAGTCGGGAGCTGGTTCTACCATCGCCGCTGTCTCTGGCTCACAGTCACATAATCTAGCGCAAACGCTCGAGTTCGTAGTATTGCCGTGCTGGACTGCGTCAACGAGGTGCCCAAGATCAATAGTCTCTGTCGAGACGCTCACGGTCTGCTCCTGCTCACTGGGGATGATCTGGCTACCGCAACTGTGCTTGACTGCCTCGAATAGATGGGCGAATGACACGGTCTCCGGTGAGTGCGCGGCGGCTTCGCTGTTGTGGATGGCAGAAGCACAAGCACAGCTGTGCTGAGCAGCATCAAACAGGTGGCTAAACTCTACTGTGCCACTGCAAATAGTCATGATCTCATCTCTAGCGAGATCAAATCTACGGCCGTTGGGTCGAACCTGCACGGGGCTACAACCTCATGGGCTGTCGGAATCGCACTGCTGCAATACTGGACGGCATCAACCAACTGACCGAAGGCGATTTCTTCAGCCAGCTGGGCATTGAAGCCCTTGCCGATAGCAGCAGCAGCGCTGATCTGGTCGTCGACGTCCGCGATCTCGTTGAAGAGATGTCCAAATACCACAGTCTCTCCCGATACTGTCTCGTAAAGACTATTGCCACCATCCTGCTTGATAACGGTCTTCGTACTCGCCCTGTCCATGTGTCGAACGGCTTCAACCAAGTGACCGAGAGCTACATGATCTGTCATGATGGTTACAGTAACCCCGTCGTAACGAACGTCATCACTAGCAATCAAATTGCAGTTGTGCTGGACTGCGTCCATTAGATGCCCAAACTTCACAACATCGCTAGAAACTGTCGTGGCCTCGTCGCAGGTGTCAATCTTCGTAATCAACTTCTCCTTCTGCTCATCCTCCACTTCTTGCTCCTCGGTAACAGGAGCAGCGGCGACAATCGGGTTGGTGCAGTCGGATGAGTCTTCTGTTGTTGCTGTCACGCGTGTAAGTAGTCTTATGATCGCGATCACTCTGCTTCAATCGGACATCGTTTGTCCACTTGGGCTTGGTGTTCGTCGCTGTAATCGCCTTTTCTTCCCTTTCGATAGCACCGGCAATAGCCCCACAGTAAGTGGCGCAAGTGAACTGGTCTGTGGCTTGGAAGCGTGTACATCTCTTGCCATGTTCAACTGTGAACCGACAGCGTCTCGCGTCCTGCTCACTCTGAGGAAGTAGACGCGCAGGTTGAAGCTGCGGGCCCAAAGGGATTTGGTCCACCAGGACTCGGTCGACAGCGCCACTGAAGCAGCTGCGGCGGCGACTCACGGACAGAATGGGCACCTCGTGCGTCGTCCAGTGCTGTTCATAGCTCAGTCGGAGCTCCACCTCTCGCCTGCCACAATGCACAATGCACAGCACACAGCAACACGCTCGGGTCGTCAGACTCCCAGTCGCATCAGTTTAGAAAGGAGAGTGCGCTTTTTACCAGACGAGGAGGTGGCTCTGCATCTTGAACTTGGCGCTGTACAGGGTCTCCATACTGCGTCAAATGGTCTCTCTTTTTGTTGTTGCTTGTCTCTTTCGTTGTGGGCTTCTTCGCTGTCACTTGCGTCGGATAGAGTAAAAAGAAGGATGAGAGACACAGGACCAAGCTCAACATTTGTGGCCACGAACACCATGCCAGCTGGCGGTAAGATCACAGAGCGTCTTGATAAGCGTGTCAAGTTTCCATCAGTTGCTGGATTTTGGCTGGGCTTTAGATTGTATGTGTTCCTGCCTCGAGAGTCTACTAAGGTTAACGCACAATAGCAGTGTCGTGGTTCTTGGGACAAACAGACATCTGCGTCAGCGTGAGCATTGTTGAGTGTTATGGCCATATGTTGAGTGTTATTTTGCCCTCACCGGGGTGCTGCCATTGTCATTTGTTCCTTCATGTTCATCTACAATAATGGGAAGCAGCAAAGTAGAAGTAGCCACCTCCTCATCTCGTAAAAAGTGTACTTTCCTCTACTTCATGTGTACGGTAGATGAGAGTGTAATGTAGTCTAATGAACTGTAGCACTAGGGACTCAAGCTCTTTCGATGTTCTAAGATAGAATTTGGCGGTAGTGCCCAAGGTCAAGGTCTCAGCAAAGCGAAGCCCAGTTCATTGGATATGGGGTTTGCTACGCCAATGTTTCATAACTTTAGTTCGTTAAATCCAGCAACTGATGGAAACTTGACACGCTTATCAAGACGCTCTGTGATCTTACCGCCAGCTGGCATGGTGTTCGTGGCCACAAATGTTGAGCTTGGTCCTGTGTCTCTCATCCTTCTTTTTACTCTATCCGACGCAAGTGACAGCGAAGAAGCCCACAACGAAAGAGACAAGCAACAACAAAAGAGACCATTTGACGCAGTATGGAGACCCTGTACAGCGCCAAGTTCAAGATGCAGAGCCACCTCCTCGTCTGGTAAAAAGCGCACTCTCCTTTCTAAACTGATGCGACTGGGAGTCTGACGACCCGAGCGTGTTGCTGTGTGCTGTGCATTGTGCATTGTGGCAGGCGAGAGGTGGAGCTCCGACTGAGCTATGAACAGCACTGGACGACGCACGAGGTGCCCATTCTGTCCGTGAGTCGCCGCCGCAGCTGCTTCAGTGGCGCTGTCGACCGAGTCCTGGTGGACCAAATCCCTTTGGGCCCGCAGCTTCAACCTGCGCGTCTACTTCCTCAGAGTGAGCAGGACGCGAGACGCTGTCGGTTCACAGTTGAACATGGCAAGAGATGTACACGCTTCCAAGCCACAGACCAGTTCACTTGCGCCACTTACTGTGGGGCTATTGCCGGTGCTATCGAAAGGGAAGAAAAGGCGATTACAGCGACGAACACCAAGCCCAAGTGGACAAACGATGTCCGATTGAAGCAGAGTGATCGCGATCATAAGACTACTTACACGCGTGACAGCAACAACAGAAGACTCATCCGACTGCACCAACCCGATTGGGTCGCCGCTGCTCCTGTTACCGAGGAGCAAGAAGTGGAGGATGAGCAGAAGGAGAAGTTGATTACGAAGATTGACACCTGCGACGAGGCCACGACAGTTTCTAGCGATGTTGTGAAGTTTGGGCATCTAATGGACGCAGTCCAGCACAACTGCAATTTGATTGCTAGTGATGACGTTCGTTACGACGGGGTTACTGTAACCATCATGACAGATCATGTAGCTCTCGGTCACTTGGTTGAAGCCGTTCGACACATGGACAGGGCGAGTACGAAGACCGTTATCAAGCAGGATGGTGGCAATAGTCTTTACGAGACAGTATCGGGAGAGACTGTGGTATTTGGACATCTCTTCAACGAGATCGCGGACGTCGACGACCAGATCAGCGCTGCTGCTGCTATCGGCAAGGGCTTCAATGCCCAGCTGGCTGAAGAAATCGCCTTCGGTCAGTTGGTTGATGCCGTCCAGTATTGCAGCAGTGCGATTCCGACAGCCCATGAGGTTGTAGCCCCCGTGCAGGTTCGACCCAACGGCCGTAGATTTGATCTCGCTAGAGATGAGATCATGACTATTTGCAGTGGCACAGTAGAGTTTAGCCACCTGTTTGATGCTGCTCAGCACAGCTGTGCTTGTGCTTCTGCCATCCACAACAGCGAAGCCGCCGCGCACTCACCGGAGACCGTGTCATTCGCCCATCTATTCGAGGCAGTCAAGCACAGTTGCGGTAGCCAGATCATCCCCAGTGAGCAGGAGCAGACCGTGAGCGTCTCGACAGAGACTATTGATCTTGGGCACCTCGTTGACGCAGTCCAGCACGGCAATACTACGAACTCGAGCGTTTGCGCTAGATTATGTGACTGTGAGCCAGAGACAGCGGCGATGGTAGAACCAGCTCCCGACTACGACGGTACATTTCATCCGCGCTTGATCGTGACCCCTCGTCGATCAATCATTGTAGCAGTGTCAGACCCATGAGGCTGCAATATTCTCCAGTCCAGCTTGCCGCAAACGTTCGTCGTCGCAATGATGCTGACTCGACCAACGTGACCTCGATGTCTACTAGTTTGAGCACGAGAATGAAGGAAAACTATCTTGAATTGCTCTCCTTGAAGGCAAGCCTACGTGAAATGCTCTCCTTTAAACCGGGCGAGAACTGGTCTGGCTCCGCTGGTCGCTCCAAGTGCCACTGGAGAAGCGAGGCGCGCGAGAATCTGCGTCGACGTTTGATGGGGAAAAACTGTGCCATGCACGGCATGGTCCCCATGGAGCGACAACAACAAGCTAGAACAAGATGCGGCGAAAGCACTTGCCTCAGCAATCCCCAGACGACGAAGAAGAACGTGCCATGCGCCATTAGTTATATGCAACGGGGACAGCACTTCCACAAAGGTATGTCAAGCAAGCACAACACGGCGTATCGAGTTCTGAACCAGCGGCTTGACACTATCGAGAGTACAGATAAACATATTGTGAGGAAGGTGGTCACTGCAACTTCACAGCAATGCAAACAGGCTCTTCCCGACACCCGTGGATTCAGCGAGCACAGCAGCAACATCCAGACACAATGGGACTTGGAGGGCCGTGAGTGCTTTCGACGACGTCTACGCAGAACTGTACCAGATCTTAATGGTATACTGTCATCTGACAAGGTTGCAATGCTGCAATCCAAGATCAAGCCTCCGACGAAGTTGACGTTGCATCAATGCTAGAGAAGTCGCAGCGATCGACTACCATGTCCGATCCGAGACCAACTCCGATGAAGTTGCAGCTACAACTAGTTTCTTCGCCGTAGAGAACGATTTGCAGCTGCCGCAGTTTTGTCGATGTATAGATGTCGTCTATGTCAAACGTTACAGCGTAATAACCACATACAACCAATTCTAAATCTTGTTACGTACTTCGAAGTAGATGCACACAGGGATGGCTTATCTCACATCACCAACAACATGAACGTACCAGCACTATATGTAGTAATTTCAGCTCTTGACATCCCTCAACGTAATGGAAACCTTTTTAGAGATCTTATTGACAGTCTCAGTTAGCGCTCATCGCGGGCGCCTTGGTCGTAATCTGTAGCTGTAGCAAATGGCAAGAGGATCACCCAAGTCGTCCCCAATACGGTACGGCAGCACTGCTGTGAAAAGGAGGCACACTGTGTTCCGCACAGTGTACTGTCACGGAAACATACTTCATGCAATTTAATGTGGTCAAATCCCCTTGATTTGTATTGGATTGGCAGTCGTTTAGCTCATGTGACGCATGGGCGCGAACTAGTCAACTAAAAACTGAGTTGAGCACTTAGAACTGACGGAACTGCTTGCGCACGTTGATGGGCTTGGTCTCCGAAGCGGGCTCGACCTCCAGCACGTTAAAGCGCACCGTCTTGGCGAGCGGGCGGCACTGGCCGATGGTCACAACGTCACCTTCCTTGACACGGAAAGCGGGCGACAGGTGGGCAGCCACGTTCTTGTGACGCTTCTCGAAACGTTTGTACTTCTTGACGAAGTGCAGGTAATCACGACGCACGATAATCGTGCGCTTCATCTTGTTCGAGAGCACAACACCCTTGAGGATACGGCCGCGGATCGAGATGTTGCCGGTGAACGGGCACTTCTTGTCCACGTACTGGCCCTCAATGGCGCTCTTGGGCGTCTTGAAGCCAAGACCCACCTCCTTGTAGAAGCGGGGGCCTTTCTTCTTGCCAGCGAACTTCTTGCTGGCAAGGAACACGCCCTGCTGCTTCTGGTAGGCCTTCTCAGTCTGTATTCATGAGATAGACACAGTAGACAAGCCAAACAATCTGTGAGTCTCTCCTGTTTCTACAAGACAACAACAACATGATGTCTTTTGGAAGGGTTTTCCTGCAGTTGTAAAGTGCAGACAGCTCTAGCTCTCTGTTGAAAAAGGTTCCTGCTGCCGATGATGAGTCGGAGATTTTGGGGGTTTCTCTGGTTCTCAAACCACTCACTCACTCACTCACTGCTGGGAGTGAATAAGGAGAGGAGAGAGAACTGTGTCATGGATTACAGCCTTGGTGAGCCATCACCTCACCAACTAGCTAACCAACTCCTGCAGTGGGTCCTTTCCAGTATTAAGAAGACACGAGAGAGAGACACAGGCGGCAAGACACCAAACACCACAGCGAGAACGCGTCCAAAAAGCAACAGGAAAAATCGACTCGAGCGGCCGTCTGCTTACATTTCTGCAGGTTTCCCATCGGGAGCGTCGCAATGAGAGGCTCAAGACAATGAGGGAAAGGAGGCCAAAGCTACCTGGTCAACGTGCTCCATGGTGTCGTCGAGGGGATTTCTGGAAAATGCCACAGCGGATGGAGACGACGGCGCCAAACGACCAAGAGCCAACCACACAAGCGTTACTTCAGAAGAGACTGAAGTGACGAGATGAAATCGATTTGTACTTCAGATAATTGGAGATATCTAAAGTGGTAGTATGAAGTGAGATAATATCTCGGATGTTTTTAGCTGTTCTTTTGGTGCGGTCGATAACATTCGGAGCGTCAATTGTTTTTATCTGCTGCAATGAATTCTTCACTCGACAGGATTGTAGCAACTCCATGTTAAAAAGCACTCGTGTCCTATATTTCTGTGAATCTTTTTCTCCAATACACCAGACTCTCTCTATCTCTGTCGCTTCTTGACCTGCCACTTGAGTGCCCCAAACAACCGACAACTTAGTACTAGAGAGTAGCAGCAGACATCCTCCTCTCTGCAAGCCCATTTTACTCTTCCTTGCTGGTAATGTACTGCTTCACCTCGACGGGGTTGGCCTTGTAGCCCTGCAGACGGAACGACGAGGTCCACAGGATGAGTTTGTGACTTATAGAGGCACGTTGCATTCATAGCATTGCTTCAGACAACAGGGTATTAACTAGACGAGCTCTCGCGGTTGGTGTAGCGCGCCACCTCGTCGTCGTTGCGACCGAAGCCCTGCAGACGCAACTGCGAGTTCTGATAAGCCAGCAGGACGCCCCAATGGAGCCGATGATACCTGTGAACCACATCCCTGGTCGTGCCAGACTGCGATCTAACTGGCGGGCTGCATTGTACAGAATCACCTCATTAGTGGACGGGCGATTCGCTTTATAGTATCCTTCAACGAACGTACCGACGATGTTGCCCAGAGGGAAAGAGACGATCCCCAATACTGCGCTCTGGATGCAGTCCTGCTGGCGGATGTTGTCGCGTACCTGCTGAGGTGTCGGTTCCTTGAAGATGACGGGGAAGCGAGGTACATGCGGGTCATGCAGCTCCGCGCGCTCGCGGTGTTGCTCTCGCCCGTCCATCGTCCAATTTGTTATTGAATTATTGCTAGACAATCATTTTCATTCTATAGGTTTAGGGTATTTGTATTTTTCTCTTAATATAGGTTAGGGTTATCTTCTAGCAATTCTCAGCGGCGCTTGAAGAAGCTCAGCGGCTGGCCGACCCATGGACGAGGCCTACGCCGTGAAGGAGGCTCAGTTCCTGGGCAAGAGCGTAAGCTACGTGTGCCAGAATGCCAATGGCCCCTGTCCACTGCTGGCAATCGCCAATGTTCTGCTGCTGCGAGGTCAGCTCTCCCTTCAAGGCCTGGTCCAGTCCCAGGCTTCGTGAGTGCCCACGATCTGATGCAGGCAGTGCACAAGAGACTTCTAGACACGAATCCGCCGGTAAAATCTCACTAAAGAGAGGGATACGAGGATTGTAACATTGAAAGGGAGGGGGAGGGGAGGCTAATGTTTGTCTGTAGCTGTTGAACGCCAGTGAACTGGAGCGACTGACGCAGGAAAAGACTCTGAAGGATGTAGTAGAGCTGCTGCCGAGTATGTTGGTGGGGCTGGACGTGAATGTTCGTTTCCACAAGTACGTTTTGCAGACCAGAGAGTGGAGGGGAGAGAGTTGGAGAACTGAGACTGTTGTTATTGTATTTATTGACAGCATTACAGACTTTGAGTATACGGTGGCCTGTGCAGCGTTCGACATGTTGGACATTGCATTGGTGCATGGCTGGCTACTGGATCAACAAGATAACCAGACGGTTCGTGCTGTCTGCAACAAGCGGAGGGGTGATGAGGGTCTGTAGCTGACGATGATGGTTTTGTTGTAGATGAAAGTGGTGGGGAACAAATCGTACAACGAGTTGATTGAACGCCTGGTGGACTACCGTGGCGTGCTCATGACGGAAGAAGCCAATGAGACAGCGCCTTCGGTGCCTGCATCTTCACAGGTGGAGACGTCAACTGAAGAAGCTCCGTTGGATGCTCCAAAGGAGCAAGACGAACAGGAGGAAGCAAAGCCTGTCTCACCTTTGCAATCGCCTCTAGCAACACACACAGCCGTACTGCAAAACTTGTCGATTGATATCAATAGTGCCCCCGCTTCGTCTGCGTCAGGTGCGGTGGTGTCGCCAAACTCGTCCACGTCGATACCATCTCCGAAAAAGAGCCCGTCGCAACAAACTGTGCAGACCATGATGAAAGAGCGTCATATCAGCGACGCCGACGCAGTGGGCGCTGCCACGACGCTGCTGGAGGAGGGTCCAATTCTTGATGAGTTTTTCAACTCCACCGCAAGTCAACTCACCTACTACGGGCTTGTGAAGCTGCATGAGGGCATCAGGGAGCGGCAGCTGTGCGTTTTCTTCCGCAACAACCATTTCTCCACGCTTTTCAAGGTAAGGAGAAGCATTGTATTGATTATTTCCACCATTTTGCTTCAATTTTGTTTTAGCCACGTACTAATCTAGTGCAAAATAGCTCGAAGGTGCCCTGTACCTGCTAGTGACCGACGCTGGGTATCTTGACGAGCCTAGCGTTGTGTGGGAACTGTTGAACGAGATCGACGGTGATACAGAATATCTTGATGCAGGATTTCGCCCCGTGACATCCTCCGAGCAGCAGGAGAATATCCTTACACAGCAACGGGAGCAGCGGAAGCAGGACGAGCAGGCATTACGAGAGGCACGAGAGCTAAGTCTCACTGGGAAGACAGAGGGTAACGATGTCACCCGGGATCCTGAACACACGATGCCAAGCGGCGGACTGTTCGGCACTCTTGCCAACACGGACGAGGATAGTCTTGATGCTGACTACCTCCTGGCACTGAAATTCCAACGTGAAGAGGAGGCTCGGGCGCGCGGGGAAAAGCGCGTGTCACCTCGCACTTCTCCACATCACTTACAGCCGATTGGAGATGCGGTTAGCCATCTCACGGGTAAAAAACAAACGTTCGTCTCAGTGATAACGCTGAAGAGAGCGATGGGGTTGAACGCAGCGAACAAGGGAGAAACGAGGGCAGTAAACAAAGCGATGGTCGAGCCCAAGAGCCCAGTGAAAATCATTTCATCCCCATGACAATTGATGGACAAATGGTGATCTCGGAGGAGGAGTTGGAGGCCCAGCGGCAGGCCGAGCTTTACTACCAGGAGCGCAAGCGGCAAGTCGATGCTCAGACACTACATTGTCAACAGGAGCAAGAGCAACTACGATTACAACAGCAACAGCAACAGCAACAGCAAATCCGCAGCGGACTTCGACGAAGGGTTTCGGAAGGTGGGGATTGCATCATATCGTGAGATAAACCGATTAAGCACACACAACATGCGTCGTGCATGGTGTTGCCTCCAACACCATCAAATACTAGCGCAACAATTACAGATGTTCAAGAAGATAGATAAATATTATAGCGTTGCCAATGCCCATCGTACAATCTTCTCAGCGTTCAAAACCTGGCTCGCACAGTCAGATCTGGATCCGAACCGAGTCAACCTCCAGCTCTGTTTCTAGCTCCACCTCCGGCTTCTCGTCGTCATGACCGCCCTGGTTAGCATGCACAGCGCTAGACTCGGTGCCTTCGCTTGTGTCCTTTTGAAAGTCGCGCAATTGGATAAAGTCGACGAGGCAGTCGTAAACCTCGTTGCGTAAATCGATGACCGAGCACTGGCACCTGGGATCTGCTGACGCACGTAGTCAAAGCCTGCGAAGTCGCGCTCAAAACAGCTTGCTAGCTCTTCGGGTGCGTAGATCGTGTGCGGCTGCTCCGTGAAGTGCGGATCGAAGTTGGCCACGAGGTCCTCGCCAGGGGCCCGGCACAATTGGCGGCTTGAGTTGTCGGCGCATGACTTGGTCCCAGTTAACGCCTGCAAAAACTCATGCGCCTTGATATCCGCAATCCCACCACAATAACCAAGTCGGTCTTCCTGGCGCTTCTCAAGCAGCGCCATCAGCAGACTCTTGAGTTCAGGTGACATGTTGTTTGGATAGCGCACGGGCTGATACAAGACCCGCTGGTGTGTACTCTTCTGGCTAGATTGCGGCAGATAAAACGGTGGGTATCCTGCTCGTAGCTCGAACAAGATGCACCCGAACTGCCACATGTCGACTGGTAGACCATGGCCCCCTGGGTAGCGCCCCACCATCTCCGGCGGCAGATAAGTGTCGGTGCCACACATTGTCTTGGTGCGTCCAGCACGCGACTCCAACCGCTTGGCAAGTCCCATGTCTGCCAATTTGATGTGTCCTTCGTGATCAAGTAGCACGTTCTCAGGCTTGATGTCGCGGTGCAAGATGCACATGTTGTGCATGTGCTCAATTGCCAGCAACAATTCCGCAGCGTAAAAGCGAACTGCGTCCTCGCGGAAACTGCCACCACTGTTTTGCATGTGCAAGAAGAGGTCACCACCGGACATGAACTTGGAGATGAGGTAAACAGAGCGTCCTCGCGCCAGTGCATAGTCCAACCCCATCACGAACGGGTGGTCTCCCATCCACTCCATTACAGAGCGCTCAGCAAACACCACTTTAGCCTTCACCTGACCTAGCTTCATCTCTTTGATGGCGTACAATTGTTGGTCAGCGGCGTAACTCGATAGGATCACGCGTCCATAGTGACCGCGACCAAGCAGCTTGAGTGTCGTAAAATCGCTCAAGGATGGCATGCGATGCTGCACAGCAGCAGCCTGCGACGCAAATTTAGCGCGGTCTTTCTCCGTGTCGGCTGCGAAGTAAATGGCACCCTTTCCTGACTCGGGCGTGATGCAAAACACGTAGCCGGCTGCGTCATCGTCGATGAGTTTGATCTTGCAATTGTGAAGGTTCAGATACTTCAGTGTGTGTTGCTGCCAGAAGCCTGGTACCCCGGCATCTTCCGGTTTCGTGGCTCGGTAGTACACCAGGTACGAGGACTTGATCATAGCGCAGTACTTGTGTGAGCTCCACACGGGTAGAAGCTGTCGGCGCTTGCGGAACAAGTTGATGAATGTCGAAGGAAGCGAGTTGAGAAATCGCTTCGACTCATCGCTCAACACCGAGTCTTTGCGCTGAAAAAGCAGTACCATGTTGCTTCGAGTTCCCGTCAATCGGAGAACAATAGCAAAATGAAGCTCTGCCGATCGACCGCTCAATTGAAGGAGGAATGGCAAAAGACCAAAGCGAAAAACCAGCGACAGAGATAGACGCGAGTCTTGTCGGGCTGGACAGATGTGAACTTCTCGACTCCGCTTGATTGTGACGCTCTAGATAAAATGGGACGAGGTGATAAATATGCTGCAACGTCAACGGTTATCAGCATAGCGTTCAGCTTGTATTGATCTTTCAACGTCAAAGCCGTTCGGAATGCATCCATGGATGGAATGCGCACCAACCATAACGTGCGAACTGAGACCAGGACACGAAGGAGGTCCCTAAATACATGCATTGGATAACGCTTGCAGTAACAGGTTAGTCAAAAGGTTGTCAGGTTGCCTGTACCACGTCATGGCTTAAAGATTCATGGTGGACACGGTGTTTTGGTCAAGTTACGCTTAAAGGCGGTACGCTACTGGCACACCAGCGAACCCAGTGGTTGCCATCTACTTGTCGTCCTTCTTTCCTCGTTACCATCCTTCTTGTCGTCCTTCTTGGCCATCTGTGCCATAGCAGCTTGGATCTTGGGGTCGTTCGGGTCCACTCCAGGCAGGCCTGACAACAGCGAGTTCACGAATTTGGGGTCCATGAACGGTAGGTTGGAGGCCGGTGCCGGTGCCGGAGGGGGCGGCGAGGACGTGGCTACTGGGGCCGTTGTTGCCGAGGTCGTATGTGCTGGTTGCCTGGGCTCCGCTTGCGGCGCAGCGGCAGCGTCACTAGTTGGTGTAGCTGCTGGAGCCTGCTCAAGAGCGGGTGCTGCGGCAGGAGCCGTCGCTGCCGCTGTTGCGGCCTCCGCCTCTGCAGTCCGCTTCTGCGCGGCTTCTTGGCGAGCTCGCTCCTCTTCCATGGACACACGCAGCGCCTGTTTGTACATTCAACATAGGATGCAATATTAGTACTAACGCTCATCTCGCATCCTGTCATCATCACATTAGATCGTACCAGGGCCAGCTCCGGGTCCATGCTCGGGTCCACTCCGCCGTACTCAGCGAACGTATCGTTGCCAGAACCACCGCTGCCTGCAGCAGCCGCAGCAGCAGCACCGTCATCACCGTGAAGCACAGGCGATGACACCAACACGTCCGAGGGTAGCACACCTGCTGGCACCGTCACCAAGTGGCTGTTGTTGTTGCTGCTGGCAGCATCCACGAACGCCTGCAGTTTGGCCGCATTGGCGTCCAGTTCGCCCATGCTTACTACATCCACCGCAATATTGTTTTTCTTCAGCAATTTGCCAATCTTCGTCAACTGCTTCTCGTCTTCTTCGATAGGTGAGCCGATAAATACCACCACACGCTGTCCGCCTGTCAAAAACACACATAATTAATCGGTAAAATAATCGACTTCCTACGAAAGACAGGTGGTCTAAGCAGACCTGTTTTGTTGCGTCGGTGCTTAAGCGCCAACTGTGCCACTTGAATCGAGTTGGCCAACTTCATCGTCCCACCGACTTTTACACGGTGGATGGCACTCAGTAGTGTGCCCATATTGTCCGTAGGCGATGCCAGCACTTGAGTACTATCGTCATAAAATAGTCACATTCATTCTTGTAAAAAAAGGAGAGTTTTCGACCCTAGCAAAGGTTAGATAAATGATGGCATTTGTACCTTTTGCCAGCCATGGCCAACACGCCCACAGTGCTCTCCGGATTGCTCTGTGTCTTGGTGCCACACAGCAGATTGGCGGCGTCGTGTTGAGCCTCCAGACGCGAGGAATGTAGTCACCATTGCGCATCCATTCCGAGTTGTCCAGGCTATAGATAATAGGCAATAAAAGTGTCAAAAATGTGTATTTTGATGTGAGAACAAGATGGTTGAGACTGGGGAGAGAGGGGAATAATACACGGATAAATAGAGGGTGTGTAGGTCGCTGGACGTACCATATCATGGTCGATTCGAGCGGCATCTTTGAGCTCGTTTGGGGGCGAAGCGCCTGCTGCTGTTTGTTTGCAAAGGCTGAAGATCCGAAGAATGAATTACTGTGTAGATTCGATTAGATACGATTTAAAATTCCTAACATTATTAAAGACAAGGAATTATTGACAGGCATGAAAGCAAAGAAGACGACGACCACCAGCAACACTACCAAGACCAAGCGCCACTGGCGTGCTGCGCAATGCCCTGCTACGTTCAACAACAACCATTGAGGCTCCTCTTTATCGGACACACGAGATGACTCTTCTTCAGCTACTGCATCTTCCATCTCCAACGATTTCTTCCCCGTTTTTCCTGGCCTCATGTCAAAAGAATGCACACTCCTCCACTGCCAGATTTTGTCTGGATAGAGTACAAGTTAGTGGCAAAAATAACGAACCAAGATAGCACAACGCGTGAACAATCCACAACATCAACAGTGTACGTGCACGAGAAGCGCAAGGACGTCAAGCGCGTGTCCATCGCGGAGTTGCTGAGCCATCAGGTGAACGAGGGCGTGGACAACACTGGAAACATCCGCACATGGCCGTCGGAGCAGATTTTGCTCTCCTATCTGCTCTCCAGTCGAGTTTGCTCTCAAGTGCAGCGACGAGATCAACGTGGGGAGCTGCTGCCAGTCAGTTGCTGTGAGTTAGGGGAGGGATGGCTGGCCTCGCTAGCTTGGGGCTGCTGGCTCGAGCACCTGTGCAGTTGGAGCGCGTCCTGGTGACGGATGGGAACCCTCTGTGTGAAAAATCTACAGCTTTGTGTGGACGAGAACAAGGCCCAGCAAGCGATTCAAGGACGCACTGAAGTCGCTGCTGAGCTGCTGCGTTGGGATCGCCACGCCCCTCTGCGTCAAGACTTGCAGCACCAGTTCGACCTCGTGTTCGCCAGCGACTGTCTGTTCTTTGAGGAGTTCCACGAGGACCTGGCGCACACGATCAAGAGTCTTCTGCGTGTTGGATCTGGTCGCTGTCTGCTCTTACAGCCGAGTCGCAACAAATCCATGGAGCGGTTCTGTGTCGTCGCTGAGCGCTACGGCTTCACTGTGCATCGCTCGGAAGACTACGACCCGACTATCGTTCGGAAGCACACTGAATACCAGCGGACCAGACCAGATTACGTGGCGGACGTGCATTTGGCAGTGCTGCTCACGCTCATCATCGAAGACAGTCGAAGTACTGTGGTGAATTAATTCCCTGTCATACAAATAGACGTTGTACTGTGTTTTACTCTTTAAGTACGAAATGTGTTTCTTAGTCAAAGTGGTATATTTCTGCCAACTAGCTACTCTGTAGCGAGCTTTACGAGGGTCACCTAAGATGGGGCGTCCGTCCTCCTCCGTGAGTCCTTCCTTCCCCATCAATACTATAGTGCTCGTAAGCACTCGTAACTAACTCATACGCTGCTGCTGCTACTGTAGAATGAGATAGGCAACGTCCGCGTGTGTTGCCGTGTGCGGCCGCAGAACGCCAAGGAGCTCACGATGGCCGGAGCTCAACGCTGTGTGGCGACTGAGAACGACTGCATAGAAGTGAAGGTGCGTGTATGGAGGGGGAGATATGATACAAACTTCAGGAAGGGGAATTGTTAAGTCAGAAGACTGAAGACTCTCTCTGTTGTGCAGACCAGTGACGGGAGTATGCAGAAATTCACGTTCGACCACGTGTTCGCAGAGGAAACTGACCAAAAAGCAGTCTTCGAGAGCGTCGCTTTGCCAGTTGTGCAAGGTATTCATTCACCTGATCTAGCGGTTGCAGACGTGATTTTTGGGCTCTTTTGTTGCAGTTTTCATTATGGCAAATAGGAGCGTGTTTAGTGAAAAGCTGCAGTTGCTTTATGATCATTTGGTGCTGATTTCGATGATGATTTTTGTTGCTGTGGTGATTGTTGACAGATATTATGGATGGATACAATGCAACCATCTTTGCCTACGGTCAGACATCGTCGGGTAAGACGTACACGATGGAAGGTGCAAACATCGACCACCCCGAGCTGCAGGGTATCATTCCTCGTACAGCTACGGAGATCTTCAACAACTTCATGGTGGCTGATGAGAATATGGAGTTTATCGTGAAAGTGAGCTACATCGAGATCTACATGGAGCGCATCCGAGACCTGCTGGATCCGTATAAGTCTAAAGTCAACCTGCAAGTTCGAGAGGATGCGCAGCGCGGTATCTTTGTGGAGGGCATGACGGAGATGTGTGTGACTAGTGATGAGGAGCTACTTGCTGCTATGCGAGCAGGTGCTGCTAACCGAGCTGTGGCTGCAACGGGGATGAACGAGGGTAGTTCGCGTAGTCACAGCGTGTTTATGGTGACACTATTTCAGCGCAACCTCGAAAACCAGGCCACGAAGGCTGGCAAGTTGTACCTGGTGGATCTTGCTGGTTCCGAAATGGTTCGCAAGACGGGTGCAACAGGCCGTCAGCTTGAAGAGGCCAAAACTATCAACAAGTCGCTTTCTGCGTTGGGCATGGTCATCAACGCGCTCACCGACTCACATGTGAGCCATGTGCCATATCGCGACAGTAAACTCACTCGAGTGTTGCAAGAATCACTAGGTGGTAACTCTCGCACCGCACTTATCATCAATGTATCCCCAAGCAGCTTCAACGCACCGGAGACGATATCTACGCTACGCTTTGGCATGCGCGCTAAGTCGATCAAGAATAAGGCTGTGGTGAACGAGCAGCGCAGCATTGCTGAGTACGAAGCGCTGCTAGCTGCTGCAGAAAAAAGATAGACAAGCAACAGACGTATATTATCGCACTCGAGGCTCGCCTTGTGGGCCGAGAAGTGCCTGTCGTGGACGGGGATGGGACAGATATTGTAGAGACTACCGTCTCTGAGGATACACCACGAGAAGCAGTTGATGGTGTGGATCGGAGTGCAGATGCAGCTAATATCGAGCTGACCTTTTCCGATACTGCGATCTCGGAGGCTCCACCGTCGCCCCTCAGCTCGTGCAGGTCGTGCTCTGGCAGAGCTTCAGGGAAAGTAAATCAGCTCGAAGAAGAGCTGGCAGAGGAAAAACAGGAATCGATGAGACGCGGTGAGGAGATCCGCTCGTTGACAGCCAAGCTTGAGGAGCATATTCAGGCTTTAGAGACACAGCGCGTACTTTCTGAGGAGCTGCAGCGAGTAAAGGAACTCCAGGAGAAGACACTGGAAGAAAAGATTCGCCAGCGTGAAACGCTATACTCAGAGTTGCGCACAGATTTTGACCGGTTGAGCTTCGACCATAAGGAGCTCGTGATTCACTCTGAAACGCTGCAGAGCGAGTACGATGTGTTGCTGCAAGACATGCCGTCACAAACAGCGGTCGGTGGTGGCAAATTAGCGGCTGCTGCGGAGAAGATTGCGACACAGGCGGAGAATCAGTCGACAGAAAGGGAGGAGAAGGCTCCGAGTTCTGCAGGTGAGGGTGCAGCGGAGACCCAAGAGCTGACAACTGAGAGTGGGGCGTCTAGAGACGGCGTTGACTCTAAGCAATATCTGGATCTTAAGACCAAATACGCAGCTCTGGAAGCAGAGCAAAGAGAATACGAGAAGGAGTACCTAGCGCTGAAGCATTCAGCTGACCACGAGAAGGCTCGCCTGCAAGAGGACATTGATCGCAAGACAGCGCAAATCCGGGAGCTTGAAGAGCGGGCTGACCGCGCTGGTGCTGCGACCAGTGAAAGTGGATCAACACCCACTTCGCCGAACAGCACTAGTGGGATGTCGGCACGGGAGCGTCAGCACATGCGCTCTATCCAACAGAAGCTGGAGCAGCTGGTCGCTGTTCATCGACAGTTGCTTCGCAAGTACGCGTCGCTGGAGCTGGAGTTGTCGGAGGCGAAAAGAAGTTGACACTGCGCGACGAACGCATCAAGCAGGTGGAAGCCAACAATCGTATCATGGCTGGCAACATGCGGGCACAGGCGGAAAAGCACGTCGAGGAGCTCACGCACCTTCGTGACCAAATCGCGGACTTCCGTGGCGCTCAACGCTCGCACTTTGAGGCTCAGCTAAACCACACAAACGCTGCCCTCGTGGCAGCAATGGGCAGCGGCGAGACCAGCTCCATCAAGACCCTCCGCGGCGGGTCTATCTACGGCGACGGCGTGATCCGGCCAATCCGTGGCGGAGGACGCCGTAAAACGATGGTAGGAGAAGCTGCAGTGGGCACAATGGGAGCTACTGGAGTAGCTGCGGCAGGTGTTTCCGACGCAAACGCGCCTAGCTCGGGCTTGACCCGCTTGTTCGGAAAGACGAACTAAGAAACCCAACAGGAAGAAAGGGTCTACGGATAGCATGGTAGAAAAGAAAACCCATCGATCAACGTCTATGAATGTGGCGACGACACACACGAACGAATGAATAAGTCAAAATACTAGTATCGAATACAAGCATTATTAGCTTTTCACTGCAACTGCATCAAATAAAAGATTGCTACATTTTATCATCCAGGGTCATAAACATTCTTCAACGGGAGCAAAAACAATTTGTTTGTAATTATGGCAAATCAATTCGTTGGCCAAGCAGCACTGTATAACTAACAGGCGACAATGGCAGCGGTGTACGACGAAGTGGAGATCGAGGACATGGAATTCGACGCGGAGGAACAAGTTTACTACTACCCATGCCCGTGTGGTGACCGGTTCTGCATCGACCTGGAAGAACTTTACGACGGAGAGGACATTGCCTCGTGCCCAAGCTGCTCGCTCACCATCCGCGTCATATTCGATGAGGAAGACCTGCCCAAACTTAAGGAAGACGCAGAGTGATAGAACTTAAACAGCAATCTGTATAGTAAATGGGCCAATTATTACTCGAAGCGTCTGCTCGGAGACTGTGACATTAGACTTCGACATCTAATCAAACGAGGTTGCTACGACACTCAAATGGGACTGGGACTTGACTAGGAATTTGAAGGTGGTTAACTGTTGTGTGTGATGCGTGCTTTGTTCACACGCTGCTGCTGCTGCAGGGTTAACACTTCACGTTGCTCGGTTCTCCACTGCATTTACCAATGATCGTAGAGTTCACCACGATGTTCGTGAACGTCCAATCCGACACCACGTCCGGGTTTGCCACGATGTCGTAAAGATTACCGGCTGTGCCCGTCAGACCGTCGATAGTGATGTTCGTGATCTCCACCAGACTCGTGGGTGTGCCAGCATACCCACCCTTGGTCTTGTTATAGTCCGAGTGCATGACGATGGCGTGCGTGACGTTCGACAGCACGTTGTTCCTGTAGACCGCATTGGTGACGAGTCCTTTGAGACCAATGATGGTCTTGATGCGGATACCGTTGTGGCTGTTGACGATAGTATTTCCCGTGACAGTGAGTCCCGACACCGTCGTGAACGCGTTCCGTTCGGGTCCACCAAGCGAACCGACAGAGATGCCGTGACTGCCATGACAGTAATTGTTGCTGAAGATGGTGTTGGTACTGGACTGCATGGCGAGGCAGTCGTCCTGGTTGTAAATGGTATTGTTAGTGATCGTGATGTGGTCGTTCTTGCTGAGGTCGAATCCATCAGTGTTCTTGGCCAGTCCGTCACCAGCACTGGCGTTGAGCAGGAGCTCTTTGATCGTCGTGTAGCTGGAGTTTCCGATGCTGAAAGTGCGGTAGAGCATGTTAAGGAGGTTGAACCCGGAGAGCGTCGAGTTGTTCACTCTGTTGAGCTTGAAGAATACGGGGCGGGTGACATTCTGCCCGTATGGCCAATACCAGGCGCCTTGACCGTCTAGGGTACCAGGGCCTGTGACGGTGAGATTGTTTCCTTGAGTTTGACAAGCGGACCATCCCACAACTAGAAGACGAGGAGAATAACGCAACAAAAGAAGTCAGGCCCAAACTACAAACACCAGACTACACTGCAAGCAAATCACTTACCATTGGGCCAAATGTAGTGGTTCCCTGAACGATACGGTGGCACCGTCCGCCAACTTGGTCAGGTTCAGTGTCACCCCAGCAGGCACATGAAGGGAATCAATGATGATGGAGTCGCACTTCCTGACATTGGTTCCATTGATGTAGTCTCTGGTAAGCACGCAGTCGCCTTTGTAAACGGGCGGGGCCTCAGTGTTGTTGTTACTAGCATTGCTCTGACCAGCGCTGCCTTGGGAGACGTCACTACCGGAGCTAGGCTTACCAACATTGTTCTGCGACGTATTGCTGTTGTTGTCGACCTGAGTGGGGAAACTTAGTTGAGTAACTTCGGAGCTAGAACCGGAACTACCACTAGCGCCATGACTAGTGCCAGTTTTGTAGATAGTCATCTGCGAAACATCGCCATTGCTGAGACCACTCTTGGTAAAAGTCGCGCCTTGCGGGGCGTCTGTACTAGAACCGTCAACGCCGTCGTTCGGCGCGAACACAATTCCCGCCTTATACCTGGCTGACAGGTCGTTGAATTCTACGACCGAGGCATAAGCGCTTACCGCAAAAGCTAGAGCTGTGAAGGCAAACGCGCCTAACCTCATGGTGCTAAGCTCCGTAGCCAGGCAGTGTACGCAACACGGGGTGGATTGCGAAATATGCTGGGACTTCCCAACTATTACATGTAGTTGGCAATTAATACCCCGGCACTGGCAACGCCAGCGTTTCTTTGGTGAGACCAGCCAACTACCGGCACATCGGAAGATTTTACGTGCGTACGATGTGGATCACCGGCTCAGCGATGCGGTCCGCAATCAGCAGCCACGTTCTTCGGGTTGGATTAGCTTCTATTTGGCGCCGTTTAGGATTCTGTGAGCGTCTGATCCATTTCACCATTGACCTATCGCCCTGGAAAATTGGTGTTGCTTCCCTAGCATGCCCGAGCGCTGGTTGAGCCTTAACCATCTCCACGAACGCCTCTAGGCAGTGTTGTAGCCAACACCTTGTCGAATCTGCTCTTGTAACGATATGGAAACGCCCGGAGCTTTTCGAGTCGTGCAATGGTTTAGGTAAATGAGTCGCTCCCTGCCGTTCCTGTCCATTGTTGGATGACCCAATTCCAGCAAGTTAGCGCGCACATACAGTTCCAAAAATGTGCGTTTGGCTTCCGTGTTTTCCGACGCATCCCGGCGTCCTCGTGCACGTTGCACCACTCGAACGACCTGGTTGGTATAGGTTGAGCTGCCTCGTCGTCACTTTGTCCATGCTTGGTACGGGGAATGGCATCACCATCGTACCTCCATAGCTGTGGGGGTATTTGTTGCTGCAGAGCCGCCTGCCAACGACCAGCTTGCGCTTTTTTATTAGTTTGTCTAGGAGCTCCAGCACGCCGATGCCGAGTTCTTTTGGTACCGTCGAACGACAAAACACTTGCATATTTCGGACAAAACTCATACATCCACGGTATCACTTGAATACATGGCGTTTGAGTGCCGCTACGACCCTCTTGTTGGTCACGCTTTCGGGTATCCACCACGGAAATCCGTGAAGTCATGGGTGTACGTTAAAAATCACGTCCTCCCTTGTGCTCCAATTTCCCACGAATTTGGCTGCTTCCGCATGCCCCCACCATCGACAGGTCGCTATGTGAGGCCATTATTGTCTTGCTTGGGTACTATCGGCGGGTCCTCCTGTGAGTAATCTCGATTCTGCCCAAGTAGCGTGTTGTCTGGCCTACATTCCCAAGTCACTTCTCAAAATGGGTAAGAGTTTAAGTTAGTCGTTGATGAGCGAACATCTCGTCGACGGCAGATCCACGACCTCTGCAGTGCACACAATGCACAAGCTTAATGGATGCACAGGTGTGGTAGATCTGCAGGTGCACTGCAGTTTTGACACTCGGTTACCGCCACTTTCGTTTGTGATACACTTGAGCATTAGCAAGCGCGTGATTAGCCTCATCCTCTCAAAACTAAGACGATCGATCCTCCGGAACGACGAATCGATATCCAGCCGCATCCGTTGCCTGCGAACCAAGGTCACCGTTAATTCTTTCGCGGCACCAGGGCGTTGACAAGCGCTTCATGTGTACTGTACACGTACATGTGCAGATGTACCTATTTAACCCATGATAGATCGAGTCTCAAATCTTTCAGACAACTTCATCGCCTCAAACTCCGAATGTACTGGAGCTCGGTTCCTATCCACAAGGTTTGTGAGTTAGCGATGCGACAGCCTTAGATAAGACGACACAAAATGGCCGCACGATAGTCGAAAAGTGAATAACGTTGTGACTTTACATATAAGGCAAATCCTAGTTTGTTCCTCGCCATTGCACACAGGTCACATACAACTACATTCTCCATTTTCGTCTTCCTGCGCGGCGTCCAAACACCGTGATCGTCAGAATCTTATCATGAAGCTCCTCTTCGCAGCGTTGGCCGCTTTGGTTATGACTATGAGTACATTCATGACGGACGCACACACACTTGGTATCGGCGAGTTGCTATCTGTCAACCTGGACGTGGGCGACGTTGTTTCGCAGACCGGCATTGATGCCACAATCTCCGGTAAGGTTGGGCTTGTTATCCAAAGCGGTGTCGACCAGACCGGGTCCACCGACGTCACCCAAGGCAGCGCTGGTCAGAGCCTCCCTTGCACTCAAGCCCCATTCATCTACGAAGGTGACTGCGTCTTGACCGGAGACTACATCAACGGAACGAATGTTACCCTTTGTGAATCGATCACCATCGACTCCCTGCGTGTGCCTGCTGGGGTGACCTTGAACCTGACTGTGCAGAACGGCACCGATATCTCGTTCCAGGGCGTCACTACTTTCGGCCCAAAGGTAGGAAATGAAAAACTAGTCGCGTACGTTAGCCAAAACTAACATTAGTTTTCGTGCTTGCTTGCTATCTAGCTATGGGCAGGCCCGCTTGTCAGACTCCAAGGAAACAATCTCACCGTCACAGGCCCTGGTACCCTAGACGGTCAAGGCGCCTGGTATTGGCCATACGGGCAGAATGTCACCCGCCCCGTATTCTTCAGGCTCAACAAAGTGAACAACTCGACGCTCTCCGGGTTCAACCTCCTTAACATGCCCTACCGCACTTTCAGCATCGGAAACTCCAGCTACACGATGATCAAAGAGCTCCTGCTCAACGCCAGTGCTGGTGACGGACTGGCCAAGAACACTGATGGATTCGACCTCAGCAAGAACGACCACATCACGATCACTAACAATACCATTTACAACCAGGACGACTGCCTCGCCATGCAGTCCAGTACCAACACCATCTTCAGCAACAATTACTGTCATGGCAGTCACGGCATCTCTGTCGGTTCGCTTGGTGGACCCGAACGGAACGCGTTCACGACGGTGTCGGGACTCACTGTCACGGGAAATACTATCGTCAACAGCCACAACGGTATCCGCATCAAGACCATCATTGGTCTCAAAGGACTCGTCACCAATGCGGTCTACAGGAACAACGTGCTGTCGAACGTCACGCACGCCATCGTCATGCACTCGGACTATAACAAGACCAAGGGTGGGTATGCTGGCACACCCACGAGTCTGGTGGAGATCACGAACATCACTATCGACGGTCTGACGGGCACAGCCGGTAATCTTTACGACATCGTGGCAAACCCGGACGTGGTGTCGGATTGGACGTTCACGAACATCACGGTGGACACGACGATCATTAGTAAATGTAGCGGTGAACCGAGCAACATACAGTGCTAGAACTGCAGTGGAGCATCAACACCTCAACATTTCCTGACGAATCGAACGTTATCTTGATGTTGTTCTCATTTGCGGTTAAGAAAGCATTGCTAGTAACGACTGCAGGCGATGGACTGTGAAAGCTTTAACAGCAGGGATTCCTTCCAGCGGCAGTACCCTCTAGTGCTCCTTGAAGGCAGAAGGCCTTGCTGCTAGGCTACCATCAACCTTAGTGTCCTTGGAGCGTACGTAGATGCGTAAAACCTGTCCACTCCCGGGTTGTCCTCGTATTACAAGTGTAGTACTCAAGTATCGGCTGCTGTGCAGCCCGCATAGAAAACAAGACATTTGGTCTGGCGAAATTCTTCAGTCATCTTCAAGAGCTTATACTGCCGATGTCCGCGCGAGTATTAGGCTGTTGGCTACTCATAGAGATAGATGGCAGAGATGAGTGCAGCCCCTCTCCTTCGTGGTCTCACGCTCCTGTTGCTGCATCAAACAACCCCATGATAACTCCCAGATCTGGGAACATCTTTGACCTCGATCCCAGATAATGCCCATGATGTCTCAGATGTTCGGAGGCGACAACACAGGAGCTCATGAAGCGTCACGTCCCCAGTGACGAACAGCAAGAAGCTATCGACGCTACCCAGTGCGTTCTTGGAGGCAAATACGCTGCTGGGGAGCATGCTCACTGAAGCCGAACGAGCTGCACAGCTCGAACAGAATGGGCGGTGGCAGGAGCTACGTGACGACGTGGTGCCGCAGTTGAACCAGACGGAGATGGCCAAGGTGTTCGAGAGCAAGTTCAAGAAGCTTCTGCGGCAACGTGTTGCGGCACTGAAAGATAGCAAACGCTTCCGCAACATCACTGCTGCGCTGGTTGAATATCTGAAGACTGAACGTGTTGATTGGTGGTAGAAGAAAGAGGCTGAGGAAATGCATGATGACAATATGACGGAAGACATCTTTCAAATCGCCAGCTATTGAGCTGCGTAATGCAGCATGGTCCACGAGTATGGAATAAATTATGGCTACGACGGCGTTTTGTGTACGTCACGCCCAAGTAAACGGCTCTAAGCTGCATCTAGGCGTCAAGGTTGGCCAAGGTTGCAATGCTTTCTATCGTAGTACCAGCACTGTACCCATTATGAGTACTGTATTGCAGACCGGCAGCGCGCAATGTACGAGGCAAGCCCTGTTTTATCGTACATACATACCCCGGTCTACTCGAGATGCTCTGCGAGAGGGAGTGTGACCAGCTCGGCGAAGAAACCCTCAAAGCGAGCGGAAAGGGGATACTTTGACATATACCTTCTACGTGTTGCTGCACTACGCGCGTTCACGGGCGGAAAACTAGGTGTGCAGCAGACCAACGCTGAAATAACGCCGGATGGATGACTTAGGAGGAGCCTAAGGCCGCGCAATTTGTGAGAGGTTCGGAGAGCCAGGGTGGCCCAATGCGGTACAACATGCACTATGTACGTCATTCTACAGGTGCGCTAGATGTAGTTGTCTAGTAGCTCCTCCTACAAGGATGCAATTACTAGTATTCCCAGTCAAGGCGGGGTCAGTGGCTCAGTGCTCTCAAACAAAATGCCGACCCATCACTGTTGACGGCGGTCACACTCATCGAAAACAAAGCCGACAAACTCGGCGGTAAAAATACTAGAGAGGGTCTCAAATGTATGCTGACAGTAATAAGGTGTTGGTTTTAACGGTCTTGAGGGACCTATGGTCAGTCCAACTGAAACAGCGCCCTGCCGCATATCGTCTGTCAAATTGTCCATTATCTCGTTGGCATATTGATGACATAGCGCAGTGTGTATCCTATCATCTAGCATATGCCATAGTAAGGGAGTGCATCGCTGGCGAATACAGACCGCTCGCTACAAGAAAGTTGCTGGAGACTGTTTCGATTGATCGACTGCTATGAGCGCCGCTGCCCCCATGACCCGCGCGAGCCGCGCTTCCCCGTGATCGTCAAACACCCGACCTTCGACGACATCAAGGCCAACTTTGGTGCCGGAGACTACACGCGGTGGATGGGCATCACCGCCGTCTCCTTCCGGTCGGCTACGTCTTCGGTACGTCCAACAAATAACAATTTGCCATGCTTTACACTGATTAAATTGAGAGAAGAAACAACTAAATAACTGAGGTACACGGGTGCTTTTGACAGGCGTAAAGCTGCACCGCCGCGTGGCTGTGCCTTCCATGTGGGTCACGGGCATGTTGGGCTCACTCGGCGGCTTCCTGTTGGCCTACCAAAACTCGTCGTTCCGTCTGCAGGGCTACAAGGCCAACCCCGTCGAGGTGAAGCAGTACATTACCAGCAAGGAAGAGTAAAATGGGCTTGCAGAGAGGAGGATGTCTGCTGCTACTCTCTAGTACTAAGTTGTCGGTTGTTTGGGGCACTCAAGTGGCAGGTCAAGAAGCGACAGAGATAGAGAGAGTCTGGTGTATTGGAGAAAAAGATTCACAGAAATATAGGACACGAGTGCTTTTTAACATGGAGTTGCTACAATCCTGTCGAGTGAAGAATTCATTGCAGCAGATAAAAACAATTGACGCTCCGAATGTTATCGACCGCACCAAAAGAACAGCTAAAAACATCCGAGATATTATCTCACTTCATACTACCACTTTAGATATCTCCAATTATCTGAAGTACAAATCGATTTCATCTCGTCACTTCAGTCTCTTCTGAAGTAACGCTTGTGTGGTTGGCTCTTGGTCGTTTGGCGCCGTCGTCTCCATCCGCTGTGGCATTTTCCAGAAATCCCCTCGACGACACCATGGAGCACGTTGACCAGGTAGCTTTGGCCTCCTTTCCCTCATTGTCTTGAGCCTCTCATTGCGACGCTCCCGATGGGAAACCTGCAGAAATGTAAGCAGACGGCCGCTCGAGTCGATTTTTCCTGTTGCTTTTTGGACGCGTTCTCGCTGTGGTGTTTGGTGTCTTGCCGCCTGTGTCTCTCTCTCGTGTCTTCTTAATACTGGAAAGGACCCACTGCAGGAGTTGGTTAGCTAGTTGGTGAGGTGATGGCTCACCAAGGCTGTAATCCATGACACAGTTCTCTCTTCTCCTTATTCACTCCCAGCAGTGAGTGAGTGAGTGAGTGGTTTGAGAACCAGAGAAACCCCCAAAATCTCCGACTCATCATCGGCAGCAGGAACCTTTTTCAACAGAGAGCTAGAGCTGTCTGCACTTTACAACTGCAGGAAAACCCTTCCAAAAAGACATCATGTTGTTGTTGTCTTGTAGAAACAGGAGAGACTCACAGATTGTTTGGCTTGTCTACTGTGTCTATCTCATGAATACAGACTGAGAAGGCCTACCAGAAGCAGCAGGGCGTGTTCCTTGCCAGCAAGAAGTTCGCTGGCAAGAAGAAAGGCCCCCGCTTCTACAAGGAGGTGGGTCTTGGCTTCAAGACGCCCAAGAGCGCCATTGAGGGCCAGTACGTGGACAAGAAGTGCCCGTTCACCGGCAACATCTCGATCCGCGGCCGTATCCTCAAGGGTGTTGTGCTCTCGAACAAGATGAAGCGCACGATTATCGTGCGTCGTGATTACCTGCACTTCGTCAAGAAGTACAAACGTTTCGAGAAGCGTCACAAGAACGTGGCTGCCCACCTGTCGCCCGCTTTCCGTGTCAAGGAAGGTGACGTTGTGACCATCGGCCAGTGCCGCCCGCTCGCCAAGACGGTGCGCTTTAACGTGCTGGAGGTCGAGCCCGCTTCGGAGACCAAGCCCATCAACGTGCGCAAGCAGTTCCGTCAGTTCTAAGTGCGCTGCCATCGGTCGTGGTCGATCCACTAGCACGAAGCTCATAATTAATGTGCCAAAGCTAATAAACCAGCCGCTCCTGATCTGAACGGGGAATTCAATTTTCATCCTATTTCCTCTGCTTTTCTTTCCCACTGTCAATGTTGACTGGCGTTTGTACTGAGTTCATATCGGCCCAGTCGGCAGCTTCGGCATGCTCCAACTTCATCTTCTCGACGAGGGTAACACGCTCGAGGTACTGTTCAAACTTTACCAGAGATTTCTTGCGCGGCGATAGGTCGTACTTCTCCTTGAGGAACCGCGCGCGTTGCTCTTCTAACGCTCGCAGTGCTTCGCGTTCTTCTTGCACGTGTTGTAGCTCGTCCTTATCAAGCTGTGCGTCTTGGTGCTCCTCTCGCTTGCGGTTGGTCCAATTCTCATAGAAGTCGTCCAACAGTGCGTAGTACATGGTCAAGTTAGCCAGCTCCCGCTGCTGAAGGTATGTTCGTTCACGCTCCATGCGTCGCTTTCCGTTGATCTGCTTACGTCGACGAAGCTTATCGAGTTGCGCGGGCAATACCGTGGCGACAAAAGGCATTTTTCTCGGCTCTTACCGTTGGTGGTGAACGGCAAATGGCGGTTTGAATCCAGCTCATGCTGCTTCTGGATCGAAACCTGGCGAAGGTCAACGTGGCGGTGTCTGGCACGTGTTTCATTCTGCATGAAGGCGCCTTCGTACCAGAATTCCCACTTCTCAGTGTTTTCCTTCAACCCTCCGGTCAGTGCATCATCACCGCTTTGAACAGTGACGTCGTGAAGATTGTAGTAAAATCCCCTCGGCCATCCATCGCGTCTTCATGCCAGAACCCGACATGCTTGGACCGTCCACCATCGAAATGAGTCGTGCCACGCCCGTGTCGTGCACCACCATCAAAGAATCCCTCATATTCATCACCGTGGCGCTCCCGCTGACGACTATGACCATGTGGCTGACCCTCAACAAAAGGTCCTTCGACGAAGGAGCCATCTGGAAACGTTCGTTTGCAAGCTGGGCCGTGGAGCACCCCGTTGAGGAACTCACCTTCATCTATTACACCCGTGGAGCTGACGTAGCGCCCTAGACCAGTAATGGCGCCGTCCCGCATCTCGCCGTCGTACACAGCTCCATCCGGAAAGATTATGTGCATGCCCTCTCCACTCTCGACGCCGCCACAGTAATTATCCCCGTTCAGCAGTGAACACGTATATGCCCGCCCGCGGAGTTTGTCATGGTGCTCGTAGCGCGCTGCGGGCGCTCGAAGGTGCCCTCGCACGTTGTTCCTTTGCCGTAGACTAGTTTGCCGCTACCGCCGCGCGTGTTTCCCGAAAAATAGCCATCGTAGACGCCGACATTGGTGTACTCTTGCCCTCGACCCTGCTTACGCCCCAGGCGAAAGGCTCCGGAGTACACTCCACCAATAGACGAAAGTGGAAGCTCTCGTCAATGGGGTCCAAAGAAACCTCGTTCTTTTCAGCGATCAATGCTGCCGCGGTGGGCGCCATCAATTCACCCTCACCATGACGCAACCGTCGGAGCCGCACCGTTCGCATGTTGATTTCCTTTGCGAGGTCGTCGGGCTCGATCGTTTGGTTCGACACCTGATCGTCCTCGAAGAACGCCCGTGGCTCCGGGCGAGTTTGCACGAGACACACGTAATTCCAGTCACTCTTTCGCAGTGCTAGTGACACCAAATCGCGCCCACGCGCACTCGTGAATGTTGTGGTCCAAGTTTTCATCTCTATTTCATCCTTCATGCTTGTTGACGGCAGTTCAGCGTCCCGGGGTACTTCAGCAAGTGTCACGGGTTCTGTCATGATCAATCTTGTCATGCGTTTGCACCTTCGCTCTAATTCAGCAATTTCTTTCGTTAATTCTTTTGCTTGAACATTCATAACACCAGCCAATTGTTTTCGAGCCTCTGTCTGCTGCTCTTGTGTCCCTGCAATATCCATAACCGGCAGTGCGTTGATTTTTTCCATGAGTATCTTGAGCTTTTTCTAGCCGCTGATATCAACAGCTTCAGTCGAAGTAGAGGCTGAAATTCCTGCACTAAGCCAAACAATAGCCACGTCCTGATGTCCACAGGCTCGCATTGTGCAGGCACGAAGGCAAGTACTAGCACTGCGTTGCCGGTGTAAAAGGGGTCTTGCAGCTCGTCTTGCGGCATAGGCTCCACCCGCTCGTGGATGATATAGTACCACCGGTCAGCGCCTTGAGGTGGCAGTATCTGCGTCATCCAGTCCTTCGGCCACAACACGTCTGGAGTTTCCATAACATAGCAAAACAATGTCAGCGAACAAGTCACAGCAGTCTCCACTTGCCTGTTAAATACGTACTGTTGAAAGGGTCTTTGAGGAGTGCGGCATTGCAATTGAACTGCAGATTGATTTTTGCTCTAAAGAGGGTGGGGCGACAGTCATCAAGCAGAATGGGGTTAAATAAGAGCCCTCCTGTCCCCATAGACATTAGTGATGGACAACAGACACGGTGAAGTCGGAGCGCGGCACAAAGCTGAATTTGTAGTCTTCAGGCTTGGTGCATTGCGGATCGAAAAGAGCCACCGCCATCTGGTCCTCCCTGAGCTCCTCCACCACCTTCCCAGAGCGGGCGTCCACGATCAGACGCCCCGTGCGCGTCGCCATCGCTTCGTCCAGCAGTACTGGTTGAATGCATTTGGATAAGGGTGACGTTTTAGAAACCTGTCAAAAATGCTGAGGTGCCATAAATAACCAAAAGTTGCGAACAAAATTGTTTTTGCTCCTTGTTGAAAAAGTTTGATGATGATGGACAGGTAGTCTATTTAACCGTCTCAGTGTAATCTAGTTATTAGCTGCCGGAAATTGTTGCGGTGTATTTCTGGTTCGTCTGGCTGCGCGGTGCCGGACTGGCGTTCCGAAAAATCATTGCATTGAAGCTCCAAAACAGTATTTTTCCCTCAATAATTTATTTTTGGTCAGTAGCTTTTGTTTTACCGGTACTGCGGTTTCCTTTTTACGAAGCATTTTTTACGGATAGGAATCCTGTTTCTTATTACTGATGGCACCGAGAATGTCCTACTAGCCCGTATGCCTGAATATATGGATGTGGCTGGCTACACATTCCCGCAATACGTACGCTGCGAGTCTTTCCAGCCACTTTTTTCTGTCTACGTTTCTTGCGCTACTGACCTCGCCGAAATGCTCTCAACCGTCTCGCTCTGTGCTTCCCTTCAGTTCGCTCTTGAGCAGTTCCAGCATGTTCCTCGCTGCGTTGGCGTCCCTGTTCCAGAAGTTGGCCTTTGTAATGGGATGACTAGACCCATTACATTGGATCGAAGGCGGAAACAGGCATTGCGATCAGCTTGAGCTCACATTGAATTCTATATTTTCCACAAAACAATAGGAAATGTGGACATTCTCAGTGCCTTTCATAGTTAAACAGCCACTTTTAGGTGAAAAAATGTGCCTTTTCAGCTGATTATGCCCCGTTGCTAAATTCGGTGCGAACTTATGTCCGATACTAGGTTCGTTCAAAATTCGGAGCTTCCGAGCATTGGCAAGGCTTGACACACGAAAGGATGTCGAATATCTACATCACAGAGCCCGCAACGGAGGGAAGGTGTTGCTGCACACGAGCTTCGGGGACTTGGACGTAGAGCTGTGGCCGCAGCAGGCGCCCAAGGCGTGTCGAAACTTCGTGCAGCTCTGTCTGGAAGGGGTAATGTACCATGAATGCCTATGTGTATTGTATAACAAATCACGTCTTATTAACGATATATTTGTTTATACGATATATGTTATATATGACAGTACTATGACCAAACCATTTTCCACCGTATTATCGCCGGCTTCATGGTGCAGGGCAGGGACCCCACGAGCACTGGCAATGGAGGAGAAAGCATCTACGACGGAGCCTTCATCGACGAGTTCCACTCGCGACTGCGCTTTAATCATCGCGGACTGCTGGCCATGGCTAACGAAAACAAACCCAATACAAACCACTCGCAGTTCTTCTTCACACTGGACGCCTGCGACTTCCTGGACAAGAAGCACACCATCTTTGGCAAGATCACAGGCAACACAATCTTCAATTTGCTGAGTGTTAGAGACTTGGAAACGGACGCCAACGATCATCCGACCAATCCACCAAAGTTTCTGAGTGCAGAAGTGCTCTGGAACCCTTTTGAGGACATTGTGCCTAGGTATGAAATATTAAGGCGGTATATTGTTTTGTGATGGCTTGACTGATGCGGTATTGCTGTGTGTGTGTGTGTGTGTGTGTGTGTTGTGAACAGAGCTACCAAGCATAAACCATCTGAGGTGACCGTGGAGGAGGTACAAAAGAAGAAAAAGCGCGAGCGCAAGGCTACGAAGGATCTGAAGCTCCTGTCCTTCGGAGACGAAGAAGAAGCTTTCAAGAAGAGATTGACGGTGGATCCAAGAAATCCAAGAAGAAGAAGGTGAAAACAATGCTCAGCAGTCACGATCTACTGGATGACCGCAAACTCAAGTCTGAGGTGGATTCTGAGGTGCTACAGAAAATCACAGAAACAAACGATGAGACTACTGGCGAAGGGAAAAGGAGGAGGCGCGAGCAAATTTGAAGGCAGCAGTCGCAGCAGCTTCAGCGGGTAGTAAACAGGCCCACTCAACCACAAAGGCACAAGATCAGGTTGAACCCAAATCAGAAGGGAAGCATGGCACATTTGCAACGGGGACGATGGAATGGGATGCAGATAAGAAACGTGACCGTGAGGAATATGCAAAACTACGGGATGAGTTACGAAAGTCACGGAAAGCTGTCCCGCTACTAATGGGTGAGGAGGCGAAGAAGCAGGAGAGCGATCGCGCATTTCAGGATATGCTGACCCCGTTGCAGCAACAGCGGCAAAAATACTTGCAGCGAAAGAAGGCTAAAAGTCGTTCCTCGCGAGAGCAAGACACGCTATCGAAACTCAAGAAGTTCCAGGCGGCACTTGTCGATGTCAACAGCAAGCAACCCGCAAAAGATACTGAAAGCGATGAATCTAGCGAAGACAGCAAAAAGAGTGCTGCAGCTGACAAGGGTTACCATGGTCAAGTCCTGGAGGGCGATGACGACGATGATGACACGAACGAGGACAAGTCGTGGATGACTGCCAAGCTGAAATTCAAGAAACACATCGATGTAAGACCCCTGTATTGGCTTGTTGTTTTGTTGCCTCGGATTTGGTGTTTATTTTGGTGGTGTATTCTGCCTTGTAGGACCAATTTCGCTCGGGCAACGAGCCTTCGACAGACGTACGTCGCTACAAGTTTCTCGCGTATATTGGATGACCACTCACATTTATTGTTGCTTCATGTTATTTTGCCGCGCAGGACTATATGACCATCGATTCGCGCGTTGAAAAGACGCAACGTCCCCGGGGATTCCAAAAGAGGCAACGACCGAGATTATCGCTCACGAGGCCGATCGCGGGACCGCAGTCGCCATAGCCGTCATCGTGACTACAGCCATCGTGAACGTAGTGATGACCGTCATCGACGGTAATTTTGGGACGCACAAGATCAATCATTGGCATGCTGGTTCTGCAGTTGGTTCAACTAGCACATCTGTTTAGACTTCTGTTACTGTTTAGTATCTTCAATCCCCAGTAGATTGTAATGTCTTAGCTTATCATTATTGATGACATCCCTACTGCATCCACACAACACGGATGACGCCTGCAGCAGACTTTAGTGAATCTTTCTTGTGTGGCAACACCCCATTGGGTCGGTCCCTGGGGGGCTTGGATACACTCCTAAAAGATAGCGGCCCACACGTTAGGCCGATGCCCGTCTCGATGGCCAAGGAAACAAATACTAACATCGGAGCAGCCTCGACAACTGTGCGAGCCGTCGAAGGTTTTTGCCGCGGATGCGCAGGTGGCAGAACCGTCAACCTCGTTGCGGCTATTCACTCAATTCAAGCTAGCTCCGTCGTCCTGGACAGAGTTCCAGCACAAGTTGGCGCAGCTGGAAACGAGTTCTGATGGAGAAGGTGCCACCAGACAGCTAAAAGTGGTGTACTTTGTGCGCCACGGCCAAGGGTTCCACAACGAAGCGATCAAAAACTATGGGTCAGAGCACTGGTACAAAGAGCTCGTATTCAGTCCCATATACAAGGACGCAGATCTGACGCCATTGGGGATCCGCGATGCGCAGGCTAAAGGCCCACCGAGTATCAAAGCTGAGCTGGAACGAGCCATGCCACCCATCGAACGTGTCGTGGTCTCTCCGGTCTCGCGTGCCATTCAGACGGCGCAAAACTTCTTTGCAAAGATCAGGTGCCCGATGCGCCGTTTGTGTGTATGGAGGGTTGTCGCGAAAGGCTTGGGATCGACACATGCAACAACCGGCGCACGCTGTCGGAGCTGAGGACCAAATTCCCAGACGTAGACTTCTCTGCCATCGAGGATGAAGAAGATGTACTTTGGACGCCAACGCGTCAAGAGACCGACGAGGAGATTCAGACTCGTGCCAAAGCATTTCTATCGGAGCTTTTCAGCACGGTCCCGGAGCGTCACGTAGCTGTCGTAACACACTTTCATTTCATACAGGCGGTATGCGCTGCCATGTTGAGAACGAACGTGGAGGCAGGTACGTGTGAGGTGATCCCGATGGTACTGGAGGCGACTTGATGGGGTGTAGCTGAGACCAGATGTTGCTTTAGAAACACATGAAGCTGACCTGGTCGTCTTGCGCTGGTCGTTTGGTTAATCTCCTACTTCATAAATATTGCTGGTGAACTCCTGCAGCCCCAGTAAAGGCCTTAGTCAATGGAGTGTAGCACGCTCCCGGACAACAACACGTTTTGCTGTGCGTAAACTATGTAAAATCTGTGGAGCTTCGGACATCAATCGACCGACAGACTTGCTGATTCTCTGCACTGTGCTACGTTCATGTACTGTTGGATACTGTGAGGACACATCGTAGGACTTTGACGTCGCGTTGGCCCCGAAACCCATGGGATAGGTGGAATGCTGCTCGTACGGCGATTGATTGGCTTGCAGGCGTGCTTCTTCGAGACGCGACTAGCGCGGTCTAATCGTGAGCTAACATGTCAACTTGTCAACAGAGTACCACTTTTGAGCTGAGACCATACACGCTTCAAGATACTTGCCCTGTTGCTCTGATACATCTGCTCCTGCATTGAGGCACCATTCAAGCATCCTGGCCCAGGATTTCCTGCCGTCCGTAGTGTTGCCTCATTCCCGCACAGATACCTACTTATTTGCCAATTCACTCGTTCGAAGCACAGGGCAGTCGAAAGCGTCTTTGGAACTTCGCCTATCACTCCGTCTATCATCTCTGTAGGGCTGCACAAGCGCGGATCTCGTGAAGATGGTAAGCAAGCGCGATCCAAACCAGTCAGAGAGACTGCCTGTCGAGCTAGGCGAGCGCACCATTCCACCGAACAATTCCAGCACTATCACCCCACGATAGCGTCGGAGTACGAGATCCTTAAGGGCAACACACCCGTGGAGTGTACGCAGCTTCACCAAGGCAATCAATTGACCTACGACGTGAAAAATCTGATGCGGGAGCTCCCTTCAAAACTTCCGACGCCCAAGATTATTCGACCTGTGGCCCATGCAGCAGCTCACGTGGAAACGCAACCGAGAAACAGCTCTTTTGTTGCTATGCTTGGTGGTTCCGGAATCGGTACTAGGCGTGGGAATAAGCGAAGTAACTCAGGTTTCTCAAACTCCCGAATGGGTCAATCTTACGGCAGCCATTCTAGCTTTCTACCGAGCAACTCTGCTCTAAACTTCAGCTTCCACCCACCCATAGTAAATGTATCAACGCTGTCGAGACCGAGTCGGCAGCTGAAGATGCCAGAGTTATATGAGCTCAAGGAACATTTATGGAAGTCTTCGATGTCAAACCGACCAAGTAATATCCTGGGTGAAAGCGCAGGTCATTGTGACCATCCACGGGCTTCAGGTCAGCTCCCATTTTTACTCAAGCTTTCAACACAACAAGCATCGACGTGATAAAGTACGAGAGCGACATTATACCTGGGATTGATGACGCACGAAACTCTTCGATGCCATTTATCCCTCTACCTCGTGAATCTGTTGCGATGATGGTCGACGCTGTTCGAGTGTCAGCGCTGGAAGCCGACGAAAAATGCCGATTCTTATTTGAAATGTTCGATGTGGAACACCGAGGTGTGCTGTCGAAGGAAGGTGTCCGAGCTTTTATCGAGGCCACATTCGCTGCCAACGGTGTGAACTTCCTGGGAGAATTCGACTACGATACCGTCGTTGACAAGATTTTTGATCGGTGCCGCCAACACGACAAGATGACCTACGGCGAGTTCAAGATCGTATTTGCAGCGATTGTAGCGGAAGCGGACGACGACAAAAGCAAAGGAGCGCTCGAAAGGCTGAGCGTCATGGCAGAGACACAACACCAACAGGAAATGGCGACCAACTTCGAAAGGGCGGACGTTGGTACCGTGTCAAGGCGTTCTGTCGCAAGTACAACGCCGAGATTTTCTGGTTAACGCTGTACTTCATGCTGATGATCGGCGTATTTATCGCTAAGGCGTCTCGCTTCGCCTTTGACCCAGCTGTCGGGAACTGTCCACGGATCGCAAAGGGGTTCGCAGAGATTTGCCTCGTGAACACGATGTTTGTCTTGCTCCCGATGTGTAGGAACTTCGTGACGGGACTACGCACATTGCCGGTCGTTGTCAACCATCTCCCTGTCGACCAACACGTCGAGTTCCACAAGATCTGTGGTGTCGTATTGCTGATTGCCTCGGTCGGACACACCGCGGCATGGCTGGCGATCGTGATTTACGTCCGTACGGTGTCGTTATCGGTCTGGGAAGAATCGGCGTATCACCATCTTGCGTTCGTGCGCGACGAAAACTTGTTTCTGTTTGCGCTTCGAGTGCCGATCTGGACGGGAGTGGTCATGCTCCTGTGCGCCGGTATCGCTGCACCTCTCTGTATGGCGAAGATCCGTCGAGGAAAGTTCAATCTGTTCTGGGTTTCGCACATGCTGTTCGTTCCATTCCTCGTCTTGATGGCATTCCACGGCTTCGCCCGCTGGGTGGCTGCTCCACAAGCGCATTACTGGGTCCTACCTCCCATCGTCATCTACTTGGTTGAGAAGCGTTATCGTATGGCTCAGGTGTTCGGCGGCAAGACCACGATTAGCCAGGTGCAGTTGTCAAAGAGGCGGTAGCGATTTTTATGAAGAAACCAAAATCGTTTGGCAGGCGACAGCGCTTCTTACCGGGTATGTATGTGTTCATCAACGTGCCGACGATTTCCAAGTTCGAGTGGCATCCGTTCACCATTTCGTCAGCGCCAGAAGACAAATTCCTTAGTCTTCACATTCAGAGAGCGGGCGATTGGACTGATACTTTGTACAACCGCTTGGCACAGCTAAGTAAGCAGCACGAAGTTTCGCGCATGGAAGACCAAGGAAATTCAGCAATGTCCCTTTACCCGACGATTTATCTAGACGGTCCGATTGGAGCACCAGCACAGGACTACGCATGCTACAGAGAAGTCATTTTGATCGGCGCAGGCATCGGTGTGACCCCGTTTGCGTCGATTCTCCGAAGCATTATGCACCAGTGGGAAAGCTTTCGGTGCCCTCACTGCAAGCACATTCGCTTTCCGCCCAACTTCCAGCTCCGCAAGATCTACTTCTACTGGGTCACGCGCGAGCAAGAATCACTCACGTGGTTCACCAACACGATGAACCAGCTGAGCGAGATGGACTCGGAAAACCGACTCGAGATTCACAACTTCTACTCAGCGGTGAAGAGCGAGGCGGTCATTGCTCCATTGCAGGCGCTGCAAGATTTCATCCACAACACAGAGGGACAAGATATCATCTCTGGTCTCCACACCAAGCAAAAAACACACTTTGGGCGTCCTGACTGGAAGAATGAGCTCACACGAGTGGCACGTAATCATCGGCGTCTTGAGCCTCTTGAGGAGTTATCGGGCGAACGGGAGGAGATCGGTGTGTTCTTCTGTGGTCCGAAGACGCTCGGTAACGTTATCGACGAGCAATGTATGTTGCTGAATCAAGCAAAAGTCCGTCAGACTCCGGACGTGGAGTTCGACTTCCACAGCGAGAATTTCTAGAGTACGTATTTTAATAGATTTCAACCGCAACTTATTGGTTGAATGTCTTCGTGAAACGATTTCAGACCAGCTTGCATCGCACACTGTGTAGCTCCACCGCTTTTGTCCCTGCTCTGGTAGCTTTGACAAATTGGCCTCGGAGGTTATGTCCATGGCGCTTCGCAATGAACAGCACGATCAAGTTCCCATCCACCCCAACCCAGCAAGTTATGCCACCCAGATTGAGGTGGTGGATTTAGGCTGGGACCGTTTTGCGGGCGTAAGATACGCACTTATGTTTCATGGCGAGCGACTTCACAAAAGGTTAATAGAAAGAGTACGTCTCGAAATGTTGGTACGCCGCGCTTCATATCGATGTGTAGGCTCAAAGAGCCCCTCCCCAATAAAGTAAAGCGTCCGCACCATGCAGACGTCGTTGCAGAACGTTGCCATTGCCAACGACAGAAACTAGTCTCAGTGCATGGATATGAAGACTCCGAGCTACACATCAAGCACATGTAAAGGAATGAAAGCGTTCAACGTGAAGGACCGATTCTGCGATTCACAGACTGGGAGGAATAGTTACGTCGTCGCCCTGGGCATTCGGAGTTCATGGAGGTTCCTGCGATCGCAGGTTTTGCTGTGCGTAAGGTCTGCAGAATCGTGAATCGATTGCGTATTGCTGCTAGTTGAGTGTCTGCAGCACTCCGATGGACCATCTCGTAGAAATAACTTTTGCCAATGAGCGGATACTTTACCATCGGCTCATCATCAATCACTTTGTCCACCTTCGTAACTGTCAGTTTTTACAATAACTCATTAAACCAGGCTTTTGATTGGTGGAATATCGAAACTACGGGTTCTGGTTGGCTGTTGAAAAGGCGTCTCGACTGGTGAGCTAATGTGTCAATTGACCAGAAGGCACCAAGATGTTCAGGCTGCACCGATCCATCTGGATGGAGACTGTGAAGACATTCTGCAAAATGTTCAGCCCCTGCTGTCCGCAGCTCTTTGATCAGTCGCCAATTTCACTCCTTTTGAGACCCACTGAGACGATTCCAGGTCGGGAACTAAGGCAGCGAGATATTCACAGTACATTCTAAGACCCGATGCCATGGTGAGCAACTTCACTTCGAGTCAATCGAGGAAACAACCTGTCGATGTAGGAAAATCCTTTGTCCCGACCATCAACAGCAACACGCCCACCACAGTCACCTCGGGGTACGCTATTCTGGAGAGCAACACACCCGTGGAGTGCACGCAGCTGCATCACCAAGAGAATCAAACGACTTACGATGAGAAACATCCTCTGCGGAAGATGCCTCCAAAACTACCGATGCCCAAAATCCTTGGCTCTGTGATTCGGTCGCCAGCAGCTCCAGTAGAGACAAGGCAGAGAACAAGCTCTTTTATCGCGGTGCTGGGTGGGTATGGTACTAGCGCTAAAGGTGCGCATAGGCTTGGAAACTCCGGGCTCGCAAATTCTCGGATAGGTGGCCTGAACAACAGCCAATCTAGCTTCTTGCCCAGCAACTCGGCCCTAAACTTCAGCTTCCATCCGTCCATGACGAATATGTCGGTGATGTCTGGACCAAGCCGGAAGATGAACATGTCAGAGTTATATGAACTCAGGAATCAACTATGGAACGGTTCTGTGTCGAGTGGGTCAAACAACGGGCTAGCCACAAGTACTGCCAGCTCTACACACTGCAGCAATCCACGGGCTTCAGGTCAGCTCCCATTTTTACTCAAGCTTTCAACACAACAAGCATCGACGTGATAAAGTACGAGAGCGACATTATACCTGGGATTGATGACGCACGAAACTCTTCGATGCCATTTATCCCTCTACCTCGTGAATCTGTTGCGATGATGGTCGACGCTGTTCGAGTGTCAGCGCTGGAAGCCGACGAAAAATGCCGATTCTTATTTGAAATGTTCGATGTGGAACACCGAGGTGTGCTGTCGAAGGAAGGTGTCCGAGCTTTTATCGAGGCCACATTCGCTGCCAACGGTGTGAACTTCCTGGGAGAATTCGACTACGATACCGTCGTTGACAAGATTTTGATCGGTGCCGCCAACACGACAAGATGACCTACGGCGAGTTCAAGATCGTATTTGCAGCGATTGTAGCGGAAGCGGACGACGACAAAAGCAAAGGAGCGCTCGAAAGGCTGAGCGTCATGGCAGAGACACAACACCAACAGGAAATGGCGACCAACTTCGAAAGGGCGGACGTTGGTACCGTGTCAAGGCGTTCTGTCGCAAGTACAACGCCGAGATTTTCTGGTTAACGCTGTACTTCATGCTGATGATCGGCGTATTTATCGCTAAGGCGTCTCGCTTCGCCTTTGACCCAGCTGTCGGGAACTGTCCACGGATCGCAAAGGGGTTCGCAGAGATTTGCCTCGTGAACACGATGTTTGTCTTGCTCCCGATGTGTAGGAACTTCGTGACGGGACTACGCACATTGCCGGTCGTTGTCAACCATCTCCCTGTCGACCAACACATCGAGTTCCACAAGATCTGTGGTGTCGTATTGCTGATTGCCTCGGTCGGACACACCGCGGCATGGCTGGCGATCGTGATTTACGTCCGTACGGTGTCGTTATCGGTCTGGGAAGAATCGGCGTATCACCATCTTGCGTTCGTGCGCGACGAAAACTTGTTTCTGTTTGCGCTTCGAGTGCCGATCTGGACGGGAGTGGTCATGCTCCTGTGCGCCGGTATCGCTGCACCTCTCTGTATGGCGAAGATCCGTCGAGGAAAGTTCAATCTGTTCTGGGTTTCGCACATGCTGTTCGTTCCATTCCTCGTCTTGATGGCATTCCACGGCTTCGCCCGCTGGGTGGCTGCTCCACAAGCGCATTACTGGGTCCTACCTCCCATCGTCATCTACTTGGTTGAGAAGCGTTATCGTATGGCTCAGGTGTTCGGCGGCAAGACCACGATTAGCCAGGTGCAGTTGTCAAAAGAGGCGGTAGCGATTTTTATGAAGAAACCAAAATCGTTTGGCAGGCGACAGCGCTTCTTACCGGGTATGTATGTGTTCATCAACGTGCCGACGATTTCCAAGTTCGAGTGGCATCCGTTCACCATTTCGTCAGCGCCAGAAGACAAATTCCTTAGTCTTCACATTCAGAGAGCGGGCGATTGGACTGATACTTTGTACAACCGCTTGGCACAGCTAAGTAAGCAGCACGAAGTTTCGCGCATGGAAGACCAAGGAAATTCAGCAATGTCCCTTTACCCGACGATTTATCTAGACGGTCCGATTGGAGCACCAGCACAGGACTACGCATGCTACAGAGAAGTCATTTTGATCGGCGCAGGCATCGGTGTGACCCCGTTTGCGTCGATTCTCCGAAGCATTATGCACCAGTGGGAAAGCTTTCGGTGCCCTCACTGCAAGCACATTCGCTTTCCGCCCAACTTCCAGCTCCGCAAGATCTACTTCTACTGGGTCACGCGCGAGCAAGAATCACTCACGTGGTTCACCAACACGATGAACCAGCTGAGCGAGATGGACTCGGAAAACCGACTCGAGATTCACAACTTCTACTCAGCGGTGAAGAGCGAGGCGGTCATTGCTCCATTGCAGGCGCTGCAAGATTTCATCCACAACACAGAGGGACAAGATATCATCTCTGGTCTCCACACCAAGCAAAAACACACTTTGGGCGTCCTGACTGGAAGAATGAGCTCACACGAGTGGCACGTAATCATCGGCGTCTTGAGCCTCTTGAGGAGTTATCGGGCGAACGGGAGGAGATCGGTGTGTTCTTCTGTGGTCCGAAGACGCTCGGTAACGTTATCGACGAGCAATGTATGTTGCTGAATCAAGCAAAAGTCCGTCAGACTCCGGACGTGGAGTTCGACTTCCACAGCGAGAATTTCTAGAGCTGCTGGTTGACTAGGTTTGAAAATGTAATGGCATGCAAGAACACATACTAGCCTTTTGTCCTAAAAATGCTAATTAGCGCTCTAAAACGGATTCTATAACAAAATAATTGGCATGCGTTCGCCATGTAGGCGAATAGTTCGGCGTTGTAAAGTCTGCGTATACACGGGTTACGTGTTTCGATTCAGGTCAACTCGATGGCCTTTAGAGTGGAGTCAATTGTACCCAAGGTGATGGCGACTAAATCGCTACTCGCAAAGGTGAAGATGAAGCACTGGATGGAACGCAAATTTGTTTCCGTCATCGATTTTCAGTTCCTCCTCGGCTAAGCGCAATAAACAATCTGTTGGAGTCATTGGTCTCCTTGGCAAATGCGATGAGTGGCTTGAAGCAGAGTTTGCTATATTCAACACCGGGTACCAGCATTGATTAGAGATTGTTAGACGTTCTCACTGCTCTTCGATGGCCGTCACTAACGCACTACATTCATCTTTGATCGGATTGTTGACATCACACTCCAAGTCGCCTGATCATACGCCGAAAGATATACGCCTTCGTTCCGCTCAGCTATCTTATAACTCTTAAAAAACTCGTTCAGCGGCATCCGAAGATGATGGAGATATCTGCGAATTGCTGAATGTTGAAATGGTCCATTCCGTGCCATTGTGGGATATCCACGTTCTTTCCATACGTGCTGATTGTTTGGGGTTAACAGCGACATTTTTCCCCCATAGGGACCACACTTGGGCAAGCGTTTTCTGTGTCGCGACGCTGTTGGCAGTTCATCCATGCGCGCTGGATCACTCGAGCATCGTCGTCTTCGCATTCGTCAACAAGCTTCTTTATCGCAAGAACGCGTTTAAGCGAGAGTCGCAACTGCTTAAATCCTGCGCACACCTTGTCGTGTTCTGCTGGATTTGTTGGAGTCCAGCCACCACGATCCTCTGTTAGGGTCTCAAGAACCATGTCAGCGAAGCTCTGTTCAACTCGAAGTAGTCGCGGTGTCGCCAGCACTTCGTCGACTCTACTCTCCAAACTGGGACCATATTCCGTCTCTTCATCTTCTTTACCTCCTTCACCATCTTGCGTTCTTTCGTACAGTCCGGCGACGTCCAACATCGAGCCGCGATCCGTTAAGTCCTGTACGATGGCGCTAAATGGCGACCGTATTGTCGACGTAGAATGGCGTGGTGCGGCGGGAGGTTCGTTGCTAACAAATCGCTCCATAGTACAACCAGGGCATGCCGCTGGGATCTGCTTGAGCTTTTCTTCGAGTGGGGAGTGGTGATGATGTCTTTTCAATGTCAGATAACTCGTCACTACTTTCGTCTGCATTTGCGCAGCACACTAGAAGCTCGACCATGTGGTCTCTCATCCGCCTGAAGCGTCTGACAAAATGGCGGATCAGTGGACGGCGCGATCTCTCCGGCTTGCAGGATGAATCTATCCACCGAGCCGCCTTGTCTCCGCGACAACCAGTCTCCATCAGTTCTGACTCCGAGTCCAGCATCTTGTACCTTGTGGAAGCGGTTTGTAGTCGTGCGTCTCGCAAACGATACCACTGCCGACACTTGAGGGCTGCACCGAAGCTTGGGTCAATGGAAGCTAGCTCTTCAACGTTTCCAGCACTCAAAAGACGAGAAACTACATGCACTGAAAGTGACAACAAGGCGCCAACCACCACGATGCTGCATCTTCCTTTTGGTCAAAAGTACAGTCGATTCGTCCTTTTCCATTACTGATACATTACCGTTCCGTTTATTGTGGTGGTGGTGGGAGGTGTGTGTGTGTGGGGGGGCACAACCGTATCGGGGTTGCCTGGCATCAAATGGGCCTCCATTCTCGAGCTGCCTCTTTTATTACTGGAGCGTCCATTTAGCGGCGGAATTGGGGATTGCCATGCATCGCTGCAGCTCACTCGCTCGACTTTGTGCTACGACTACAGGGCCCCGACGACGCATTCACAGCCAGCAGACCGTATCCGAAGCTGTGCGTGAGGTCTGCCAGCGATTAATTCGCGTTTGCAGCGCTTTAGCGCCCTCCGACGGACAAAATTCGGTTCAAAACGACGCCAAAGCACTCGTAGCCAACGCTCTCCAACCACCACTTGCGAACAGCAACGATGTCTTCTTCTATAGTGAGCGCAAGGTATCTGGAAATGCTGAAGGAGACAGCCGCAGGGCTTTGAATTTTCTTGGTGTCCTCATGAGTTGTATTGTATTACAGTTGACGGAGCAAGAGACTTCCAAACTTGCGCACAGTGTGGAGTTGCGCTCAATGGCGAACCATTGGCTTACGTTCTCGGGCGGAAAGAGTTCTGGTCCCTGGAGTTTGCAGTGTCAAAGGATACACTGATCCCTCGCAGTGACAGTGAAGTGCTGATTGAGACCTTAGTGGTGAGTGCTACAAACTTAGACGCCACATATTGGATGGAGATCATGGCTTACCTAGTCTGGCTTGCTGTGTTGTGTGGATAGGATCAATTTGACTCGCGGACGCCACTGCGGATTCTGGATATCGGAACCGGGTCAGGATGTTTGCTGCTGTCGGCGCTGGCTGAGTTCCCGCACGCGACGGGGGTCGGGATCGACATTTCCCAGGCTGCTCTTGCTGTCGCGGAGCAGAATGCTCGGAGCAACAAATTGGACCAGCGCGCAACATTCACACTTCGAGATTTGAAAGCGCTACCGGAGCTTCGAGAAGACGCAGAGGCAGATCATGTGCTTTATCAGCGTTTTGATGTGATTTTGTGCAACCCGCCGTATATTCCCTGTCGAGAGCTGCACCTTGTGGCGCCGGACGTGCTCAAATATGAACCTCACCTTGCTCTGTTTTCAGATGGCGGACCTACTGTTGCAGATGATGACATGGATCCCCAGGGACTGCGTATGTATCGTTTGCTGCATGAGAGCGTCGCCAATCTCTTCAAGAGCAGCACTGCATCATCATCATCGCCGTTGCCAGCCACAAGGAGTTGCTTACTGATGGAGATCGGCTCGGAGGACCAGGCACGAGCAGTGCAAGCACTATTTTCCAACTCAGCGAGGATTGGAGATTCATCCGATGGGGTCAACAATGCACCATCACAGTTGCGCTTTGAGCGTTTCCTGCTCGACGCGAGTAAGAAATATCGAGGCCTGCTCTTCCTCACACCTTGAGTGTTTTCTAGTCGTGTCGATATTCAACGGTATAACGTCGTGCTAGATAAACCATTGCGACTGTCGAGCAGCTTTGTTCATTCTTAGTGACGCCATCGTGGTGACGAGTCGCAGGGACAAAACACTTTGCCGGTATGAACGAAAGCCTTGCTGCTAGACAGGAGGCTTTGCAACGCCAGAACCAGGAGCTCAACCAACAGGTTGAGGCAATCGAACAACGTCGACAGCAGCAATTATCCTCCACGAGCCGCCCGTCCTCTTCAACTTCGTTACACGGTTCCCGAGCCGCTTTACCGCAAGCTGAGTTGGTGTCTCCAGGAAAGAGTGATCCAGGACTCAATGACGATGGTGTCGATCAGCTAGCAGAGGCAAAGACGAACCTGGAAATCGAATTAAGCGCATCGATTGACTCGTTAAGCCCACAAAACCTAAAAGAGGCACGTCGTCAACTTGCTAAGAGTGAGAGTATGGAGCAGGTGGAGGCTGGTACTAGAATTCGCTCAGCCGAACGATCTCAGCAGCGGAAACAACAAAAGAAAGATGAAACCTCGCCTCAAAGCGAGCCTCACAGCAAGAAAAAAGGTAGAAGCAGCCCAAGCACTGATGATCCGATCCGAGGCAGCACTCCTGAGGGTCTAGGCCTGGAAGCTACGGTTCGATACCAGAAGGCACGTCTGAGGGTATTGCAAGATGAGGCTGACGCAGCAATAGCGCAGGCCCAGCAATTGGTCCGTCCAGCATCTGAATTGCCTACATCTTACGTGATCTCTGATCTCTCTGCTTTCGATCGTTGACTCAATAGCAAACAGCCCAGAATTCTTTGAAAACCGAGATCGACACTTTAAAGGCGGAGAATGCAACGCTGAACAAGAAGGCACAACAATCTCAGCAGCTCCTAGAAAAACAGCGCGAGCTCTCGTACGTCGCCTATCGATCCTTCTGGTGGTTCTAATTGTCAGACTTTAATACTTTGCTTGCTGTGCAGTGCTGCCCAGGAGGCTAAGCAGCGAATTCTAGAGGGGCAATTGTCGGCGGCTGAAGCGCGCGCCGAAGAGACTCAGCGGGCGGAGAAGATGACTTCGCAGCAATTTCGATCGAAAGACGTTCGTAACCAAGTTTTTTACGGCACAATGCGTTCAGATAGGCAGCTAACGATATCCCGTGTAGGTTCGACTCAACCGCGCGCTGGAAGAGCTTGAGAAGGCGAAGGCGCAGCTACAGGAAGAGAAACGAAGTCACGGCGAACAGATGGTCACCAAGGCTGAGTATGACCAGGTCGTGCGTGACAGCAAGAAGCTTGACAAGCAAAGGTCAAATGTTCGTCGAATTTTGCCAGGTTCTCCGATCTGGAACTGAACGGGTTTAATGTGATTGTGGTCGCAGGGTGAACTGTTGGCGGCCTTCAAAAGCAGATGAAGCTCATCGACTTGCTCAAACGGCAGCGCATCCACATGGAAGTACGTTTGCCAGAGCTTAAAAATCTTGTTGTGGCTGGTATCTCACAGTATATTTTGTCGGGGTAGGCTGCCAAAATGCTCTCGTTCACAGAGGCCGAGTTCAGCAAGACACTCGAACTTGGCTAATCAGAACGGCTTGCACTGTTAGAAAGTCACTTCATCTGCATCAACTCCTGTTGCAAGGTGAACTGAGCCTCCACGCGTTGAGCTTCCAGCAGCCGTGTCAATTCAATCTGGAAAACGCAAAAGCGACAAAAACATAGCCATATCAGGGTGTACATGCGGGTGACCTGATGAACAAGAACTATGTCAACTTTGTCTATGCAGCCCTTACCTTCTTCTCGTTGAGATAATGGTACGCCTGCCAGTGTGCCTCTTGCAAAGCTTCCACTTGCGAAATACTCAAGTTGTCGTTAGGTTCGAGCTCGCGGCCGCTCATCGATGATGCAATAAGGAATTTCTCCACCCCGATTTCCAAATCCGCTGCCACGGGAAATGTCCGTTGGAAACTACTGTTCAGGATGTCATAGGAGATGGCCGATGCAACACTCTGCGCTTCTTCCTCCTCTGACCCCTCTTGACTGCGCGGGGACAAGATCGGCGACTGCTTTACATTGGTGACAGCCTGGTTTACCCACATAACTTTAGGCGGAAGTGAAGGTGACATCGCTGCGGCTTTGGCCGATCGAGGGATGGCGTCTTGCACAGTCCGTGATGGCGTTTTGACGGCCTTGGAAGAGCCAGGTGGGGTATCCTCGGAGACCTTCGTGCTGACACCACCCTTGCGTTGAGACCTTTTGCAGTCTTCGTGGATAGAGTGACCGTCTTTTCACCGACGGACTCCTTGCGACCTAGGCACAGCAAGATGTCAGTACGCTTATGCTACCCTGAAGACCGAACATCGTTTAAAATTTCACTTACGGTTTTTCTTGGTAAGAACTTGCTGCCAGATGCCTTCGTCATCTCGAGGGCTCTGTTTGACAGCATCCAGTGCTTCCTGGCTTTCCCCGGGTAGGGTAATATCAATGCTTGTGTGTGGGACTGGTAACTCTGGAGAAACCTCAGCTTTCGCTCTCTCAACGTCGGCCCGATCATCACTATTCAAATCTTCTGTGGTTTCGGGGCGATTGGTGACGATTCTGATGCGTTTTCTACTACCTTCGTTTTTTCCTGTTTTCTTACCCTTCTTTTCCCAGTCTTGGTAGTGGCGGTCTGTTTGCGTCCCGATGCACCTTCAGCTTCCTTTACTGCTAACTCCATCAACTCTTGCTCCACCTGGGTGCTCACTAGCGCCGCTTCTTCCTCGCACTGAGCAAATTTCGCGCTCAGTAAATCTGCAATTCTAGCTGACACCACCCCTGAAATGTGCTTAGTCAGATCCAGTGCTGTATTCCCCGCCTCATTTTTCCAACTAAGATTGAGACCCGGAGCATTTGCAAGCAGACATGCCACTGCATCAGTATTTTCACTCAGTACTGCCAGATGCAGTGCCGTGTTGCCACCTGCTGCCTCTATTGCATTTACATCAGCGCCACGTGCAAGCAAAATCTGTGCAATAGTAGCACTTCGAGCCGTGAGCTCGTCGTGACTGGGTGCTCCAGGGCGTGGGTCGTTGCAAGCACGGGAAGCGCACATAAGAGCATTGAGCCCGCTCGCATTAACTGCAGTCAGACTCGCACCAAGCTCGAGCAGTAGTTGCACTGCCCTAATACTCTTTGCAACGCAAGCCATCATCAGTGCTGGGTTTCACACACACATACGTAGCCCCACAGTAAGTCCAACAACTGCAAACATAATGTTTGAGTAATAGTCCAAATAGAGCACCACTGTACCTGTATCTCCATGAGCGTTGGGCTGGTCAACGACTTTCCGCAGCTTCTCTCTTCGCTCGGTGGTAGCAACCAGCCCCTGCATCACACGAGGCTGAATTGCAGACATTGCATCGATACGGTATAAATTGTGTCAGCCTTCACACTCCAGATTTTTACACAAAGTATTGCAAATGGTCTGTCAGCAGTACATTCTGGACATTGCAGCCAGGTGCAGGACAGTCGTGCGATTGGTGGTCGTGGCACATTCAAGTGCAGTTGTGCGGTCGACTACAAACCCTACGAGATCATCACGGCCTGCAATTGCATCAAATGTCAAATAATGAATTGTTACTATATCCGATAACTAAAATGCTGGCAAAGTCAATTGGGTTTACACACCACAAGCACAGACACTCATGAGGATGCTCCATCCCATATTATTGGGCCGATTGAAGTCTACATGACGCTCGTTGAAGTACTTGATACATACGTCATAATCTGCAAACTCCACCAGACGATGGGCGAACGCCTGAGCCTTCTCCGCAGCGTTGGCACTGACGTCGGTCGCCATTATCAGGAATCGAGCTCACTGGCCAGCACCAACAACCATGATCAAGCATAACCTATGTTGGCATATGTACATAGCAAGGCCAACTTCAGTTTCGAGTTGAAGCGAACGAGCAGTTACAACTGCCCAATTGAGGAGCTAGTGATGCCCGGAAAAGCCAGGCAACTGACAAGGTATAGTAGCGCTCAACCTCCGCTTGACGAGGTGTCTTCATACTGTAGTTCTGACCCCCTGGAATTGGTGTGGTAGGCTCTACCTGGATTGCTAGGTTGCCAATTGCCGGTCTTGAAGATTTGTCGAGGGTGCAGCTGATTGAACGTCACCACTGCCGCAATGAATCGCGAACTTGATGGACTGCTGGACAAGTTGGCCAGGATCAACCAGGAGATGGGTGGGGAGGAAGGCAAAAACAAGAAGAAGGGCAAGAAAGGCGACATGTTTCACGAGCTCAAGACCAAGATCGGCGAACGACTGCACCATCTTAAACTTGTACGTGAGCGAGCTACCAAGTAGTTGCTTGACCCTGTAGTCTTTTAGTGATACTGATTCATGGTACGTATTGACGTATTACAGACCTTGCAAGAAAACGATGTTGCCGCGACGAAGAGAGGCAAACACCCTCGCGAAGCCATCCGACGGCAACAGGAGATTAGAGAGGAAATCCGTCTTGTCGGTGTCGACATCAAGGAGCTCGCCGCCAGCTACGACCTAGAAGCGAAAAAAGAAGAAAAGTAAATTCCCGCCAGAGGAGTTAACGATGCGCAAAGAGATCGTGTCGCAATACTCAGCCGAATACGAGCGTATCAAAGAGTTGGCGTCAGCAAATTACCGCTCTCCAGCAGGACGTACTACTTTCGATACTGCAGGTGTCGCGGCACCGATAGGTTCTTTCGAAAATGGAGCTTTCACAACACGAACGAAGCCAGGCGGAGCGGCTGGAGGCACTGCATTTGGAGGCTTAGGTGGTGCTAGTGGAGGTGGTGGTGGTGACGGCCCGATTGAACGAGAAGTGATCACCGATGACCAGCAAGCCATGCTTGCAGACATCCAGAAAAATGACCAGCGCTTTGTACGTACTAGTACACGAATGAGCTACCTCTACCTGCCAACTAACTTACGTGTGCGATATTCAGGATAATATGATCGAGCAAATCGGAACTGGTGTTCAGGAGCTGGGACAGCAAGCGCGAATGCTGAACGAGGAACTCCAGCAGCAGGCCATTATGATCGACGGGCTGAGCGACCGCATCGATACCACGCAAGCACACGGTAAGCCGCTCATCCGAATTGAAATGCTTTGTGCATGACGCAATTACTCACACCAGCAACCTGAATTACCTCTTGTGTGCGTGGCGGTGATGCTTTGCAGTGGAGAGCGTCAACCAAAAGATGAAAAAGACCCTGGATAAGGTTGGTCGTGGTCCAGACAAGTGTATGATGGACATGATCTGTCTCATCTTGCTGCTTGGAATCTTGGCTGTGGTCTACAATATGTTCGTCAAGAAAGATTCCAGCACGCAAACAACCACAACTTGAGCTTTCTCCGAAGCAAAGCAACCATCACTAGCAGGCCACTGTAGATCATGCAGCAGCATAGCCCCACTTGACTCGACGTTCATTTTTTTTCTGCAGTTGCTCAGAGCGACATTCAGACTCCTAACAAGAAAAAAGGAAGTACGCACCTATATCTCTCAAGCCTCACACTGACTGGACTTCATGTTTGCGTTATTAATTGCTGTCAAAGCCTGTGCGCGCAACATGAGGCGCCGGTAAAGCAAAGCGTAGGCCTGGTATCCGTCGATCGGTGTTAGTCAAGGGCCTTCTAATATCTTTCTGTACGAGTTGGGCTGTCACCTCTTCCATTCGTCGACTGACACCGACGCTTTCTGTCTCCAGCACCAAGTGATTGAACGTCTACTGCGGTCCGTAGATCGATTGCCTTGAGGTCCACTCATGCCTCCTGGCATCCTCTCATGCCCATACCTCCTCCCATCGGCGGAGGTCCACGCGGTGGGCCGCGAAACATTGGCGGCCGCATCATTCCCGGTCCACCAGGCCCAGGCGGAGGCATCATACCTCGAGGAGGCCCACCACGGGCGGATACATCATGCCAGGCATCCCACCGTTCGGGGTCCACTAGGTCGAGGAGGCAAAGCGCCAGGCGCTGCAGGCCCGCGCAGCCATTCTCCAGCTATAAAAACAAAAAATAATCATTAGAGGGATCTGTCGGGAGTGCAATCTTGTGTTTAAGCACGACGTACGCGTCATAATGCCGCCCTGGCCAGCTAAGAACTGCTCGTAGTACAGTTTGACGTTCTCCCGGTGCTTCCAGCCGCGATTATGCTGCTTCCGCCCAGCTTGCTGTCAATTGAAGGATATGGTTGGAAAGAGGAGACGATGGAGAGTTAGATTATCTGACTGTGAACGCATACGGCCACGTTGAGAAGAGGTACGCACCGAGTCATGCGTGAGGTAGGTGTCGCAGTAGTCGCAGTAGTAGCGCGGCATGTTTGGCTGGATCAATTGCGAGGCGAATCGTGTCTATTTCTGTGGACCACAACTTTTCATAGACTCAGTTTGAGCTGAAGGTCACTATCTCTATATTTGCTAAAACCAGGTGGATCTATTACCTCACTTTAATATTTCTTTTATTTATTATGTATTCCTATCACCTCGCTTTAGGGTCATTTACTCTAATACCGCCGATGAGTGGCATTTAACGTATTAAATTTGCTCATCACCCTCTGCGTCAGTCGCTACTCAACTGGTGGCGGCAAGAGCTTTTGCGCCAGCCACAGACTCACATTACGAAGATTGCTCTACTCCGCCGTGTTGCCGTCGCTCTCTCGCACTCTCGTGCTCAATTGCAACTTCGTTCTCTCCAACTCACCACCAATTTTTTAAACATGTCGACTGAGAGTAAGCAATGGTTCAGTGAGACCGAAGCCATGTGGCCAGGCCAGAAGTTCTCGCTCCAGATGGAGGAAGTTTTGTTCCAGGGCAAGTCGGACTTCCAGGACGTCCTCGTCTTCAAGTCGGCCACGTACGGCAACGTTTTGGTGCTGGACGGCGTCATTCAGCTCACGGAGCGCGATGAGTTCGCTTACCAGGAGATGATCACCCACCTGCCCATGTTCTCCCACGCTCAGCCGAAGCGCGTGCTCATCGTGGGTGGCGGGATGGCGGAGTACTCCGTGAAGTGACCAAGCATAGCTGTGTGGAGGAGGTCGTCATGTGCGAGATCGACTCCATGGTGTGTGACGTGTCCAAGAAGTTCTTCCCTGAGACGGTGGCCACGGCTTTCAACGACCCCCGTGTCACGCTCCTGCACGCTGACGCCGCCGTGTACCTTCACGAGAACACCAAGGACAAGTTCGACGTGGTGATCGTGGACTCGTCCGACCCAGTGGGCCCTGCTGAGGTGCTCTACCGCGCCGAGTTCTATGAGAGCATGAAGAACTCGCTGTCACCTGACGGCATCATCTGCACCCAGGGTGAGTGCCTGTGGCTGCACCTGGACCTGATCGTGGACGTCATGCAGCGCTGCCAGGGCCTCTTCCCCACCGTCAACTACTGTACACGACCATCCCGACCTACCCGTCGGGCCAGATTGGCTTCATCATGTGCTCGCTGGACCAGACTGAGGGTGTGCTCGCCAAGCCCAAGCGCACGCCGGACGCCAAGATGGAGGATTCGCTGCGTTACTACAATGCCAAGATCCACGAAGCCTCTTTCGTGCTGCCCAGCTTCGCTGAGCGCAAAATCGTCACTGTGCGCAAGTAATCGCTCTCACTTGTCACGAACCCAGCTCGGGCTACCTCGTTCCTTTATCCTTGGAACAACAAATATGAATAAGAGCGTATGTTTTAACGTCTATACCCTTGCACCTATTTGCCGCAGTTTACTGAGATCTGTCCATCGTTGTATTTCAACTAATTGCCACGCTCGTAGGAGCCGTGATGCCGCTGGGTATGAACAGTGTAATCTTGTCAATTTTCCAGCAGAAGTCTGGGGTCATCTCTTGGATGAGCTTCCAAATGTAAGGCACGAAGAATTGTTCCGGGTCAGCCTCCTCTTCGTACCTGTAGCTCGTGTCGTCATCTTCTACGTACGACTTTGACCTTGAAGCGCCACCAGACCTCAAGGCAGCACTGGAAGCCGCTAAAGACTAACGCACTCCGCGCGGATTATATCCAATACAACGTCAACGTCAAGCACTTCGTCATCGGTAGTTTTGGCGTCCACAACTGCCTGAAAACGTGCCAATGTGCTCCATACGGGGCCATTATTCACCTGGGCAGCGAATTCGGGTGCTGCTGCAGCGTCGCAAACGTGTCCGCACGGTGTAGCAGTGAATAAATAAGTTGTGGATTGCGCGGCAACAGTTTCGCCTTTAGGCAGGATGACACCACACCCAGCAACAACCGAATAAACTCAACATATGCTGAGCGCTTCTGTGCGAGCACGTCATTCTCCTCTTTGTTTGCGGATTGCAATCGCTTCATCTGTCCCACCAACTTTGCTTCGTTTTTGCCAACATGTCAATGAGCCCCACAACGCCTTGCGCAGCATACACGTGTAGATTCTCGGCCGAGCGTGCGAGGTTGGATAGCGCCGCGAAGGCGTTAAGGTGGATGAAGCTGTCCTGGAAGTGAGTGATATTGCGGAAAATTAGTCGTGTGAAGATGACCATCATGAGGCTTCCCAACGAGACGTCCATCATGTAGTGCTCCTGATACCACGGCACATTTGGCACCACCAACTGCGTATGTGCGGTACGAACGAATGCCGGGTCTTGTGTGAACGTGAGTAAGACGATCACCAGCATATACAATCGGCTGGGCTCCACAGACCGTGCATGGTACAGCACCTCGAGTAAGGGCAACAACAACCGTTCCATGTCGCCACTGCCCACAGCAGCGTCCAGAATCATTGGGTTTGAATACAGTAGCGTGTACAGCAGAAGATGGCTTGACTCGTAGGGAGCATGGCGGCCAACGGCATCGAACAGGTCCGAATAGGCCAATTCTAACTTTTCGTTGCCGGATTTAACACCGGCATCGCTCTGCCGCATCAAGCGAACTCTGGGGTCTTCACTCTCCACGCTTTGACAATCCAAATCAGCACTATCCGTAATCCCGCACAGCGCTCCACGGAAAGGATTGCTGTCTACTGGTGAATCGCTGTCTCTACAGCTCTGCAGTAATACGAGCAGTAGCAACACACTACGATTGGCGAGTGGGCTTGCGGTATCCACAGGAGTTGTAAAGTACCGAAGAAAGCTCCACGGGAAGCGGAAGATCGAGGCTAAATATCACACGTTATGGTAAGAAGATGACGCGTTTAGACGAGGAAAAGGCTTAACACTCACCTGCAATAGAGCCGACACCTTCGAGCGTGAAATAAGAGAACTGCTCCAGCTCACCTTTCTGGTCAATATTTTCGGACATGGCGATGAGCGACATGGTGCGAGTCTTTTGTATAGCAACTAACGCGCTATTCGAAGTGGCGCTTGGGCCAGTGGCTTGCAGCTGTTCGACACCATTCTGTAGCAAGCGACGAACAACACCAGCAGCCCAGTAGGATTTATTGCCGTCAGGCAGTGCAGCAGCCATGATCATGTGAAGGAACGGGTTTTGTGCACGTAGATCGCCCGCTTGTTTCGAGTGGTCCCGTGGGAATGCCACCGATGACAGAAGCACCAAGAGTGTATTCACTACTTCCACGTGCAGATCATACGTTTTCTCGCTGAAATGCGTCATCAACCAATGTACATCGTTAGTTACTTACAACTTAAATCATTGCTATTGTCGAGCACGTACGTCGGTGGGCACTCAATGAGAACTGTGAGCAGTGTATCGAGAAAGCGAAGCGCCAGATCATCAGATGAATCCTCAGCAGTATACATATCTCCCCTGTCCATGCCGGGAGGAATGTTGTCCATCCGGATCGCAGTGCTGTCTACTCAGAATAAACAGAACACACACATTCAGACATTGTGCACAACCACAATAATCACACGTAGAGCACATACATGTAGCAGCAGGGGCCGATGTAGAATTGGTCTGTATACTAGTAAAATCCGTTGGTGGCTGGTAGTTGAAGTGCGCTAACAGCGAGCATTCGTCCTGCGTCTCGACAAATCGCACGGCGAACTGTCGCACTAAGAACAGCGCGTTCAGCACTCTGTGCAAGTGCGTCTCCACAGTCTGTGGCTTGCCATCCACTGGGTCGGGACCTACAGCACCAGGTGCAAAAGCTGCTAACTCATTCTGCGACATCTTCGCCACGCGACAGCTAAATGGTAGAGCGTGGATCACAAAACGGAGCAGCACTCGGAAGTTTCCTGACTGGAGATTGTTCTGGGCTGCCACAACATCAATTCCAAGAAAAACGTCACTGTTAAACATCTATAATGTATGGTAAAACCATTGCAACTTGTAGTCAACTGACTTTACCTAGCGTCTCTCCATACTCGCGGTTCAGCAATTCGACCTGTGACTGGGACAGTTGAGTCAAAGACTTCGACGTTGCTAAAATCGCGTGGTAGGCTGCGTCTTCCCTTGGTATGGGCACTTCGCCCACAATTTTCTCGAACGCAGCCTTCTCGGTCATCGACGCGAATATTTCCTCTGCTGCCGCTGAGCCTTTGGCCATGGAAGGTGATGACACAGAAGCTCCCATTGTGTAGGAACAAGAATGGTGTTTTATTTACTTTTGGTGTTTATGGGATGAAAATACCGTAATTTAACTGCTAATTCCGTTTTTAGATGTAGCCATGCGGCGAAAAAGTATCCGTTTACATGGCTTGGATGTGGAACTCGCACAGCAGAGGGAGGTGGTCGGATGGAGAGATAGTGCTGGGCAAAGCCACTTCTTTACTGGCGTCTTCAAAAGACATGATCTCCATCAGCGCTGCTGGCCGCAACCTCGGCGATCGGTAGAAAATGTAGTCGAGTGTGCCGACGAAGCGCGGCACCTGCTTGTTGTCGTCCGTGTGGGCAACGCCATTAACGTTAGTGAACTTGGGTTCACCTTCACCTTCAGGGTTGTATTGTGAGTAGGCACTGCTGAAATGGTAGTCATTCGTAACGAAATTGAACACTTTGCTGTCCGGTAGCGAGTTGAAGTCTCCAGCAAAAATAGTCGGAATCGATGCATCCAGCGCGCGCGTAAATGACTCCATCGCGCGCAGCATTCGGCGTGTCTGCAACATTTTTACGTCTTCTTGCATCGGGTCCCAAAACAAATGAGTTGTGGCGATAACAAACTCGAGGTGTGTCTCTAAATTTTCGAAGTGGGCAACAATCCCAACAGTGCCCTTCTTGGATCTTGAGAGCAACTCATGGTCATAATCTGTAGGTCAAGCAAACCAACATCATCATAAGCGACATATATGGCTGCGAAAGCTGATTACCTGTACCTGATTCGTCTCCGTTGGGCAAATTCAGTTCAATTTGTTTGTGCTCTTTCACCTGAAGCTTACCTACCTTCCAAAACACAGCAACTCCGTCTTTTGCGTGCCGGTTTTCTTGACGAAGATGCTAGATCAAAATATCGTGCCGCATAAAGCATAACGGATGAATAAATAACCCTTAACAACGACAGCAGCAGTAGCAACAGCAATGCAATAGTTTACGCACCCTTTATATCCAAGGTTTGTCATCATGCCAGCCCAAAATTCGTCGTACTGGTCGCATTCCTGCAAAACAAGTGGAGCAACAATAACAACAGACCTAGACTTTAGTCCGGCATTTCAAACTGACGATAGCTTCATGTTCCAGCTGAATGGCTGGTTGGTTACCTGCAAGCAGATCACATCTGGTGAGACTGGGAGGCTGGAGGCAAATACTTTCTCCTGAAAAAAAACATGAGTAGGCGTCAGTCATCTAGTATCAGACATATATAATTCAGGAGTCCGTTTACTTACCAAGTGCTTGGAGCGGTTCCTCCACTGCAATTGTCTGGGCTTGCAGTAAGGGAAGAATTTCGAGCGGACGTAGCATTGCGCAAGGGCGTTGTAAGTCATCACAGTCAATTTCTCGGCTTCTGTAACTGCTGCAGCGCATCATATTAATCATACACAAAAGTCAGGAGCTCAATACCACCAGCAAAAGTGTCCAGATAGCATGCGCTTACCGACGCCATCGCTCGGTAGCAAGCGCATCAGCTGTGTCTTCATGGCTATTAATTGCAGTCCCCAAAGATCCCAAGCCCCGCTATGACTTTCAGCCAATCACGACTCGCTGGATGAAACCCGTGGGTTTTGTCTTTGTCTTGAACTGCGTATGAGTCTCCTTTATCTAAATTTTCGTAAGAAGTTGAATCAAACCCATGGGTTTATCTTGTGATTGGCTAAAAAGAGCGGAACCGATGAATGGCCATGGTTGTTTTGCTGCTGGCCTTGGGCGGATTTTAGTGCTGAAATCACAAAGGCTTCCTCAATTCAAAGGTAAGAAACGTGCTGTTTCTAGGCACAGCCATGCTGCTCCATGTGGACGCCATCGGTCGTAAACGTCGAGTACAGGGGGCGAGTGCCCAATGCAATAGACACAAAACGACCAACAGCTCCATCGACAGTCGACAGTGTGGCAATGGGAACAGGAACACAGAGGACTTCACTAACGAACGCCTTGTTGGTTGGTTGGATGGTTATCTCTCTACTAGATGGTGCAGGTTACTCCCGTCATCCGCCCTAAGATCGTCAAGAAGAAAGTGACGAAGTTCAAACGTCACCAGTCCAACCGTTTCAAGCGTGTTCCGGTACGTCCAATTGTCCAACAAAGCTAACGAAAGAGTTGATGTCTATTGCAGACTTTGCTAATTAAGTTTTTGTGGGACGTATCTGTCCATTACATCGAGTAGGAGTCATGGCGTCGCCCGAAGGGTATTGATGGCCGTGTGCGCCGGAAATTCAAGGGTGCCATCAAGATGCCGAACATCGGCTACGGCTCCAACAAGAAGACGCGCCACCTGCTGCCCAACGGCTTCCTCAAGTTCCTCGTCAACAACGTGGCTGAGCTGGAGGTGCTTCTGATGCACAACCGCAAGTACTGCGCCGAGATTGCGCACAACGTGTCGGGCCGCAAGCGTCGTGAGATCATCGAGCGTGCCGAGCAGCTGAACGTGCGTGTGACCAACCCGAACGCTCGCGTGCGTGCTGAGGAGAACGAGTAATTGTTCGACTCGTGAAGCGAATGATAACAGGAGTGACGACTTGACGGACGTGAGCGCGCGTCTGCTCGAGGCTGAGCTTACGACGAGGACAGGAGCCAACTGTGAGAAAGCAAAGAAGCAGCTCCAGCCCCAGGCGATAAATGATAATGTACCGTTTGGCGCCAGCTGGAATTGTGGACTAGCTCGTCTTGTGTCTCATTGCTTCATTCGTCCGTGTCTGTTTCTCATAAGTCGATGGTGCGGGGTAACGTGTCCGTGATAAGGGGCGTGATGACAGGGTTGGCTTCGTTAACTGGCCGCTGGAACAGATATAGCTGCACTTATTCTGATGAACTTTTCCTCATCGATTTTTGACAAGCTTTCTCGTTTGAAGTATTGTCCGTCTTATGGATAATCGACGCTATCGGTGTACAGTGGTGTCCTCCATCACATTGTCCATGTCACTTGAGTCACACAAAAACTGTCAGTGGTCTGTGCCTCGTTGTGTGTCGATTACGAACCTATTTACTCCCCATGAGGTACTAAACACGAGTCTGAGGCTGCAACGGTCCACTTCAGAGTCTGCGAGATAGACATGCATCCATCGTTGCTGCTGCGCGCCGCTCGTTATGGGGCTATCGGTGCATCACCACTGACGATGCTTCGTGGCGCTGGCATTGCAGGTATCACCCGTCGCTGTATCTCACAGCGTGCAGCTGAAGAAGCTCGACGTGAGGCCATGAAGACCCGCAATCGCCGCGCTGTCATGTACTTGGCAGGAACCGCCATCGCCTGGGTGGGGATTTCCTATGCGGCTGTGCCTCTCTACAAAATCTTCTGCCAGGTGACGGGTTTTGGAGGCACCACGCAGCGTGTTGAAGGTTTTGTGGCCGATAAACTCACGCCTAGAGAGAATGCCAAGCCCATTCGAGTGACGTTCGACGGTGGTGTGAGTGCCAACATGCCGTGGGTCTTCCGCCCACAGCAGCGTGACTTGCTCCTGGTGCCTGGCGAGACGGCACTGGCTTTCTACACTGCCAAGAACAAGACAGACAAGGCGATTACTGGTGTGGCGACGTATAATGTGTACCCGCCGTCGGCTGGTGTTTACTTCAACAAGATCCAGTGCTTCTGCTTCGAGGAGCAGCGACTGAAGGCCAACGAGGAGATCGACATGCCAGTCTTCTTCTTCATCGACCCGGAGATTTGCGACGACGCGTCTATGAACGGTGTACACAACATTACGCTGTCTTACACGTTTTTCAAGACCGACGACGTGGATGAGGATGAGGTGGACGACGATGAGGATTAAGGTGAGGGGCTAACTTAATTAGTCAGACAGAGGTGGAGAGCAGCAAAGGGTTTTGCAATGCAATACATTGCAGCTCAACAGTTGAAAGAGGTTAGACGCGAGATAAAGACACGTCAAGAGCACTGCAAAGTGCACGAGTTTAGTTTTGATTATTTGCTGTTCAATCGCTTGTTATGCCATGAGTCCATTCTGGTGATGTAAAAGTTATTTGGAATTGCCATACAGAGGACCATTCATCCTGATGCGTATGGTATGGTATGCTGAACGCCAAGTTCTCAGTGTGTTGTTCCCGACTGCAAGTTCCAGCTTGTTATTAAGCTGTTGACAACGTTTGCAAGTCTTTGACTCATTGGTTGCGTTAGCCCGTCCCTCTGCGTATAATTTTGAACGATCCCGCGGGTCTTCCCATTCTCGGTTCTCTGTTTTGATTGGCTGGCCAAACGGTTCTCGCCAGGCGCGAAAAGCCCATACAAAGTCCATTACAATTCCTTACCTCGAAGGTAACCAGAACGACTGAAGCATCTTGACACCATGGCCACGAAGGAGGAACACGACAACGACGAGATCCGTGAACAGGACCGCTTCCTGCCCACCGCCAACATCTCGCGAATCATGAAAGTCTCGCTCCCGTCCACCGCCAAGATCGCCAAGGACGGCAAGGAGACAGTGCAGGAGTGTGTGAGCGAATTCATCTCGTTCATTACGAGCGAAGCGAGCGACAAGTGCCAACAAGAGAAGCGCAAGACCATCAACGGCGACGACATCATCTGGGCCATGAGCACTCTGGGCTTCGACAGTTATGTGGAGCCTCTGAAACTCTATCTGCAAAAGTACCGAGAGTCGGTCAAGGTGGAGAAGAACGACAAGAAGGACAATGTTGGCTCCTTTGGAGCGTCGTCTTAGATGGACAGAGGAGGGAACTCTAGTTGTCTCTACTGGGTGGAGACAAGTCAAGAGGTTTGGTGTGGTGTAGCTATAGGAGCTAAGGCCGGTGGGAAGCGGACGCGGCCAGTAAATACACAGGAAAGAAAAAGCAAGCATATTGTAGAGTTCTACGTGGCCTTCAGACTAACTGAGACGTGTCTTGTATTATTGGTATATGTAGTTGCTGGTGTGATCTGCAGCAAAACGTTGTCTTGCTCCTGCGGAGCTTGATGGCAGTAGACGAAGGCGCCGTCCATCCAGATATTTTAGATTCCCGACCAAGTTGACATCTGAATGAAACATCTCGTCTATAAGAAACTCTGAAGACAATACAGCGCCTGCGCTGCCGTGGGGCGTCTTGCTGGATCCAAGGACACGCTTTCATATCACAGTTCTACTACAGCCTTCGGACTAGTGTCCGAAAACTCGACTTGTAGCTTCCCCATCGTGACTTGCTGGATGATCACCGCACCGCCCCATTCGCTCCCTTCAGACTGTCTAGATGCCGCTTTCGCTGACGCATACGGAAGCGTGTGGACGTCCAGTTCGGATAGCACAACTCCGAATGAGAACATGCTATTTTTCTCGCCTATCATGACCTCTGGCGCCATCCAAAGCACCGTGCCCACACCTGAGGTCATGGTGGTGTCCAGTCGCTCGCGTGATATGCCAAAGTCGATCAGCTTGGCTTGGCGATCGCTCGTCAGGAGGATATTGCGGGATTTCAAGTCACGGTGAGTCACGGGCGTTGGGAGCGAGTGCATATACGTCAATGCGTGGCACACTTGGGGCCTTGTCGTGGTCAAACCCTGGCGCGACGCCATCGGTCAAAAAGCTGTTGAGAGAGAGCGCAGGTCACCACCTTCCATGTACTCTATCACAACGCACACGTCGGACAGCATCTTCTGACAGAGCGAATGGTGTGCGGGTGCTCCATGGAGGCGGTGAACTTGATCTCCGCGAGGAAGTCATTGATTAGAGAAATCTTCTTACGCGCTTCTGGACAAAGCATCTTGATCGCGACACGATGTCCGTCGTACACACCCTGGTAAACTTCTCCGTACACGCCTTGGCTCAGAAGACGCTGAAGTTGGATTTCGTCTCTTGAAATTCGAGAGGTTGTGATGGCATCGTCCTCCCAAAGTTTAACCTGCGCTGACGGCGCGTTCGACAGTGAACCAATGCTGTCTGCATTGGTAGTCTCAGTTTGCATCGCTGGTGAGTGGACTCTGGGATACGCGCCGTGGCCCGGTTGGTCGCCCCCTCCGACTGTCTTGGACGCACCTCTACCAAGAGTTTGTCACCACACGATGAGTCAGTGCACTCGTTGAACGTTACGGAGCCATTCGCTTCGAGGGTGACGCGGGCGTAGTGCCCGTAGCCGTAGTTTCCAGGAAGACCGATGCAATCGCCTGTTGCAAGGATTGCGGATGCATCATCAAATGCGGCATCTGCACATTCGGACACGGAGATGGACGATTCCTCGAGCAGGTAAGATGCGCGGTTGGACATGCACTCTACGTACGCCTTGTAGTCGTCGACACATGCCGCTGTGCGTCTGTCTCCAAGGGGTTCTCACACACCTCAGTGCTGCAGTTGCCGTCGTCGAGGACTATGCTAAAGTAGGGAGTCTCACTTAAACATGTCGAATCGATGCCGACGTAGTACTCATAAATATCGTATGATACAACAGCTGCACGACTTGGGCTACCTGCAAAGAACACCGCGAGCGTGAGTGTCACTGCATCAATCCGCACTATGACAACATGACGCGAGTTGGAAGAACCGCGGAGTGTCTTCACACCGATTCCAGACTGCCGCGCTGATGACCAAGTGTTAGCAAGTGGTCGGCATGCGTGTGGTAAGATTTACGATTGGGTGGAAGGCGTTGAAACACTGTACACATACAGCATTTCGACCCCGCTTCGTTTCAGCGAGAGACTTTTTCCAACCTCACTTCATCCACTGAAAAATAAGGTGGTGGCATATTGTCTAGATGTTGACAACCTGTATTCCTGTGGCGTGACAGTAAATTCACAGGGCTATTGTTTGTCTAGGAGCAAGCAAGGAGTGAGTCATTGGTGATTGTCGGTGTGCTCTTGTAGAAGTTGCAGCATCTGCGTCTTCTTTCTCCTGCTGGCAGCCTGAAGGCAGTCAACGACTGTGTCACCGTACAAGTCTTTGATTTTGGGGTTTGCACCGGAAGAGAGGAGGATACTGATGCAGGAAATGGCCTCACGAACGACAGCGACGTGAAGGGCACTCCAGCCATTGATCTGCAACAAGCAATGCCCGAGTCATTAAAAATTGAGGTTGACATCTTTACGATAATGAGAGCATACCTGATCAACCGCGTTGACCTCTGCTCCCTTCTGTAGAAGAAGCTTCAAGATGTCACTGTGATTCTGCGAGGCAGCCCAGTGGAGTCCACTCCAACCGTGCTGCAAAGCGAGGTATGAGTGCCAATAACGAAGTACGTGGGCTGAGAAAGAGAGTTAACTTTGACGTTGCACTTACCTGATCTGCGATGTTCACATCGACACCGGTATCGTCGAGTAAGTCTTGGACTTGGTACTTGTCAGCACGATACACAGCTCGAAGAAACTCCTTGCTTTCTTTTGAGTCGCTCGGGGTTGTCCGCGGCGGTGGTTCGTAGCCCTGTTCATCCTCCGAGGAATCTTTATTGGAAGAGACTTTGGGGTCTGTCGGCTTTTTGCTGGTGTTGTTGCTGCTTTTGGCCGGGCTGTCGTGATCATCATCAAAGCTGGAGTATCCATCGGCATCATCCTCCGCCTTATTGACGACAATAGCCGTTGACTCTTGCTTAGAAATATCTGCTGGTACAATATTTGTACGCAGCACTTGTGCAGCCTGTTGTTCCTCTTGTTGCACTTCTATCGCCGTTTTCTTCAAGACCTCCAATCGTAGCTCTTGTCGTTCTGCTATCACTTCTTTCGCTGTCTTCTCCAGCACCACCTGAATCCTCGAGCGATCTTCATTGTCAATCTCTTGAGCAAGCTGCTGTAGTTTTGGTTTTGATGTTTCGCTTTTTGCGTCTCCTGCTTTGCTACATCCAGCAAGGTCAATGGTTTGGTTGACACATTTGATGCCGCCTCTGTTTTGGCAATATCGACAAGCGATAGCTTGCTGTCCGCCTCAGCATTCATCGCCTTGGCGACATCTAGAAGCGAGGACATTGACTATCGTCACGCGTGCAATTACTTCAAGAACGATATACATCAGTTACTTGCAATTTATCTATCTACTCGTTCGTTACGCACTATTGAGATGATGCAAACTCGTAGCTATCTCTGCCAGCTTGTCCCTGATGAGCTCGACTGTGTTCGCATGCGTTTCTTGGTTGGACCAGGTGATGCAGAGCGACTGACTGGCTGAGCAAGTGCTGCTATCCTCGCTGCTGCTCTTGCTGCGTGGCCTGTATGCTGGGTGTTCGAGGCCGAAGATGATGCGCTGCCCAAGCTAGGTCTCTTTGCGAGTCTAGCTGCAACTCTAGCAGCGGAGGAGGCGGTTGATGCGGATGCACTGCTCAAACTAGTCCTGACCTTCTTCGTGACAGCCGAATTGCTGGAAGCATTGGAGGCAGGTGACACGGATGGCGGTGTGTTGCTCCTCGAATCAACACCAATGTTTTCCTTTTCCTTAGACCCACTCCGTAGCTTCTAATGTCCGCTGCAGCTTAAACTTGTCTTCGGTCAACTGCTGCACCTGTTCCAACAAGCGGTTGTTCTCTTCCTTCACCTTTACGTGATGCTGAATTTTCTGGCGGCTATTGTGGTGACCGACGAGCTTCTCGTTCTCCTTGGATGCAACCTCCAGCTTCTTGGTCAGCGTTTGAATTTCACGCTGCAGCTTCACCTTCTCCTCAAAATTGACGTTTGGCTTGCCCAAGTGTGTCTTGGGTCGCACTCTTTGCCTTGGCCTCCTTTTTGGACACTTTGAGCTGCTGCGAGCGCAACCTTCTCTTCTCCCAGCACCTTCCTCTCGAAGGTGATTTGATTCTCAGCGACCTCAACCTCGCTACGGCGGCGGCTGAGCTCCTCTTCCAGTTTCCTTAGCTTGACGTGGGTTCCGAATTCTCCTTAAGGCTCATATTCTCTGCCAAAACTGACTTGTGCTGGGTCTCTAGCTCTTTGATCGTTGCACACAGTTCTTCAACCTTGGCACTATTCGTCTTCTCAGCATTTCGCTTGTGATGCTCCTCCAATTCTTCCAATTGTACATTTGTAGTCCGGAGCTCCACGTCTTTTGCCTTAATGGCCGAGTTAAGCTGCTTGATATCCTGCATCAATTGTTCGATGTGCTGTGCCGCCCTTTCTTCCCCTTCCTTGAGTTTTTGCTTAAAAGAGCGCTTCTCCGCCACGAACGCGTCTTCTGCTTTCGCAAAGACATCAGACTTTTCAGCGACCAACTGCTCAAATGCCTGTACTCGACCATTTGCAGCCTCCAACTCTGCCTTAAACTCACGTGCCTTCACGCCCCACGCAACTTCGCCATTTTCCTTGTGTTCTTGCAAAGAGCGAATGGTGGTGTCTCTATCCGAGATCACTGCAAGCTTCTCGGTGATCTTTGCTTCTTGCTCCGACGCAATACTTCGTTGGCTAGCCAATTTTCGCTCGAGATCCTTAGCACTGTTTCGCAGTTCGGCAACAATGTCGGCCAATTCACTCTGGGTTGCAGCCGAGTTGACTGTGCTGGACTCCAGTACACTAATCTTGTCGTCACGTTCAGTAACACGATTCTTCAGCTCCTGCATACTTTGCTCTCGGTTTGCAAGGGATATCTGGAGGGCTTCAATTTCGTGCTCCAGGTCGCGTTTCTGAACCGACAGTGTGTCTGCGTTGAGTGTTAGTTCCTCGACCTGTTTCTCTAGTACTGATATCGATTCCTGGTTCTCCTGTGTCAGCTTGGTTTTATCATCCAGCCACCTCTTTTGAGCGTCTGTAAACTTAAGGTATGAGTCGTGTTTGGACTCTTGCTCGGTCTTCAGAGACTCTGCCAACTGCAGCCGATCAAGCTCTAGCTTGCGAACTTCAGATCGCAGAGTAGCTTGAATCCCCTTGTACATTTCAATTTCGCCGAGCTGATACGAGGCAGTACTTTCAGCTTTGCGAATATCACCTGTTGCTTTTTCGAGCTTGGTGGACACTTCACCCATCGCGTTGGTCTTTTGTGCGAGCATCTGCTTCAACTCCTCGATTGCCCTTGAGTTTGAAGCCAACTCGTCGAGTTGACACGCACGAGTTACGGTAGCATCACGGCCAGCTTCCTGTGCTGATTCAAGTTCCTTGCGAAGAATGGCAGCTTCGTCCGATTGCGTTGAGACTTGCTGCTGAAGTTCTTCCACTTCTTGCTTAAATTTCTTGGTGCTGTCTTCGAAACTGGAGAGCTGTGTCTGTTGCTCGTCATCTACCTTTTGTAACTCAATATTGTGCTCACGCAGCTTGCTCATTTCCATCGACAACTGTTTAACACGGTCAGATAAGCTTTGCATTTCCGTTGCCATCGTTTCATTTTTGAGCAGGAGGTGTTTGGCGTCACCCTGAGGCGTTCGACTTCCTGTACCGCAGATGCACGTTCCGATTCTACCTGGAGTTTTGTTTCAGATAGGGTGGACATGTCACCGAGTGCATCAGACAGCTTCTGTTGACTTTCTTCTAGTGTTATCCTGATTCCTGCATGTGGTCATCAAGTTGACGCTGAATTGCGGCAAGAGCAGCTTGCTTCTCTTCCACCAGCAGGTTGTGTTGACGATCAGCTTCTCCTGTCTTAGCGTTTTGATCATCAAGCTCAACGCGTAGCTGTTGGAGTTGATCGTCTTTCACATGTAGCTGGTCTTCGAAGTCTGTGGCTAACTTTCTTCGCTCTTCCTCTGTTTGCCTTTTAATTCATCAATTGTTTCTGCGTGCTTTTGTGCGTTGGCATTGGAATCTTCTTTCAGCTGTTCGACGATCTCGCCTGCCTCCACAAGTTTCTGCTGCAAAACCATCTTCTCGTCAGTGATCGCGGCTTCAGTTTCCTTAAGTCCCTCTATGGCACTGTCACGGTCGGTAATCTCAGCTCTCATGACTGAAGCTTGGAGTGTAGATTCCTTCAATTCAGCTTGAATATTGCTCAGATACGAATCTGTCTTTTGTTTCTCTTCGCCGAGACGAGTCATCTCCTTCTTCAGCTGAGTAAACTCTTTTTCGGCAACTAAAGCTGATGATCTCTTTGGTTCAAACCCGCGGTCACTGCTGCAACCTGTTTCTCCAGTATATCCTTAGCGCTCTCGAGGTCTCGCTTCGCAGCAGCCGCATCAGCCAATGAGGCCTTGAACTCAAGACGCACTCCTTCCTGTGCTCGCTCAAGCTGTACCACCAGCTCCTCGACTTTAAGCTTCTCCTGAACTAGCTTGTCTTGCGTTGCAGACTGGACTTCCTCCGAAGACTGCAGATGCCTCCTGGCTTCTACAAGCTGCCGTTCGAGATCATGCTGCTGAATTGACCAAGAAGATTCACGCTGCTTGATCTGATGAAGTTCAAGCGACGTCTCCGCCGCCCTCTCTTCCAGGCACGTACTAACTGAAGTTACTGTGTCTAGCTTTGCCTGATACTCGCTTGCCTGCTGCTTCAGCGCTTCTTCCAACCGGGCGGAAAAATCTACATCTGCACCTTCTTGCGTGGGGGTCTACCAATTGTTCCTTCATATTTTCCAGATTGGTTCTCAAGTAAACGATCTTGAAGATCATGCTTGTCGCGCAGCACAAATACGAGCTGGTTTGTGAGGCCCAGAAGCATCATGTTGAGGTTTTCCACTTCACTACTGATTTTCCCGGTGACACCGACTGATTCGCTCGCCATTCCACTGCGCTCGAGCTCGTCCTGGAGTTCAGCGAAGCGTTCTTCCATTTCTTCATATCTCATTCTCCACTCGATGGCATCTGCTGTGGGCTCATACTCGTGTAGTTCTGAACCACCAATCCCTCGCATCCGAAGCTTGAGCTTCAAGTGTGCAACATGCTGCTTCAATTCAGCGACAAGTGCCTGGAAGTTCCCGTTCTCAAGCTGAAGATATTCGCACGAGCGCAACAGTCTGTCATTTTTCTCGGCAGTGGTCGCGAACGATTCCTCGAGCTCACGGAAACGGTTGTTAATGGCGGGTCGACCTGCGGTCCTAGTTGCAGAGTTGGTGAAGCAACTGATTCTTCAGAGACCTGGGATAATGTTGTTCCTCCAGCAGTAAATTTGATCCTGGGATATTGCGCGCAATCTCTTGGTGCGCTTGCTGCAGTTGCTGTCGGAGTTGCTGAATCTCTTCTTGCAAGAAGGACGCACTCCCGACCGAATCCTCGTTGATTACTGCACTGTTCTGGATCATCGTTGCTCTCTGTGCAAACTTGAGTAGAGAGAGTCTCAAAAGAAGAATCTTCCGCTGGCGAAATAGTCGCTACCATGAATGTTTTCGAGTTGCCACCCAGCGAATCTTTCAGAAGAAACGTCAGTTTGAGTCACGATAGTGCACATGGCGGTGCTTGCCCATAGACTGTTCCGACAGTCCCAAAATGACATTGCCCAGTGCAGAGAGTGACTTGTTAATACTTCCTGCCTCTTTCAAACGCTCTCCTGCTGCGTCTGTGCTTCGTTGTCGCTCTGAACCTGCTAAATCCACTAAATTAAATCGCGATGTGCGAATCTTGGCGCCCTCCGCTGTCGTTTCCTTTGACTGGAGCTGCAAGATGAACACGCTGTGTGACCGACTGCTCTCTCTGTTCATGGAAGTTTGCCCCACTCGTCGATTCTGCGCCCCCATTGTCATCAACTCTGCCGCTTTCTTCGAGCTTGTGACCGCACTTTCAATCAGTCCTTCCACATGGACACCTTTTCGTCCGTTTTCCTCAACTGCAGTCCTGTGGCGTCCTTCGTACTGCCTCCGTCCAGTAAGTCATACACTCTTTCATTGTAGATCTCCAGGAAAGAGCATGCAAATGTGTGCTGCACATTTCCTCTTGGTGCTTATCTGCCACGTTCTCAAATAAATAATCAAACACACGCGGTACGAGACCACGCAGTCCGATCTGCTCGTGTGTCAAACTGAGATTTCAGTGTCGATGACGTCGTCGGGGCCTTGCATCGTGAAGGTTTTGCCTGATCCTGTCTGTCCGTAGGCGAAGATGGTGCCGTTGTAGCCTTCCAGACAGGCCTGTGTGATGGGCGCGCCCACAACGTGGAAGACGTCCGTCTGAGACGCGTCCTCGCTGAAGACGCGGTCGAACGTGAAGGTCCTGGCTGGGCCGTGTTTACTATGGAGGAAAACTGTCTGCTGCATGGGGTCGGACGTCGGCACTGTGACGCATTTCTTGGTGAAAGAGGCGGAGGCAGCGGCGTTTCGAGCCAAGAAGCCTGCAGATCCGCTTAAAGAAGTCGGCGTGACACCGCGCTCACGTTCGTTGGGAGGCCTCACGCGACAGAAAACCTTTACGTTCGCATCCCCGTCCATCGCAGTTGTGCTGTGCATTAGATGGCTGCTGTCTGTCTGTGCTGAGCGCTGCGCTGATAAAGAAGAGAAGCGCCGTCCGTCTGCCGTCCGTCGGCTGTTCTTTACGATGGCGCCAAATTGAAATTCAAAAAGATACGCTCTTTATGTCCGATTTGGGTCAACCTAAATGATGTATCCATACACCAGAAATGATAGGATGCGCGAATTGATAGGAAGCGTCAAACCCCGCGCAGACAGATATCAACACCAACAACCAGGAGAAACTGCGTCTTGGATTGGGTCAAGGTTTAAGGGGGTGCAAATGTGCAGCAGAGTGGGGGACTCTGGTGGAAATCTACAGCCTAGTGCTCCTCATTCTCACAGTGCTCCTTGTAAGCGGCCTCGTCCAGCAATTCGTCCACGTCCGAAACATCGTCAAGCTGTTCAGCACAAAACAAACAGTAGCAAATAACAATAGTTAGCATCATTGACAAAAGATAATACAGTCGTCAACAAGGTTCTACGCACCTCCAGCTTGATGAACCAGCCGCCCGTCATGGCTTCTTCGTTCACAAGGTCCGGCTTCTCAGCCAGGTCCTGCATAGCAACAAACAACGTCGTCAGTACTCCAATTCCAGCAGTTAAAATAACAGGAGGGTCTTAGATAGTACTCGCCTCGTTGATAGCCGTAACGGTGCCAGACGCGGGGGTGTACACGTCGCTGGCAGCCTTGACGGACTCCACGGCGCCGAAAGGGTCCCTGAAGATCCAAAGCACAGTCAGTCAGTCAGTCATCTATCTGCCTCCTTATCTGAATCCACACAGTCAATTATACTCACCCCTTCTGGAACTTGTCGCCAACCGACGGCAGGTCCACGTACACGACGTCGCCTAGCGAGTTCTGGGCAAAGTCGGTGATTCCGATGGTGCCTTCCTTTCCCTTGAGTGTAATGTACTCGTGCTGCGGGGTGTACTTGGTCGAGAAGAATGCGGTGCGGTGATAGGTGGTGCGCCAGGCTACGGTGTTTGCGCCACGTGCACGTAGAGTCTGTGCGAGAATACGAACCGCCATTTGTTGTTACGAGAGTCGAGTGTTGCGCTTGTCTTCCGTTTGTCGAATGGGGATCAAATCAAATCAAAAAATGGTGGTGTAGCTCAATAGACATACAAACTCCTATAGAAACAGGGAAACCATACAAAAATAAAGTAAGAATTCAAAACCGGGGCAGATTGATGAGCGGCTCAACCGGAGCCATTGGCACTCACACAACTAACCAAATAATGCTCTCGCGCTTTGCCTTAAACGGTGCTCGGCGCCGGGCTATCCGTACCCTTTACTCACGTTATCTCGCGGATTTACTGAAGCCTCTAGTATCGACAATGACACAACAACTGGACGTCGAGGGGTGGCCTGGCGTCGACGTCATCGACCAAGTTGGTCAAGCGCAAGGTGGCAATTGTGGGTGGTTACATGGGCACTGGCTACCATGGTCTGCAGCTGAACAAGGACGTGCAGACCATCGAGGACGAGCTGCGCACCGCCATCTTTAAGGCTGGTGCCATGCGCGAGTCCAACTTTGAGGACCTGGGCAAGATCGACTGGTCACGCAGCAGTCGCACGGACAAGGGCGTACACGCTGGTTGCATTGTGGTGCGTATGGTGCTTATGATGCTTATACTAGGTTGGAGAATTGTAGAGTTTCTTTTTCCTAGTGCCTAAGATTGTTGGTACTGTTTGTTTTATTTATTGGCGCAGTTTTCGGGAAAATTGCTGATTGATGAGGAGAACCAGGTGGATCCTACTACGGGTCGCGTGAAGGGGCTCACGGAAGCGCTCAACGCATCGCTACCGTCCAACATCCGCGTGTTCTCTTGCACCCGAGTGAACAAGCGCTTCTCTGCGCGCAAGAACTGTGCGCTGCGCGAGTACGAGTACTTCCTGCCGCTTTCCTTTCTCAAAGAATGCCTTGTTGAGTCAGGAAAAATTGATGCCGACTCGCTCAACATGGACGAAGCTATTGCCGAATTTAGCCGCGCGCTTCGACGCTACGAAGGAGTCCATGACTTCCACAATTTCACAAGGTCGCGATCGTATTTCTACAAGGTGCAAGCGAAGATGATGCAGTGGAAGGCGCAGCGCGATGCATTTGATACGGATGACGGAGATGATGACCAAGATGACTTGTCAGAGATCGCCGAAAGCGACGAAGAGGAAGAATCGACTGGTGATGACTTTGCCGAGGACATGAGCCAATTCGGTGACGAAGAGGGACTGACTCGGAAGCTGCTGCCTCGTCACCGTCGATCCATCTATTCATGCACGGGTACTCTCATTTCAGATTTCAGTGGGAAGCAGTTCTTGCGGGTACACATCGTCGGTCAAGCGTTCTTGCTCAATCAGATTCGGTGCATGATTGGTGGTGCTCTCGCCGTGGCGACGAAGGGCATGTCGCGAACGGCGTTTGATGCTGCTCTGAGTACGCTTACATGATATGTTCCGTTTGTCTGCTGGTGTTTTTTTAACTGAATGGTGTGGGGTGTAATGAAACTGTAGGTACAAACCGCATTGTCCGCGTTCCGATTGCGCCGGCAGAGGGACTAGTTCTTCTTAGCAGCACGTTTGGCGGGAAACTCCACACGGTGTCACTTTATGAAGATCCGAACACGAGTCTCGCAAAGGAGCGCAAAGACCTTGTTCACCGTATACTTCTGAATCACCACGAGGACGAGGAGATGACGAAATTTCGAGAGGAAGTGATTTACACTGAGGTAGCCAGCAGCTGGAACAAGAATGAAGACATGGACCGATGGCGCGCATACCTCGAGCGTTGTTACGAGTCAAATAAGCACCTCGATGAGGACGAGTTAGCCATCTTACTGTATGAGTTGGATCAAGCCAATGAAAGGAAAAAAGCAGGAGCCAGTCCTACGTTCGCCAGAATCGCATTGATCTTGCAGAGAACGGTCGTGGGGTGCGCTGTTGCCAAGACAGTTCACGACAAAGCTCTGCATTCGGTATAATGTTGCTCCGGGCATTTTCACCTCCGACCTGCGCCGTGCTGTCGCAAGGGTTAGTCTCCTTAGTTCATGCTATTTGGTATGTAGTAGTATTCTGACATTCGTTTGTTTGTTTGTTTGTTTTAGCATTTAAGATCCGGCAAGATCCCTTGTGATGCGGATGAAGACCAGATCATGGCTTACATCGACAGCTACGGCTCGGAAAACCTAGCAGAGGAGGGGCGCAAGCTGCGTCTCAGCATCCGAACGGAGGAGTAGAAGAGTGCTTGATAGCAATAGAGAACAGAGCCTTGGTCTTGGTTTACAACAAAACTTAAACTTGCTTATTTGTCAGCAAGAGCGACCAAAACACCCGATGTTACCTTGGTACGACGAATCAAACCGCAGCCTTCCATGTCAGCTAGATGGAACTCCAACTGGAACTTCGAATGCTTCCGCTTTGCTTTCTGCAACTGCTGCTCGTGCATTTCCTTGTATTTCGTGCGCTTCAATGTACTAAGAATTAGCGCTCGTGTTTTCTTGACTGCGGAAATGAGCTTCCCAATTCCAGGAACAGAGAGGGAATAAGCCTCGTCATCCAGTCGTGTTGTCGGCAATAGGAAACCCAGACGTTGGATTCGCCTGGCAGTCGGATCGGACAACAGGTGTTAGAGTAGCTCCGTTGATATTTACGTAAATCTCTGTGCACGAACGGATTAACAAGTTGTCAAACTTACACCACCATGTCTCGGTCCCTCGTTTCGTCAGTTGAGCTCCCATTCGCACTCATCGTCCGCATCAAGACCTTTAAAGGGATTGTTGGTAGCGAAGTGAGCTGCGGCAGAGCTCCTTTAAAGGCAGTCAGTACATTCAATTTACAGGAGATGGCTTCATCTTCCGGTCGCTGGCGAAGCTGTTCTCTAAAGACGCGCCGATACTTTTCCACCTCTGCAATATAGGCGTCTGTACACAGCACCATCATGTCTTCAGATCCAGATGGGACTTTGAACGTCACCAATTTGCCTTCATTTCTCAGTCGATGCACCTGACGAATTCAGGAATAAAATCGTGAAGAGCCGATCAGTCTCCAGTTAAAGAGGAAGGAGCATGAACGACTAGTAGCAAAGATGTATTCTTCACATTCTGGTCGATGAACGATCGGTTTGATAGGATTGAGTATCTGTTGTTCAAGGAAATACACGCGTATGTCAAGAGTCACGAGGTATGTGAGTTGCTGTGTGCCAAAACCTACAGTTGATGCCACAGCGCCATCGGAGCAACCCGATCGCTGCAAAGGCATCCGCGTTGCGGTTTGTCAGCAGCTGAATTGAAGACATGGTGTCATCGATGAGGTCGGCGGACACGTCCCATTCCACGTCCTCCTCCGTAGCGGTAGTGCGGCGGCGCTTCTTGTTACGGCGCAGCATCAAGTTGCGATTTAGAAATATTTTAGAAATAGCAAGCGCGGCTCTTAATTAAACAGTCACCTTTTCAGAATTACGTCAAGAAATTTAGAAAATATGCAACCCTGTAGACAATGTGTTTGATGTCCATCGGAAGATCGTACGCCAGAATGACTATATTCTTCCTTGCTGAAACGCGCGAAAAGACCGTGTAAAAGCTATGTACTGCAAACCGGCTATAATGAAGCAGTGGAATGCGCTTTCCGCAAAAACCAAGTAACCCTCTGGAATGGGTAAGCCACTGTGACTTGCAGCTGTCCCGAGGAGGGTATGATAGTGCTATAGCGGAACACACCCTGAGACATGTGACATGCACGATCAATGAGCAAGCTTCAACCAATTTCAGTCAAGATGGTAAAGAAGCAATGTAAGGTATCGTCATCAAGGTTGACCAGGCAATCGAGAAGGCGATAGGAATCCTATTTAACCTAATGTTCGACGGTTGATCAAATGCACCTGCGCATTATGCCACTCTCTACGTCGTTTACGCGACAGACGGCAAGCTGCACTTACCATCATTAGGCTCGTTTCCGCTTGCTGATATCAAACGGATCGCGGATTCCCGCGTCTAGCTGTTCAAGAATATTTTGGACGTCTACAGCAAGACTATGAGATGATGAGTTTCTCATGGGCGCTAACTGCAGCAGGAACCAGTTCATTATGATCAATATGGGTATCCTGCTTGTCGGCTGTGCAAGCCACTGGTTCGATCTGGCTGTGAACACGTATTTAGCGTCACATAAGACTTCGTTGTCTGACGTAAACGCCTTGATGACGAAACTACATAAAGAGAACAATCTTGCAGAGCTGAAGAAGCGCGCCGACCGCTACATGTCAATCGAAACGTCACGGGATAGTCTTCTCAACATGCAAAATGATCCGGCGCTACTGTAGCGAAGTGGGAAACGTGAAATTGCTAACACGATCCAAACTCGTCAACGGTTGCCCGGACTACCGACTAACAGAGGGGTACTCCGCTGATCCGTGTAGATGCTGAACTTGTTCTCACCTTGTGTACCCGTCGGTGGGGCGGGTTACGCTCTCCTGGTACTCAGCAAAGGTGTCGATTGGTCGTTCTTGGAAATGTATGGACAGCACTTGGGATTGGGGCTCTGATAACCACGCGGGAATTCTTCACGCGATTAGGTCGGCCGATCAGTTGTCTTGAACACTTGAGCTGATCGAATATGGGTGTCCTGTGTGTGTCCTTTTCGTTTGCTTGCCGCTTCCTATAGCGGGATCTTGATAGTGGATAGAGACAGCAGCCTGCAGCTAAGCTATCCAGGTGTCTTCTGCGTTTCCTCCTTGGTCGATGTAGTGAGTTCTTGGGTCGTCGGTGGGTCAATATATTCTCCCGGAATGTAAACGCCACTTGTGTCTTACAAGGAAATCTCTCTCTGTTAATGTCTTAGAATCCTTCTTCGATTCTTTCTACCCTTCTTGCGCATCACCTGATTTGCACCCTTCGTTGGCTACTCCGGATCTTGCTGGATGTACGTACCACAAAGGTGGCAACTGCATCGGAATGATTGTACCCTTTCAACTAGATCACAGTCGATCAGATCGTGATTTGTGCCGAAAATATTGCAACCTTCTCGATCCAGTTTTCACTTGGCCCCAACCCGAACCTGATAATTCAGAGTCTAGGTCATAGCCCTCCCAGTCGATCGATCATGATTCCAACAACCCCTTTCCTTCAGGTCGTTGACAAATCGGAAAGAAGCTGCACTTCACCACAGCATGGTAACGTCTCGAGACGAATGACATCAGAATCGGTCGTGACTGAATCGACGTCCAAGGTCGGTCGGTCGGTGGTAGAAGTCCAAGACGTCCCACAGCGCCAAAACGACGCTAGAGCCCCGTGTTGAGTAGCAGTGTTATGGCGAGCAAAGAGAAGTCTCCGACGGGCCTCGAACCCGCAATCTCCCGCTTCGTAGGCGGATGCCTTATCCATTGGGCCACGGGGACGCTTCGAACGACATACCTCCGCTACAGTATCAACTTCCGGAATATTCACTCACACACGTATCTCGCACGACTTATGCCTACACGCACGCTTTACGCACTTGACGGGTTCAACACATGCCTCCCCTGCCTTCAGAACTCTCCACAATCTACACCAAACGTCAAGCCACGCCTGTAGACCCTCCGATCGCGCTCATTCGACGAGGCGGTACTGAGCCTATTCTGCGTGTGAAGATTGGTCAACTGTCGGGATCACATTGCGGATGGTACCATACAGCTTTGATGACAAGTGTAGGAGGTTGTCAAGCGAATGAGAATCGATATCGATATCGATGTGTGAGCCGAAGTGATGGCATGGTAACGTCTTGAGACGAATGACATCAGAATCGGTCGTGACTGAATCGACGTCCGGTCGGTCGGTCGGTGGTAGAAGTCCAAGACATCCCACAGCGCCAAACGACGCTAGAGCCCCGTGTTGAGTAGCAGTGTTATGGCGAGCAAAGAGAAGTTCCGACGGGACTCGAACCCGCAATCTCCCGCTTCGTAGGCGGATGCCTTATCCATTGGGCCACGGGGACGCTTCGAACGACATACCTCCGCTACAGTATCAACTTCCGGAATATTCACTCTCACCACGTATCTCGCACGACTTATGCCTACACGCACGCTTTACACGCACTTGACGGGTTCAACACATGCTCTCCCGCCTCTCAGAACTCCCACAATCTACACCAAA
>VKKV01000327.1:0-18414 GCA_008080845.1 Phytophthora kernoviae | reverse complement strand
GTCGGTGGTAGAAGTCCAAGACGTCCCTGGCGCCAAAACGACGCTAGAGCCCCGTGTTGAGTAGCAGTGTTATGGCGAGCAAAGAGAAGTCTCCGACGGGACTCGAACCCGCAATCTCCCGCTTCGTAGGCGGATGCCTTATCCATTGGGCCACGGGGACGCTTCGAACGACATACCTCCGCTACAGTATCAACTTCCGGAATATTCACTCACACACGTATCTCGCACGACTTATGCCTACACGCACGCTTTACACGCACTGACGGGTTCAACACATGCCTCCCCGCCTTCAGAACTCCCACAATCTACACCAAACGTCAAGCCACGCCTGTAGTAGACCCTCCGATCGCGCTCATTCGACGAGGCGGTACTGAGCCTATTCTGCGTGTGAAGATTGGTCAACTGTCGGGATCACATTGCGGATGGTACCATACAGCTTTGATGACAAGTGTAGGAGGTTGTCAAGCGAATGAGAATCGATATCGATATCGATGTGTGAGCCGAAGTGATGGCATGGTAACGTCTTGAGACGAATGACATCAGAATCGGTCGTGACTGAATCGACGTCCAAGGTCGGTCGGTCGGTGGTAGAAGTCCAAGACGTCCCACAGCGCCAAAACGACGCTAGAGCCCCGTGTTGAGTAGCAGTGTTATGGCGAGCAAAGAGAAGTCTCCGACGGGACTCGAACCCGCAATCTCCCGCTTCGTAGGCGGATGCCTTATCCATTGGGCCACGGGCGCTTCGAACGACATACCTCCGCTACAGTATCAACTTCCGGAATATTCACTCACACACGTATCTCGCACGACTTATGCCTACACGCACGCTTTACACGCACTTGACGGGTTCAACACATGCCTCCCCGCCTTCAGAACTCCCACAATCTACACCAAACGTCAAGCCACGCCTGTAGTAGACCCTCCGATCGCGCTCATTCGACGAGGCGGTACTGAGCCTATTCTGCGTGTGAAGATTGGTCAACTGTCGGGATCACATTGCGGATGGTACCATACAGCTTTGATGACAAGTGTAGGAGGTTGTCAAGCGAATGAGAATCGATATCGATATCGATGTGTGAGCCGAAGTGATGGCATGGTAACGTCTTGAGACGAATGACATCAGAATCGGTCGTGACTGAATCGACGTCCAAGGTCGGTCGGTCGGTGGTAGAAGTCCAAGACGTCCCACAGCGCCAAAACGACGCTAGAGCCCCGTGTTGAGTAGCAGTGTTATGGCGAGCAAAGAGAAGTCTCCGACGGGACTCGAACCCGCAATCTCCCGCTTCGTAGGCGGATGCCTTATCCATTGGGCCACGGGGACGCTTCGAACGACATACCTCCGCTACAGTATCAACTTCCGGAATATTCACTCACACGTATCTCGCACGACTTATGCCTACACGCACGCTTTACACGCACTTGACGGGTTCAACACATGCCTCCCCGCCTTCAGAACTCCCACAATCTACACCAAACGTCAAGCCACGCCTGTAGTAGACCCTCCGATCGCGCTCATTCGACGAGGCGGTACTGAGCCTATTCTGCGTGTGAAGATTGGTCAACTGTCGGGATCACATTGCGGATGGTACCATACAGCTTTGATGACAAGTGTAGGAGGTTGTCAAGCGAATGAGAATCGATATCGATATCGATGTGTGAGCCGAAGTGATGGCATGGTAACGTCTTGAGACGAATGACATCAGAATCGGTCGTGACTGAATCGACGTCAAGGTCGGTCGGTCGGTGGTAGAAGTCCAAGACGTCCCACAGCGCCAAAACGACGCTAGAGCCCCGTGTTGAGTAGCAGTGTTATGGCGAGCAGAGAAGTCTCCGACGGGACTCGAACCCGCAATCTCCCGCTTCGTAGGCGGATGCCTTATCCATTGGGCCACGGGGACGCTTCGAACGACATACCTCCGCTACAGTATCAACTTCCGGAATATTCACTCACACACGTATCTCGCACGACTTATGCCTACACGCACGCTTTACACGCACTTGACGGGTTCAACACATGCCTCCCCGCCTTCAGAACTCCACAATCTACACCAAACGTCAAGCCACGCCTGTAGTAGACCCTCCGATCGCGCTCATTCGACGAGGCGGTACTGAGCCTATTCTGCGTGTGAAGATTGGTCAACTGTCGGGATCACATTGCGGATGGTACCATACAGCTTTGATGACAAGTGTAGAGGTTGTCAAGCGAATGAGAATCGATATCGATATCGATGTGTGCCGAAGTGATGGCATGGTAACGTCTTGAGACGAATGACATCAGAATCGGTCGTGACTGAATCGACGTCCAAGGTCGGTCGGTCGGTGGTAGAAGTCCAAGACGTCCCACAGCGCCAAAACGACGCTAGAGCCCCGTGTTGAGTAGCAGTGTTATGGCGAGCAAAGAGAAGTCTCCGACGGGACTCGAACCCGCAATCTCCCGCTTCGTAGGCGGATGCCTTATCCATTGGGCCACGGGGACGCTTCGAACGACATACCTCCGCTACAGTATCAACTTCCGGAATATTCACTCACACACGTATCTCGCACGACTTATGCCTACACGCACGCTTTACACGCACTTGACGGGTTCAACACATGCCTCCCCGCCTTCAGAACTCCCACAATCTACACCAAACGTCAAGCCACGCCTGTAGTAGACCCTCCGATCGCGCTCATTCGACGAGGCGGTACTGAGCCTATTCTGCGTGTGAAGATTGGTCAACTGTCGGGATCACATTGCGGATGGTACCATACAGCTTTGATGACAAGTGTAGGAGGTTGTCAAGCGAATGAGAATCGATATCGATATCGATGTGTGAGCCGAAGTGATGGCATGGTAACGTCTTGAGACGAATGACATCAGAATCGGTCGTGACTGAATCGACGTCCAAGGTCGGTCGGTCGGTGGTAGAAGTCCAAGACGTCCCACAGCGCCAAAACGACGCTAGAGCCCCGTGTTGAGTAGCAGTGTTATGGCGAGCAAAGAGAAGTCTCCGACGGGACTCGAACCCGCAATCTCCCGCTTCGTAGGCGGATGCCTTATCCATTGGGCCACGGGGACGCTTCGAACGACATACCTCCGCTACAGTATCAACTTCCGGAATATTCACTCACACACGTATCTCGCACGACTTATGCCTACACGCACGCTTTACACGCACTTGACGGGTTCAACACATGCCTCCCCGCCTTCAGAACTCCCACAATCTACACCAAACGTCAAGCCACGCCTGTAGTAGACCCTCCGATCGCGCTCATTCGACGAGGCGGTACTGAGCCTATTCTGCGTGTGAAGATTGGTCAACTGTCGGGATCACATTGCGGATGGTACCATACAGCTTTGATGACAAGTGTAGGAGGTTGTCAAGCGAATGAGAATCGATATCGATATCGATGTGTGAGCCGAAGTGATGGCATGGTAACGTCTTGAGACGAATGACATCAGAATCGGTCGTGACTGAATCGACGTCCAAGGTCGGTCGGTCGGTGGTAGAAGTCCAAGACGTCCCACAGCGCCAAAACGACGCTAGAGCCCCGTGTTGAGTAGCAGTGTTATGGCGAGCAAAGAGAAGTCTCCGACGGGACTCGAACCCGCAATCTCCCGCTTCGTAGGCGGATGCCTTATCCATTGGGCCACGGGGACGCTTCGAACGACATACCTCCGCTACAGTATCAACTTCCGGAATATTCACTCACACACGTATCTCGCACGACTTATGCCTACACGCACGCTTTACACGCACTTGACGGGTTCAACACATGCCTCCCCGCCTTCAGAACTCCCACAATCTACACCAAACGTCAAGCCACGCCTGTAGTAGACCCTCCGATCGCGCTCATTCGACGAGGCGGTACTGAGCCTATTCTGCGTGTGAAGATTGGTCAACTGTCGGGATCACATTGCGGATGGTACCATACAGCTTTGATGACAAGTGTAGGAGGTTGTCAAGCGAATGAGAATCGATATCGATATCGATGTGTGAGCCGAAGTGATGGCATGGTAACGTCTTGAGACGAATGACATCAGAATCGGTCGTGACTGAATCGACGTCCAAGGTCGGTCGGTCGGTGGTAGAAGTCCAAGACGTCCCACAGCGCCAAAACGACGCTAGAGCCCCGTGTTGAGTAGCAGTGTTATGGCGAGCAAAGAGAAGTCTCCGACGGGACTCGAACCCGCAATCTCCCGCTTCGTAGGCGGATGCCTTATCCATTGGGCCACGGGGACGCTTCGAACGACATACCTCCGCTACAGTATCAACTTCCGGAATATTCACTCACACACGTATCTCGCACGACTTATGCCTACACGCACGCTTTACACGCACTTGACGGGTTCAACACATGCCTCCCCGCCTTCAGAACTCCCACAATCTACACCAAACGTCAAGCCACGCCTGTAGTAGACCCTCCGATCGCGCTCATTCGACGAGGCGGTACTGAGCCTATTCTGCGTGTGAAGATTGGTCAACTGTCGGGATCACATTGCGGATGGTACCATACAGCTTTGATGACAAGTGTAGGAGGTTGTCAAGCGAATGAGAATCGATATCGATATCGATGTGTGAGCCGAAGTGATGGCATGGTAACGTCTTGAGACGAATGACATCAGAATCGGTCGTGACTGAATCGACGTCCAAGGTCGGTCGGTCGGTGGTAGAAGTCCAAGACGTCCCACAGCGCCAAAACGACGCTAGAGCCCCGTGTTGAGTAGCAGTGTTATGGCGAGCAAAGAGAAGTCTCCGACGGGACTCGAACCCGCAATCTCCCGCTTCGTAGGCGGATGCCTTATCCATTGGGCCACGGGGACGCTTCGAACGACATACCTCCGCTACAGTATCAACTTCCGGAATATTCACTCACACACGTATCTCGCACGACTTATGCCTACACGCACGCTTTACACGCACTTGACGGGTTCAACACATGCCTCCCCGCCTTCAGAACTCCCACAATCTACACCAAACGTCAAGCCACGCCTGTAGTAGACCCTCCGATCGCGCTCATTCGACGAGGCGGTACTGAGCCTATTCTGCGTGTGAAGATTGGTCAACTGTCGGGATCACATTGCGGATGGTACCATACAGCTTTGATGACAAGTGTAGGAGGTTGTCAAGCGAATGAGAATCGATATCGATATCGATGTGTGAGCCGAAGTGATGGCATGGTAACGTCTTGAGACGAATGACATCAGAATCGGTCGTGACTGAATCGACGTCCAAGGTCGGTCGGTCGGTGGTAGAAGTCCAAGACGTCCCACAGCGCCAAAACGACGCTAGAGCCCCGTGTTGAGTAGCAGTGTTATGGCGAGCAAAGAGAAGTCTCCGACGGGACTCGAACCCGCAATCTCCCGCTTCGTAGGCGGATGCCTTATCCATTGGGCCACGGGGACGCTTCGAACGACATACCTCCGCTACAGTATCAACTTCCGGAATATTCACTCACACACGTATCTCGCACGACTTATGCCTACACGCACGCTTTACACGCACTTGACGGGTTCAACACATGCCTCCCCGCCTTCAGAACTCCCACAATCTACACCAAACGTCAAGCCACGCCTGTAGTAGACCCTCCGATCGCGCTCATTCGACGAGGCGGTACTGAGCCTATTCTGCGTGTGAAGATTGGTCAACTGTCGGGATCACATTGCGGATGGTACCATACAGCTTTGATGACAAGTGTAGGAGGTTGTCAAGCGAATGAGAATCGATATCGATATCGATGTGTGAGCCGAAGTGATGGCATGGTAACGTCTTGAGACGAATGACATCAGAATCGGTCGTGACTGAATCGACGTCCAAGGTCGGTCGGTCGGTGGTAGAAGTCCAAGACGTCCCACAGCGCCAAAACGACGCTAGAGCCCCGTGTTGAGTAGCAGTGTTATGGCGAGCAAAGAGAAGTCTCCGACGGGACTCGAACCCGCAATCTCCCGCTTCGTAGGCGGATGCCTTATCCATTGGGCCACGGGGACGCTTCGAACGACATACCTCCGCTACAGTATCAACTTCCGGAATATTCACTCACACACGTATCTCGCACGACTTATGCCTACACGCACGCTTTACACGCACTTGACGGGTTCAACACATGCCTCCCCGCCTTCAGAACTCCCACAATCTACACCAAACGTCAAGCCACGCCTGTAGTAGACCCTCCGATCGCGCTCATTCGACGAGGCGGTACTGAGCCTATTCTGCGTGTGAAGATTGGTCAACTGTCGGGATCACATTGCGGATGGTACCATACAGCTTTGATGACAAGTGTAGGAGGTTGTCAAGCGAATGAGAATCGATATCGATATCGATGTGTGAGCCGAAGTGATGGCATGGTAACGTCTTGAGACGAATGACATCAGAATCGGTCGTGACTGAATCGACGTCCAAGGTCGGTCGGTCGGTGGTAGAAGTCCAAGACGTCCCACAGCGCCAAAACGACGCTAGAGCCCCGTGTTGAGTAGCAGTGTTATGGCGAGCAAAGAGAAGTCTCCGACGGGACTCGAACCCGCAATCTCCCGCTTCGTAGGCGGATGCCTTATCCATTGGGCCACGGGGACGCTTCGAACGACATACCTCCGCTACAGTATCAACTTCCGGAATATTCACTCACACACGTATCTCGCACGACTTATGCCTACACGCACGCTTTACACGCACTTGACGGGTTCAACACATGCCTCCCCGCCTTCAGAACTCCCACAATCTACACCAAACGTCAAGCCACGCCTGTAGTAGACCCTCCGATCGCGCTCATTCGACGAGGCGGTACTGAGCCTATTCTGCGTGTGAAGATTGGTCAACTGTCGGGATCACATTGCGGATGGTACCATACAGCTTTGATGACAAGTGTAGGAGGTTGTCAAGCGAATGAGAATCGATATCGATATCGATGTGTGAGCCGAAGTGATGGCATGGTAACGTCTTGAGACGAATGACATCAGAATCGGTCGTGACTGAATCGACGTCCAAGGTCGGTCGGTCGGTGGTAGAAGTCCAAGACGTCCCACAGCGCCAAAACGACGCTAGAGCCCCGTGTTGAGTAGCAGTGTTATGGCGAGCAAAGAGAAGTCTCCGACGGGACTCGAACCCGCAATCTCCCGCTTCGTAGGCGGATGCCTTATCCATTGGGCCACGGGGACGCTTCGAACGACATACCTCCGCTACAGTATCAACTTCCGGAATATTCACTCACACACGTATCTCGCACGACTTATGCCTACACGCACGCTTTACACGCACTTGACGGGTTCAACACATGCCTCCCCGCCTTCAGAACTCCCACAATCTACACCAAACGTCAAGCCACGCCTGTAGTAGACCCTCCGATCGCGCTCATTCGACGAGGCGGTACTGAGCCTATTCTGCGTGTGAAGATTGGTCAACTGTCGGGATCACATTGCGGATGGTACCATACAGCTTTGATGACAAGTGTAGGAGGTTGTCAAGCGAATGAGAATCGATATCGATATCGATGTGTGAGCCGAAGTGATGGCATGGTAACGTCTTGAGACGAATGACATCAGAATCGGTCGTGACTGAATCGACGTCCAAGGTCGGTCGGTCGGTGGTAGAAGTCCAAGACGTCCCACAGCGCCAAAACGACGCTAGAGCCCCGTGTTGAGTAGCAGTGTTATGGCGAGCAAAGAGAAGTCTCCGACGGGACTCGAACCCGCAATCTCCCGCTTCGTAGGCGGATGCCTTATCCATTGGGCCACGGGGACGCTTCGAACGACATACCTCCGCTACAGTATCAACTTCCGGAATATTCACTCACACACGTATCTCGCACGACTTATGCCTACACGCACGCTTTACACGCACTTGACGGGTTCAACACATGCCTCCCCGCCTTCAGAACTCCCACAATCTACACCAAACGTCAAGCCACGCCTGTAGTAGACCCTCCGATCGCGCTCATTCGACGAGGCGGTACTGAGCCTATTCTGCGTGTGAAGATTGGTCAACTGTCGGGATCACATTGCGGATGGTACCATACAGCTTTGATGACAAGTGTAGGAGGTTGTCAAGCGAATGAGAATCGATATCGATATCGATGTGTGAGCCGAAGTGATGGCATGGTAACGTCTTGAGACGAATGACATCAGAATCGGTCGTGACTGAATCGACGTCCAAGGTCGGTCGGTCGGTGGTAGAAGTCCAAGACGTCCCACAGCGCCAAAACGACGCTAGAGCCCCGTGTTGAGTAGCAGTGTTATGGCGAGCAAAGAGAAGTCTCCGACGGGACTCGAACCCGCAATCTCCCGCTTCGTAGGCGGATGCCTTATCCATTGGGCCACGGGGACGCTTCGAACGACATACCTCCGCTACAGTATCAACTTCCGGAATATTCACTCACACACGTATCTCGCACGACTTATGCCTACACGCACGCTTTACACGCACTTGACGGGTTCAACACATGCCTCCCCGCCTTCAGAACTCCCACAATCTACACCAAACGTCAAGCCACGCCTGTAGTAGACCCTCCGATCGCGCTCATTCGACGAGGCGGTACTGAGCCTATTCTGCGTGTGAAGATTGGTCAACTGTCGGGATCACATTGCGGATGGTACCATACAGCTTTGATGACAAGTGTAGGAGGTTGTCAAGCGAATGAGAATCGATATCGATATCGATGTGTGAGCCGAAGTGATGGCATGGTAACGTCTTGAGACGAATGACATCAGAATCGGTCGTGACTGAATCGACGTCCAAGGTCGGTCGGTCGGTGGTAGAAGTCCAAGACGTCCCACAGCGCCAAAACGACGCTAGAGCCCCGTGTTGAGTAGCAGTGTTATGGCGAGCAAAGAGAAGTCTCCGACGGGACTCGAACCCGCAATCTCCCGCTTCGTAGGCGGATGCCTTATCCATTGGGCCACGGGGACGCTTCGAACGACATACCTCCGCTACAGTATCAACTTCCGGAATATTCACTCACACACGTATCTCGCACGACTTATGCCTACACGCACGCTTTACACGCACTTGACGGGTTCAACACATGCCTCCCCGCCTTCAGAACTCCCACAATCTACACCAAACGTCAAGCCACGCCTGTAGTAGACCCTCCGATCGCGCTCATTCGACGAGGCGGTACTGAGCCTATTCTGCGTGTGAAGATTGGTCAACTGTCGGGATCACATTGCGGATGGTACCATACAGCTTTGATGACAAGTGTAGGAGGTTGTCAAGCGAATGAGAATCGATATCGATATCGATGTGTGAGCCGAAGTGATGGCATGGTAACGTCTTGAGACGAATGACATCAGAATCGGTCGTGACTGAATCGACGTCCAAGGTCGGTCGGTCGGTGGTAGAAGTCCAAGACGTCCCACAGCGCCAAAACGACGCTAGAGCCCCGTGTTGAGTAGCAGTGTTATGGCGAGCAAAGAGAAGTCTCCGACGGGACTCGAACCCGCAATCTCCCGCTTCGTAGGCGGATGCCTTATCCATTGGGCCACGGGGACGCTTCGAACGACATACCTCCGCTACAGTATCAACTTCCGGAATATTCACTCACACACGTATCTCGCACGACTTATGCCTACACGCACGCTTTACACGCACTTGACGGGTTCAACACATGCCTCCCCGCCTTCAGAACTCCCACAATCTACACCAAACGTCAAGCCACGCCTGTAGTAGACCCTCCGATCGCGCTCATTCGACGAGGCGGTACTGAGCCTATTCTGCGTGTGAAGATTGGTCAACTGTCGGGATCACATTGCGGATGGTACCATACAGCTTTGATGACAAGTGTAGGAGGTTGTCAAGCGAATGAGAATCGATATCGATATCGATGTGTGAGCCGAAGTGATGGCATGGTAACGTCTTGAGACGAATGACATCAGAATCGGTCGTGACTGAATCGACGTCCAAGGTCGGTCGGTCGGTGGTAGAAGTCCAAGACGTCCCACAGCGCCAAAACGACGCTAGAGCCCCGTGTTGAGTAGCAGTGTTATGGCGAGCAAAGAGAAGTCTCCGACGGGACTCGAACCCGCAATCTCCCGCTTCGTAGGCGGATGCCTTATCCATTGGGCCACGGGGACGCTTCGAACGACATACCTCCGCTACAGTATCAACTTCCGGAATATTCACTCACACACGTATCTCGCACGACTTATGCCTACACGCACGCTTTACACGCACTTGACGGGTTCAACACATGCCTCCCCGCCTTCAGAACTCCCACAATCTACACCAAACGTCAAGCCACGCCTGTAGTAGACCCTCCGATCGCGCTCATTCGACGAGGCGGTACTGAGCCTATTCTGCGTGTGAAGATTGGTCAACTGTCGGGATCACATTGCGGATGGTACCATACAGCTTTGATGACAAGTGTAGGAGGTTGTCAAGCGAATGAGAATCGATATCGATATCGATGTGTGAGCCGAAGTGATGGCATGGTAACGTCTTGAGACGAATGACATCAGAATCGGTCGTGACTGAATCGACGTCCAAGGTCGGTCGGTCGGTGGTAGAAGTCCAAGACGTCCCACAGCGCCAAAACGACGCTAGAGCCCCGTGTTGAGTAGCAGTGTTATGGCGAGCAAAGAGAAGTCTCCGACGGGACTCGAACCCGCAATCTCCCGCTTCGTAGGCGGATGCCTTATCCATTGGGCCACGGGGACGCTTCGAACGACATACCTCCGCTACAGTATCAACTTCCGGAATATTCACTCACACACGTATCTCGCACGACTTATGCCTACACGCACGCTTTACACGCACTTGACGGGTTCAACACATGCCTCCCCGCCTTCAGAACTCCCACAATCTACACCAAACGTCAAGCCACGCCTGTAGTAGACCCTCCGATCGCGCTCATTCGACGAGGCGGTACTGAGCCTATTCTGCGTGTGAAGATTGGTCAACTGTCGGGATCACATTGCGGATGGTACCATACAGCTTTGATGACAAGTGTAGGAGGTTGTCAAGCGAATGAGAATCGATATCGATATCGATGTGTGAGCCGAAGTGATGGCATGGTAACGTCTTGAGACGAATGACATCAGAATCGGTCGTGACTGAATCGACGTCCAAGGTCGGTCGGTCGGTGGTAGAAGTCCAAGACGTCCCACAGCGCCAAAACGACGCTAGAGCCCCGTGTTGAGTAGCAGTGTTATGGCGAGCAAAGAGAAGTCTCCGACGGGACTCGAACCCGCAATCTCCCGCTTCGTAGGCGGATGCCTTATCCATTGGGCCACGGGGACGCTTCGAACGACATACCTCCGCTACAGTATCAACTTCCGGAATATTCACTCACACACGTATCTCGCACGACTTATGCCTACACGCACGCTTTACACGCACTTGACGGGTTCAACACATGCCTCCCCGCCTTCAGAACTCCCACAATCTACACCAAACGTCAAGCCACGCCTGTAGTAGACCCTCCGATCGCGCTCATTCGACGAGGCGGTACTGAGCCTATTCTGCGTGTGAAGATTGGTCAACTGTCGGGATCACATTGCGGATGGTACCATACAGCTTTGATGACAAGTGTAGGAGGTTGTCAAGCGAATGAGAATCGATATCGATATCGATGTGTGAGCCGAAGTGATGGCATGGTAACGTCTTGAGACGAATGACATCAGAATCGGTCGTGACTGAATCGACGTCCAAGGTCGGTCGGTCGGTGGTAGAAGTCCAAGACGTCCCACAGCGCCAAAACGACGCTAGAGCCCCGTGTTGAGTAGCAGTGTTATGGCGAGCAAAGAGAAGTCTCCGACGGGACTCGAACCCGCAATCTCCCGCTTCGTAGGCGGATGCCTTATCCATTGGGCCACGGGGACGCTTCGAACGACATACCTCCGCTACAGTATCAACTTCCGGAATATTCACTCACACACGTATCTCGCACGACTTATGCCTACACGCACGCTTTACACGCACTTGACGGGTTCAACACATGCCTCCCCGCCTTCAGAACTCCCACAATCTACACCAAACGTCAAGCCACGCCTGTAGTAGACCCTCCGATCGCGCTCATTCGACGAGGCGGTACTGAGCCTATTCTGCGTGTGAAGATTGGTCAACTGTCGGGATCACATTGCGGATGGTACCATACAGCTTTGATGACAAGTGTAGGAGGTTGTCAAGCGAATGAGAATCGATATCGATATCGATGTGTGAGCCGAAGTGATGGCATGGTAACGTCTTGAGACGAATGACATCAGAATCGGTCGTGACTGAATCGACGTCCAAGGTCGGTCGGTCGGTGGTAGAAGTCCAAGACGTCCCACAGCGCCAAAACGACGCTAGAGCCCCGTGTTGAGTAGCAGTGTTATGGCGAGCAAAGAGAAGTCTCCGACGGGACTCGAACCCGCAATCTCCCGCTTCGTAGGCGGATGCCTTATCCATTGGGCCACGGGGACGCTTCGAACGACATACCTCCGCTACAGTATCAACTTCCGGAATATTCACTCACACACGTATCTCGCACGACTTATGCCTACACGCACGCTTTACACGCACTTGACGGGTTCAACACATGCCTCCCCGCCTTCAGAACTCCCACAATCTACACCAAACGTCAAGCCACGCCTGTAGTAGACCCTCCGATCGCGCTCATTCGACGAGGCGGTACTGAGCCTATTCTGCGTGTGAAGATTGGTCAACTGTCGGGATCACATTGCGGATGGTACCATACAGCTTTGATGACAAGTGTAGGAGGTTGTCAAGCGAATGAGAATCGATATCGATATCGATGTGTGAGCCGAAGTGATGGCATGGTAACGTCTTGAGACGAATGACATCAGAATCGGTCGTGACTGAATCGACGTCCAAGGTCGGTCGGTCGGTGGTAGAAGTCCAAGACGTCCCACAGCGCCAAAACGACGCTAGAGCCCCGTGTTGAGTAGCAGTGTTATGGCGAGCAAAGAGAAGTCTCCGACGGGACTCGAACCCGCAATCTCCCGCTTCGTAGGCGGATGCCTTATCCATTGGGCCACGGGGACGCTTCGAACGACATACCTCCGCTACAGTATCAACTTCCGGAATATTCACTCACACACGTATCTCGCACGACTTATGCCTACACGCACGCTTTACACGCACTTGACGGGTTCAACACATGCCTCCCCGCCTTCAGAACTCCCACAATCTACACCAAACGTCAAGCCACGCCTGTAGTAGACCCTCCGATCGCGCTCATTCGACGAGGCGGTACTGAGCCTATTCTGCGTGTGAAGATTGGTCAACTGTCGGGATCACATTGCGGATGGTACCATACAGCTTTGATGACAAGTGTAGGAGGTTGTCAAGCGAATGAGAATCGATATCGATATCGATGTGAGCCGAAGTGATGGCATGGTAACGTCTTGAGACGAATGACATCAGAATCGGTCGTGACTGAATCGACGTCCAAGGTCGGTCGGTCGGTGGTAGAAGTCCAAGACGTCCCACAGCGCCAAAACGACGCTAGAGCCCCGTGTTGAGTAGCAGTGTTATGGCGAGCAAAGAGAAGTCTCCGACGGGACTCGAACCCGCAATCTCCCGCTTCGTAGGCGGATGCCTTATCCATTGGGCCACGGGGACGCTTCGAACGACATACCTCCGCTACAGTATCAACTTCCGGAATATTCACTCACACACGTATCTCGCACGACTTATGCCTACACGCACGCTTTACACGCACTTGACGGGTTCAACACATGCCTCCCCGCCTTCAGAACTCCCACAATCTACACCAAACGTCAAGCCACGCCTGTAGTAGACCCTCCGATCGCGCTCATTCGACGAGGCGGTACTGAGCCTATTCTGCGTGTGAAGATTGGTCAACTGTCGGGATCACATTGCGGATGGTACCATACAGCTTTGATGACAAGTGTAGGAGGTTGTCAAGCGAATGAGAATCGATATCGATATCGATGTGTGAGCCGAAGTGATGGCATGGTAACGTCTTGAGACGAATGACATCAGAATCGGTCGTGACTGAATCGACGTCCAAGGTCGGTCGGTCGGTGGTAGAAGTCCAAGACGTCCCACAGCGCCAAAACGACGCTAGAGCCCCGTGTTGAGTAGCAGTGTTATGGCGAGCAAAGAGAAGTCTCCGACGGGACTCGAACCCGCAATCTCCCGCTTCGTAGGCGGATGCCTTATCCATTGGGCCACGGGGACGCTTCGAACGACATACCTCCGCTACAGTATCAACTTCCGGAATATTCACTCACATATCTCGCACGACTTATGCCTACACGCACGCTTTACACGCACTTGACGGGTTCAACACATGCCTCCCCGCCTTCAGAACTCCACAATCTACACCAAACGTCAAGCCACGCCTGTAGTAGACCCTCCGATCGCGCTCATTCGACGAGGCGGTACTGAGCCTATTCTGCGTGTGAAGATTGGTCAACTGTCGGGATCACATTGCGGATGGTACCATACAGCTTTGATGACAAGTGTAGGAGGTTGTCAAGCGAATGAGAATCGATATCGATATCGATGTGTGAGCCGAAGTGATGGCATGGTAACGTCTTGAGACGAATGACATCAGAATCGGTCGTGACTGAATCGACGTCCAAGGTCGGTCGGTCGGTGGTAGAAGTCCAAGACGTCCCACAGCGCCAAAACGACGCTAGAGCCCCGTGTTGAGTAGCAGTGTTATGGCGAGCAAAGAGAAGTCTCCGACGGGACTCGAACCCGCAATCTCCCGCTTCGTAGGCGGATGCCTTATCCATTGGGCCACGGGGACGCTTCGAACGACATACCTCCGCTACAGTATCAACTTCCGGAATATTCACTCACACACGTATCTCGCACGACTTATGCCTACACGCACGCTTTACACGCACTTGACGGGTTCAACACATGCCTCCCGCCTTCAGAACTCCCACAATCTACACCAAACGTCAAGCCACGCCTGTAGTAGACCCTCCGATCGCGCTCATTCGACGAGGCGGTACTGAGCCTATTCTGCGTGTGAAGATTGGTCAACTGTCGGGATCACATTGCGGATGGTACCATACAGCTTTGATGACAAGTGTAGGAGGTTGTCAAGCGAATGAGAATCGATATCGATATCGATGTGTGAGCCGAAGTGATGGCATGGTAACGTCTTGAGACGAATGACATCAGAATCGGTCGTGACTGAATCGACGTCCAAGGTCGGTCGGTCGGTGGTAGAAGTCCAAGACGTCCCACAGCGCCAAAACGACGCTAGAGCCCCGTGTTGAGTAGCAGTGTTATGGCGAGCAAAAGAAGTCTCCGACGGGACTCGAACCCGCAATCTCCCGCTTCGTAGGCGGATGCCTTATCCATTGGGCCACGGGGACGCTTCGAACGACATACCTCCGCTACAGTATCAACTTCCGGAATATTCACTCACACGTATCTCGCACGACTTATGCCTACACGCACGCTTTACACGCACTTGACGGGTTCAACACATGCCTCCCCGCCTTCAGAACTCCCACAATCTACACCAAACGTCAAGCCACGCCTGTAGTAGACCCTCCGATCGCGCTCATTCGACGAGGCGGTACTGAGCCTATTCTGCGTGTGAAGATTGGTCAACTGTCGGGATCACATTGCGGATGGTACCATACAGCTTTGATGACAAGTGTAGGAGGTTGTCAAGCGAATGAGAATCGATATCGATATCGATGTGTGAGCCGAAGTGATGGCATGGTAACGTCTTGAGACGAATGACATCAGAATCGGTCGTGACTGAATCGACGTCCAAGGTCGGTCGGTCGGTGGTAGAAGTCCAAGACGTCCCACAGCGCCAAAACGACGCTAGAGCCCCGTGTTGAGTAGCAGTGTTATGGCGAGCAAAGAGAAGTCTCCGACGGGACTCGAACCCGCAATCTCCCGCTTCGTAGGCGGATGCCTTATCCATTGGGCCACGGGGACGCTTCGAACGACATACCTCCGCTACAGTATCAACTTCCGGAATATTCACTCACACACGTATCTCGCACGACTTATGCCTACACGCACGCTTTACACGCACTTGACGGGTTCAACACATGCCTCCCCGCCTTCAGAACTCCCACAATCTACACCAAACGTCAAGCCACGCCTGTAGTAGACCCTCCGATCGCGCTCATTCGACGAGGCGGTACTGAGCCTATTCTGCGTGTGAAGATTGGTCAACTGTCGGGATCACATTGCGGATGGTACCATACAGCTTTGATGACAAGTGTAGGAGGTTGTCAAGCGAATGAGAATCGATATCGATATCGATGTGTGAGCCGAAGTGATGGCATGGTAACGTCTTGAGACGAATGACATCAGAATCGGTCGTGACTGAATCGACGTCCAAGGTCGGTCGGTCGGTGGTAGAAGTCCAAGACGTCCCACAGCGCCAAAACGACGCTAGAGCCCCGTGTTGAGTAGCAGTGTTATGGCGAGCAAAGAGAAGTCTCCGACGGGACTCGAACCCGCAATCTCCCGCTTCGTAGGCGGATGCCTTATCCATTGGGCCACGGGGACGCTTCGAACGACATACCTCCGCTACAGTATCAACTTCCGGAATATTCACTCACACACGTATCTCGCACGACTTATGCCTACACGCACGCTTTACACGCACTTGACGGGTTCAACACATGCCTCCCCGCCTTCAGAACTCCCACAATCTACACCAAACGTCAAGCCACGCCTGTAGTAGACCCTCCGATCGCGCTCATTCGACGAGGCGGTACTGAGCCTATTCTGCGTGTGAAGATTGGTCAACTGTCGGGATCACATTGCGGATGGTACCATACAGCTTTGATGACAAGTGTAGGAGGTTGTCAAGCGAATGAGAATCGATATCGATATCGATGTGTGAGCCGAAGTGATGGCATGGTAACGTCTTGAGACGAATGACATCAGAATCGGTCGTGACTGAATCGACGTCCAAGGTCGGTCGGTCGGTGGTAGAAGTCCAAGACGTCCCACAGCGCCAAAACGACGCTAGAGCCCCGTGTTGAGTAGCAGTGTTATGGCGAGCAAAGAGAAGTCTCCGACGGGACTCGAACCCGCAATCTCCCGCTTCGTAGGCGGATGCCTTATCCATTGGGCCACGGGGACGCTTCGAACGACATACCTCCGCTACAGTATCAACTTCCGGAATATTCACTCACACACGTATCTCGCACGACTTATGCCTACACGCACGCTTTACACGCACTTGACGGGTTCAACACATGCCTCCCCGCCTTCAGAACTCCCACAATCTACACCAAACGTCAAGCCACGCCTGTAGTAGACCCTCCGATCGCGCTCATTCGACGAGGCGGTACTGAGCCTATTCTGCGTGTGAAGATTGGTCAACTGTCGGGATCACATTGCGGATGGTACCATACAGCTTTGATGACAAGTGTAGGAGGTTGTCAAGCGAATGAGAATCGATATCGATATCGATGTGAGCCGAAGTGATGGCATGGTAACGTCTTGAGACGAATGACATCAGAATCGGTCGTGACTGAATCGACGTCCAAGGTCGGTCGGTCGGTGGTAGAAGTCCAAGACGTCCCACAGCGCCAAACGACGCTAGAGCCCCGTGTTGAGTAGCAGTGTTATGGCGAGCAAAGAGAAGTCTCCGACGGGACTCGAACCCGCAATCTCCCGCTTCGTAGGCGGATGCCTTATCCATTGGGCCACGGGGACGCTTCGAACGACATACCTCCGCTACAGTATCAACTTCCGGAATATTCACTCACACACGTATCTCGCACGACTTATGCCTACACGCACGCTTTACACGCACTTGACGGGTTCAACACATGCCTCCCGCCTTCAGAACTCCCACAATCTACACCAAACGTCAAGCCACGCCTGTAGTAGACCCTCCGATCGCGCTCATTCGACGAGGCGGTACTGAGCCTATTCTGCGTGTGAAGATTGGTCAACTGTCGGGATCACATTGCGGATGGTGACGTCTATTGTCGAAGTGGGCTATCTGTACAGATATGTTAAAAGGTTGGAGACCGAAAACAGACGTCAGAATGAGTGGGAGATTACGAAATGGGCCTGGAAGCTGGCATGACTTGATGGCAGTCTGCACAAGCGATGGCAGCAAGTGTACAAGGACAGAACATCAGGATTGGTCCGAATGTCGGGTAGTATTACGCTGTAGACGTTTTTGTCTTTTTGAAACCTCTTCAGGAACATAGTGTGGAATACAGGGGTATATCCCCTACTCTTGGGTAGATTTAATTTAAATTCCGCCCCGTCATGTAACACTGTAATAACTTCATAAGACCCAATCTAGCGCGCCGTACGTTTTGCCTCACCGCCCCTACATTTGCCGGCGTCAAATTTTGCGCTGAGATGAGAACCATTTCGCCGACTTCAAATTTCTGATTCCGTCGGCCTTTATCATAAAGTAGCTTTATCTTTTCAGCTCCCGCTCGAGCTTTAGTCTGAAGTTTCTGCAAAATTGTTTCTTGTTGGAGGATGAATGGTGTCGCTATTGAGTCGGTGTTGG
>VKKV01000326.1:0-43895 GCA_008080845.1 Phytophthora kernoviae | reverse complement strand
CTTCGAACGACATACCTCCGCTACAGTATCAACTTCCGAATATTCACTCACACACGTATCTCGCACGACTTATGCCTACACGCACGCTTTACACGCACTTGACGGGTTCAACACATGCCTCCCCGCCTTCAGAACTCCCACAATCTACACCAAACGTCAAGCCACGCCTGTAGTAGACCCTCCGATCGCGCTCATTCGACGAGGCGGTACTGAGCCTATTCTGCGTGTGAAGATTGGTCAACTGTCGGGATCACATTGCGGATGGTACCATACAGCTTTGATGACAAGTGTAGGAGGTTGTCAAGCGAATGAGAATCGATATCGATATCGATGTGTGAGCCGAAGTGATGGCATGGTAACGTCTTGAGACGAATGACATCAGAATCGGTCGTGACTGAATCGACGTCCAAGGTCGGTCGGTCGGTGGTAGAAGTCCAAGACGTCCCACAGCGCCAAAACGACGCTAGAGCCCCGTGTTGAGTAGCAGTGTTATGGCGAGCAAAAGAGAAGTCTCCGACGGGACTCGAACCCGCAATCTCCCGCTTCGTAGGCGGATGCCTTATCCATTGGGCCACGGGGACGCTTCGAACGACATACCTCCGCTACAGTATCAACTTCCGGAATATTCACTCACACACGTATCTCGCACGACTTATGCCTACACGCACGCTTTACACGCACTTGACGGGTTCAACACATGCCTCCCCGCCTTCAGAACTCCCACAATCTACACCAAACGTCAAGCCACGCCTGTAGTAGACCCTCCGATCGCGCTCATTCGACGAGGCGGTACTGAGCCTATTCTGCGTGTGAAGATTGGTCAACTGTCGGGATCACATTGCGGATGGTACCATACAGCTTTGATGACAAGTGTAGGAGGTTGTCAAGCGAATGAGAATCGATATCGATATCGATGTGTGAGCCGAAGTGATGGCATGGTAACGTCTTGAGACGAATGACATCAGAATCGGTCGTGACTGAATCGACGTCCAAGGTCGGTCGGTCGGTGGTAGAAGTCCAAGACGTCCCACAGCGCCAAAACGACGCTAGAGCCCCGTGTTGAGTAGCAGTGTTATGGCGAGCAAAAGAGAAGTCTCCGGACTCGAACCCGCAATCTCCCGCTTCGTAGGCGGATGCCTTATCCATTGGGCCACGGGGACGCTTCGAACGACATACCTCCGCTACAGTATCAACTTCCGGAATATTCACTCACACACGTATCTCGCACGACTTATGCCTACACGCACGCTTTACACGCACTTGACGGGTTCAACACATGCCTCCCCGCCTTCAGAACTCCCACAATCTACACCAAACGTCAAGCCACGCCTGTAGTAGACCCTCCGATCGCGCTCATTCGACGAGGCGGTACTGAGCCTATTCTGCGTGTGAAGATTGGTCAACTGTCGGGATCACATTGCGGATGGTACCATACAGCTTTGATGACAAGTGTAGGAGGTTGTCAAGCGAATGAGAATCGATATCGATATCGATGTGTGAGCCGAAGTGATGGCATGGTAACGTCTTGAGACGAATGACATCAGAATCGGTCGTGACTGAATCGACGTCCAAGGTCGGTCGGTCGGTGGTAGAAGTCCAAGACGTCCCACAGCGCCAAAACGACGCTAGAGCCCCGTGTTGAGTAGCAGTGTTATGGCGAGCAAAGAGAAGTCTCCGACGGGACTCGAACCCGCAATCTCCCGCTTCGTAGGCGGATGCCTTATCCATTGGGCCACGGGGACGCTTCGAACGACATACCTCCGCTACAGTATCAACTTCCGGAATATTCACTCACACGTATCTCGCACGACTTATGCCTACACGCACGCTTTACACGCACTTGACGGGTTCAACACATGCCTCCCCGCCTTCAGAACTCCCACAATCTACACCAAACGTCAAGCCACGCCTGTAGTAGACCCTCCGATCGCGCTCATTCGACGAGGCGGTACTGAGCCTATTCTGCGTGTGAAGATTGGTCAACTGTCGGGATCACATTGCGGATGGTACCATACAGCTTTGATGACAAGTGTAGGAGGTTGTCAAGCGAATGAGAATCGATATCGATATCGATGTGTGAGCCGAAGTGATGGCATGGTAACGTCTTGAGACGAATGACATCAGAATCGGTCGTGACTGAATCGACGTCCAAGGTCGGTCGGTCGGTGGTAGAAGTCCAAGACGTCCCACAGCGCCAAAACGACGCTAGAGCCCCGTGTTGAGTAGCAGTGTTATGGCGAGCAAAGAGAAGTCTCCGACGGGACTCGAACCCGCAATCTCCCGCTTCGTAGGCGGATGCCTTATCCATTGGGCCACGGGGACGCTTCGAACGACATACCTCCGCTACAGTATCAACTTCCGGAATATTCACTCACACACGTATCTCGCACGACTTATGCCTACACGCACGCTTTACACGCACTTGACGGGTTCAACACATGCCTCCCCGCCTTCAGAACTCCCACAATCTACACCAAACGTCAAGCCACGCCTGTAGTAGACCCTCCGATCGCGCTCATTCGACGAGGCGGTACTGAGCCTATTCTGCGTGTGAAGATTGGTCAACTGTCGGGATCACATTGCGGATGGTACCATACAGCTTTGATGACAAGTGTAGGAGGTTGTCAAGCGAATGAGAATCGATATCGATATCGATGTGTGAGCCGAAGTGATGGCATGGTAACGTCTTGAGACGAATGACATCAGAATCGGTCGTGACTGAATCGACGTCCAAGGTCGGTCGGTCGGTGGTAGAAGTCCAAGACGTCCCACAGCGCCAAAACGACGCTAGAGCCCCGTGTTGAGTAGCAGTGTTATGGCGAGCAAAGAGAAGTCTCCGACGGGACTCGAACCCGCAATCTCCCGCTTCGTAGGCGGATGCCTTATCCATTGGGCCACGGGGACGCTTCGAACGACATACCTCCGCTACAGTATCAACTTCCGGAATATTCACTCACACACGTATCTCGCACGACTTATGCCTACACGCACGCTTTACACGCACTTGACGGGTTCAACACATGCCTCCCCGCCTTCAGAACTCCCACAATCTACACCAAACGTCAAGCCACGCCTGTAGTAGACCCTCCGATCGCGCTCATTCGACGAGGCGGTACTGAGCCTATTCTGCGTGTGAAGATTGGTCAACTGTCGGGATCACATTGCGGATGGTACCATACAGCTTTGATGACAAGTGTAGGAGGTTGTCAAGCGAATGAGAATCGATATCGATATCGATGTGTGAGCCGAAGTGATGGCATGGTAACGTCTTGAGACGAATGACATCAGAATCGGTCGTGACTGAATCGACGTCCAAGGTCGGTCGGTCGGTGGTAGAAGTCCAAGACGTCCCACAGCGCCAAAACGACGCTAGAGCCCCGTGTTGAGTAGCAGTGTTATGGCGAGCAAAGAGAAGTCTCCGACGGGACTCGAACCCGCAATCTCCCGCTTCGTAGGCGGATGCCTTATCCATTGGGCCACGGGGACGCTTCGAACGACATACCTCCGCTACAGTATCAACTTCCGGAATATTCACTCACACACGTATCTCGCACGACTTATGCCTACACGCACGCTTTACACGCACTTGACGGGTTCAACACATGCCTCCCCGCCTTCAGAACTCCCACAATCTACACCAAACGTCAAGCCACGCCTGTAGTAGACCCTCCGATCGCGCTCATTCGACGAGGCGGTACTGAGCCTATTCTGCGTGTGAAGATTGGTCAACTGTCGGGATCACATTGCGGATGGTGACGTCTATTGTCGAAGTGGGCTATCTGTACAGATATGTTAAAAGGTTGGAGACCGAAAACAGACGTCAGAATGAGTGGGAGATTACGAAATGGGCCTGGAAGCTGGCATGACTTGATGGCAGTCTGCACAAGCGATGGCAGCAAGTGTACAAGGACAGAACATCAGGATTGGTCCGAATGTCGGGTAGTATTACGCTGTAGACGTTTTTGTCTTTTTGAAACCTCTTCAGGAACATAGTGTGGAATACAGGGGTATATCCCCTACTCTTTGGGTAGATTTAATTTAAATTCCGCCCCGTCATGTAACACTGTAATAACTTCATAAGACCCAATCTAGCGCGCCGTACGTTTTTGCCTCACCGCCCCTACATTTGCCGGCGTCAAATTTTGCGCTGAGATGAGAACCATTTCGCCGACTTCAAATTTCTGATTCCGTCGGCCTTTATCATAAAGTAGCTTTATCTTTTCAGCTCCCGCTCGAGCTTTAGTCTGAAGTTTCTGCAAAATTGTTTCTTGTTGGAGGATGAATGGTGTCGCTATTGAGTCGGTGTTGGAGGGGTGCAAATTGACCGACAGTTTTGGATTGTATTAGAGATCGGCCTTAAATAGACTACTTGGATGGTTGCTTGGTACTGCCTGTTATTGGCAAATTCCTCCAGTGCTAGGTGATGATCCCAGTCATTTTGGAATACACTCACATAATGCCGAAGATAACTCGCCAATACAGCATTGACACGTTCCACTTGCTCATCGGTCCGTTGATGGTGAGCAGAAGCCATCGTAAGTTTAGTGCTTAGGATTCCTAAAACTTCGATGTAAATTTTGAATCACGGTCTGATACCACATCCAGTGGCGATCCATGCAAGCGCACATAATTTCCGATGAATAATTTGACGAGGCCTTCCGCTGTGAGTGTTGCTAGTGCCGGAGTAAAGTGTGCTCACTTTGTGAAATGATCCGCAATCATGAGAATAGTGTCGTGTCTAAACTTTGTCGTTGGTAGAGTGATGAAGTCCATCCCTATCGATGCCTATCTGCTAGTCGGGACTTCAAGTGGATGCAATAGTCCAGGAGCCTTTCCGGGGCGATTTTTGTTCCGCTGGCACAACTCACACGTAGTAATGTAGTGTCGCACTTGCTTATGTAGATGTCTCCGATGAAATATCGCCTAGATGCTCTCGATTATCTTTTCGACTCCGGGATGGCCAGATGCTGGAATATCGTTGAATTCCCACAGAATTGTGTTGTGGAGCTCAGTGTCGTCGGTGGGAACAGCTATTCAGTTGTAGTTTTCGTCTCAGCAATAATATACCAAACAATCCCCTGATTGTACCGATAGTACCTCAAGCTGCCTTCGTTGTTGTTGATCAGAAATGCCTGTCCAGCTCGCTCTTCGTTGAGATCGTCTAATTAATTCTGGCAGCGTCAATTTCTTGAGACACGATACGGCGTTTAGTTGCTTCTGCTTTTGTTCTTCAACGTCAATCGCAGAATCGGGCTGACGGCTTAAAGCGTCAGCAACTGCGTTTGTGATGCCGGGGTGTACCGAAAGCGCAGATTAAATTATGTTAGTAGACCATATCACCGGCAGATTCGGCTATTGATTGCCTTCTGTGTCAGTTGCCGCGAAACCCGGGTGTTTCCGAAGAGGATATTTATTAATGAGCAAACGAACAAGCAAAAGAAATCGGGAGCTAGTTCTGAACTAATAGCACCTTCACCAGAGTGTTCCTGTGTTCCTCACCATGCTCCGGTTCATGTAGTTGAAATGGGCGCGTGCCTGCGCCCACTGATGGCTTGTGCCGCGTGCACTAAGCCCAGTCAATTGTCGTGCCGTAATCTGCTTCGCAGGTCATAGGTTTTGTGGCGTGTGTCTTACTGTCCTTCGCTTCACTCATTGGACTGCAGCCTAGGCACATCGAGAACTGACGCTGCAACACCGCCCAAGCTTGATCTCTCACCGCAATCATGGCGATACATGGGGATTGAGTGTTCGTGCGGTCTCTATCAAATCATCAGGTCGTGTGAACGATTTTGTGTTTAATAGATGGACAAGTTGCCTTGACGTAAGGCCCTGTTTGTACCGGAGAATCTTGATATACTCGGATACTCCAGCTGTCCGAGCCAACCTACGAAACTCATTACTGTAAGACCAAGGTACGATTCCCTTGAGCACATTCAAAGAACTTCGTGACTAAGTCCTCCTGCCGGGATTTCGTCACAAATCGACATTTCATCTCTCGATCTATGTGACTCCAGCGTTTCTCACCTCTGTTCTCTTGGAGTAACCACGACTTCGCTGGTCCTTTTGTATGGTTCATCAATTGACCCACTCTCAAATCTACCTGCCGTTGCTGCAAGTATAATCCATAAGCTACATACCAGGAAATCATATTCAGTACGTAGACCTCAATATCATCAGCATCTTCTCTATATACTGGGGTTTCTTGCTGCTTATGACACTGCAAAATTCGGCTTTCAAGTTCATTGTCGTTGTAGGACAGAACGCCCCGAGCACGTCCCAATCTACACAGAGGTTATCATCACCAGTGGACGAGATTGTTAGCGGTAGTAGTCCCAGTTGAAGCTTGATTTTCAGAATCATAACTTTCCTTGAGTTGTGCAATGCTGGCTTCCTGACGTTGTTGCCGTTTTCAATTCTTTGAGCAAACTGATGAATTTCATCAATCACTCGTTATTGAAAGTCTTGGTTGGCCTTGATTTCATTTGAATTATTGTGTTGACGGTGCTCTGAGCGTGTTGCAAAACTGGCGAAGGCCTCGTACATGAGCATATGACCGTGTTGCAGCGTTTTAATTGTTTGCTCCAAATGCCTAAGCTTCCAAGAACGGCTCGGACTTGGGCAATCTCATCTGAATTAAGGTGCTCCTCTTCTTCAACGCCATTGAATTCTTGAACATCTTTGGCTTCCATTTTGAGGCCCTCAGAAGGTTACTATATTGCAAATATGGTGAAGTCCACCCGAGAAGTGGCTCTGTCACAGGTGGGGTACCAGCCGCGGTAACTTAACACTTTAAGAAGCTGGAGTTGGCGACTTGTTGGACCTCGATAACCAGCAAGTCAGGCGAGATGGAAGGAACTAGAGCAAACTGAACACTTGCTTTTTAGAGTAGATTTTACAAAGTGAGCTCTCAATTTTGGTCGCTGCTACGGTGGTTTCTTGGTGGCCTGCAGCGACTGCATCCCCACAACGACCGGTAACGTCGTCACAATAGAAGTTCGGCTGGAAGCAACGTACTTCGAATTAAATGGCTTCCCTTGAACATATCAACATATTGTAATTATTTCTCGACGAACGCGTCAAAAGGTTGTCTCCATGAGCATTTTTGTCCAACCTTGGGAAGACGTCATTGAGTAGATGGGGACTTTTCTGCTAGATGAAAAAAGAAAGAACCCATCAATTTCATTCCTGTAAGACCGCAGAACTGCTCACGAACTGGCCAAGAGGCTCGATAGTCAAATTTCGCATTTCGCACTGTTTCCGTTCGAGACGAAGCATCATAGTGCTAGTTCGGTGCAGTGTTCCCATAAAGAATCGCAACAAGACCACGATCAAAGCAGTGACACACTCATGTTTTTCAAAACCTTCCGGACGCTCAAGGTGTGCAATGTTTTCCGTGTTGAACTTGATAAGGTCATTCGAAAAGGCACGAATATTGGGACTGAACGAGCGCACTTCGGTGTCGGCGTTGCGGCTTTTCGATAATGCTCGTCAGACGCCTGGGGTACACATCGGACTAATTCACCCTGTAGCATGCACCGCGCAGCAACAGCGATGTATCAAACTCGAGCCTACTCTGAGAGCAGGAATTTCGCAGAAGCTTACTCCTATAATCTATTGAAAGTAGTCATTTTCGATGACGAATTCGTGCTCGTTCGTGTAAGTGGTGATCCCAGGAAGTAGACCATCTGACGATATCCTGGTTTGGAGGGATCAGAAGAACCGAATTGCTACCTAGCTGTTTAGTCTAGATTGCTTAGTCACACGTTTGGCGACAACTTTCAGACTGCTGCAAAAGACAGAGATTATGTTGGAGCTACTCTAATCATTACCGCGAAAACGACGCGCCTACATTCGTCCACAAGCAGTCATCGATTGCGATGTTGTTTGTGTAATAACATGGTAAAACACCCACCTAAACTAAGTATTGTATTGTAAAACACAAGTACGCTTTCCCCTACTCAATGCAGTCATACACTCCCTTCATTTCAAATACTGGATACCATGCCTGGACAGCCTGTTGCTTGTGGACGAACGGCATTGGCTGGAAATCTGGCGCTTGGTTGTTGCTGTCATTCAACCTCCGGAATCCCTCCTCGGCAACAGCGTCTACCACAAGGGCCCTCTGACTACCAGCGCCACCTCGAATTTGGCTTCCACTTGCTACTTCAACATAGATCTGGAGCTTCCACCTGAATGCAGGGTGAGTGCCGCTGCTGTCGAGTGGCCACGAACTCATCTCCACTACAAAACAGTTCGGAGACATGATCTTCCCTCGGTAGTCGCCGTAGCTGTATGTTCCGAGAGGGATCGAGCTAGACAGACCGCTTGGGAAGTTGCTGAATACTCTTGGTCGACTGTCCAGCACCAACAACATGCCGGACTTAGTGGATGATGCCTTTTCACTCTGTCGATCAGGGAGGGCACAGGCATTCCACGCGGAGCTTATCTCCAGGGTCTGAGCATCAACTGGTCGAATGGTGACCCGAGCCAGCTCTCGCATGAACTCCAGCAGACATCCCAATGAAACATTAAGATCAGCAGAACTTCTGATTGGGACGAGCGAGGAACGATGACCGTTGAAAGTCCACATGCCATCAAATGCTGAGGATTGACTCCCTCTTTCCACGCCAATACATTACGAGGCGGTAGTGCTTGACTTTGTTGGAAGAGAAACTGCGCTCGGAGCTGCGCCACGAACTGGTGCATGCCAAACATCACGTTGGCCGAAAGTATCTCCATTATCGTGCGGCGAAGAGGCTTCAGCTGCTTGTATTTGAACACGACCTCCATGATATCTTCGGTGAGAAGTGACAATGACGATGATGACGGCGTGGAGGGATTTTCGTTCCAGCCGGTGAATTGGTCGATCAGGTCACGCATTAACTTGACAACTTCAGTGTATCCGGATCGCACTCTGCTTCTGTCCAAAAGTGCGACAGCGTATGATCGGAGGAATCGACGATAGATTTCCAAGTTGGTGCTGTCCAGCATTAACCACCCCATCAGATTCGCGCAAATGTGTACCAGTCGCTTGAATGGATCATGGTCCGCGTTGTTGACTCCGTCCTCACTGTCACGCCCGGTCACTGCAGTTCTACTTTGACTGAGTGGCCCAAGAAATGCCCACGAGAATGCCAAGGAGGGCTGCATGCCGTCACTTTTACTGTCGTTGTGTTCTTTTCTATCATTGCCACTGGCAGGGTTAGAGCCCGCAGTGTACTCCGTGAAAGTCACTTTCCATTGATCCAAGCAAGAACCGAATGCTGCGGCATCGACGTAGTGCATGAAGTAGTAGAGGATGGCTAGTTGCTTCGAGGACACCATAATGTCCGGGTGGCGACACCCCACAATATTCGATCTTGCCAGATCTCGTCCTCACAACCCCTGATTCGCCGCAAGCGAGATGGCGGTGGCTCCTGTTGAGCGATTGCCACTCCACGTGTAGAATTAGTGTCATCATCGTCAACACTTTGTCGAACGTTGACCACCGTGCGTAGAGCTTCTAAGGCCTCACGTTCAGCTCGCACTTCAGCGGGTGCTCGACGATAGGACATGACCATGAACCCCGAGGAAGTGAGAAGCCCAACCGTACGTAGTTGTGACTCTGCTACGCACTGGAAAAGGTAAACGCGCAACACGTGCTTAGTGAACCGCTGAGCCTTTGTGGCGGCACTCTCCCACTCGTAGTACCATCGCGCACCAGGGTTGATCTGGAAAAGGCAGCTTCGCTATGATCACAGAGAGAGCCCTCGAGTCAGGAAGATAGCAGAGTATAGGTGCAGGACCAAAGGCCTTCAGTGCACGTACATCGGTGGTCGAATCGGGCTTTACAGTGCCTTGAATCCATGTTCCCTTGGGCGTTTGTTCAGTCTGGATGGAACTCTTCACGCCATCGAGGTCGACTTCGTCGTTCAGATTCAGGAAGTTGGCTTGAGCTTCTTCGAAGCGTGCGTACATGAGCAAGCTGGTGGGGTCATTGGTAGCGACTGTCGCCGTTTGTTGCTGAGCATCAAGATCGTCTGTGTTGACGAGTTTGACTCGGACGCAGAGCGCTGAGCCGCAGTAGCTGCGGTTGAGATGCTCCGGACAGCAGTGCGGGAAGCAGCGTAAGATCTGCCCAATACAGTTGGCAAAACCACAGTGTCATTCCAACCAGGGAGTGACCAAGCAGCGACCAACAAGCGCTCATAACACACGACAGCGTATGTGACTGACAGGGAGTCGAGCAACACAAGGAAAAACACACAGCGCAGCGCACCTTGGTCTTCTTGGTTCGATTGGTCCTGCAACATTCCACATGCACATACATACACAGTATAATATTGCACATTCAGTTGATGGACCCTTCTCTCCAACTCGCACATTTCGTAGTGAAGACACAATGGTCCACAACTTCCCACTCTCATACCGCTTGTACTCGTTGAGGAAGAGCTTTGGGTGGTGGCAGGTGCTCTCGAAGTGGCACGTGACGATGCTCATGGCGACGCTGGAGCAGAACTGTGGGGCGCTCACAGAAGGTCAAACAGGTGATTGGTCCTTCTGGGCCGAGATTGGTCCCAGTTTCAAAGTAGATATTTCTTGGGATTTGACATTTTCGGAAAAACGTCTTTTAGACACACGATGTGGTTGCAAGTTCATCGAAACCATCCACAACACTTAACTAGGTCACAGAGCAAGGTAGGACGCCTTGCACACAGCAAGTCTAGGCTGTTCGTGCGTTGCGTCCACTTTCTTGTAGATGGACACTGTCGACAAATGCCAACAGTGGGACAATCTGACGACGTCCGACATGATATTTAGGGCCAGTTTACGACGAAAGTGCTGCTTGCGCGACCAGTAGCGCTCTTTCTTTTTAAGAAATACGCCTTAAAAGAACCACTTTGAGCTGCTAAACGAGGCACCATATCTGGTCTCACTTCAGTAGCACCATTCGTATTGTCCTCGGTTTATTGCTGTAATTATTGGAAGCGCTTGATGCTGCTACGTTCAGGTTGACGGTAAACCCACTGCTCGAAATTTACCCGAAAGAGAACAATATTACTGTCGCTCGTGCTAGAAAATGATCACAAAAACCTTTGTGGTGATGAGCTAGAAAAGAAGCGCTCCTTGCAGACGCCCATACGAGCCTCTCAATGTTTGAAGTGAATTTAAAACAATGCGATGGCCGGGATGTTGAAGTTATGAGATGAATAACAGCAGCGAAGTTATGTGCTGCAAAACATGAAATAGAATCGATCAGTATCTGGGGCGTTTAGTTAACCCAAAGGCCGCACCCCGAAGCCGCAAGTTGATCAAGTTTAAACGTGGATTCCGAGCATCATATTACGACAGACCTGCAACTGGCAATTTTTCTATTGCACAGGCACGATGCCAAATGTAAAAGTTAGGAATTAGGCAACACGCTAAGCCCACGGCTATTGAGCCACACTGCTGTCTAATGACGTCACTGGATGCTGTTATTAGTGAAAGCGGCTGTGGCACTGAATGGATGCTAAAAAGCAAGTACTTTGAGCTGGTAGGCTCCAGCATCAGTAGCTGGAAGATTTTGCTGCCCAAATCAAGTTGATCAGCAAGCATATGTAATCCTTCGTAGCTCCCACTGTGTCTCGCAAGAATGTCAACATTCCGATGGTATTGGCATGATAACGCCTACAACGTGGTGCCTTCATTGAAAATATGTTTTTGGTTTGTGAATACTGTGCTTTTCATTTACCTCGTGGGGCTCTTGTCAATTGATCCCTCGAGGTAGATGAAAAACACAATATCCACGAAGCCAAGACTGCCGACCATTCCACGATTGCTTAAAATTCGTCCAGCAGTTGTTGCTTCGCGCCAACTTTGGTTTTCGAGGCAATACGTATTTATATTGTCCCAAACACTTAGATGAAAGGCACCGAGAATGTCCACATTTCCTATTTTTGGAAAATGTAGAATTCAATGAGAACTCAAGCTGATCGCAATGCCTGTTTCCGCCTTCGATCCAATGTAATGGGTCTAGTCATCCCATTACAAAGACCAACTTCTGGAACAGGGACGTCAATGCAGCGAGGAACATGCTGGAACTGCTCAAGAGCGGACTGAAGGGGAAGCACGGAGAGAGACGGCTGAGAGCATTTCGGCGAGGTCAGTAACGCAAGAAACGTAGACAGAAAAAGTGGCTGGAAAGACTCGCAGCGTACGTGCTGCGGGAATGCGTAGCCAGCCACATCCATATATTCAGGCATAGGGACCAGTAGGACATTATCAGTGCCATCAGTAATAGATGAAGACAGGTAACTAAGGTTACATATACTTGAGTGCCCGCCTTGTGGGCATGAGTCGAGTTGAGATGACAATATCGATAGCACAGCTATGTCGTTATGATCCTCGGTAGCGATCAATGGAGCTTTTTCCACATGGCCTGTTACGACGTACTGTACTTTTTGTTGGCTTAGCATTTTCGTTTATAGTCAAACTTAAACTCTCATTAGCGATACAACACAGTACTCCGTGCAGACTGCACGAAGCACAGTGTGCAGTATGTAATACATGCACCATGCCAAACCTCCTATTCCCAAAGATGCAATACAACTTTTATGGAGCAAAATTATATTTGTTTCCACCGTCCATGCTTGAAGGCGTGGTGAGGTGGGTTAGCGCTGAGCGAGAAAATTCGCGAGTGAATTGCAGGCAAAAATCTGAAGCGCAGGATTACACAATAGGCTAGCCGAGCGAGGATCACTGAACCTAACTTAAAACATGTTCTATACACTGTTTGTGTTGAACCTTCGACGTCCTTGTAGTCCTACGATATGGCTCAGTGACTTGCCGTCTGGAGACCCAGATATCCATTGTGAATACCTCTCATTTCTACTTCATACAGTCATACTCGGATACCGCAGTCGTGTGATCGAACGATACAGCTAGTAAATCTAGCGCCCAGTTGCTGTCATCCACCCTACATAATCCCTTCTCAGCAAAATTCGGCGTTTATCATGATAACCCTTTGATTAATTAGAAACACGAATCTACATTGGTATCTCTATTTCCACTCGATGCATCTGAAGCTTCCGCCAGTAATCTTGGCTGAGTGTTTGCTTTGAAGTGAGTAGTAGAAAATCGAGCACGCGAAGCCACCCCGAATCCAGGTGAATTGTTTCTTCCGAAAAAATTGCCGTCTTGTGCGGCAATATTAGCTGGTGCATTCGCTGCCTTATTGAGCGTTGAAGGTGGTGGTGCCATCCCGCTACCGTGACCCAGTCTGCAATAGCGCAGCACTGCAGCGAAGGACGCCTTTGGTGATCTCCGTCGTTTTACTGCATGATAATAAAACTAGTATCCCCACGACATGCACGCTTGTAGTTTTAGCTGAGCAGAGTTGCTGTCGGGCCAACGAATGCTTTCACCTCGTACATCGGTGGTCGAATCGCGCCTTAAATCCACGTGCCCTTGGGTGTCTGTTTAGCAACTGCTATTCATCAATGCCCAATAGCTGCCGTTGAGACGCTTCGGACAGTAGCGCAAAATCTGCCAAAATCCGTCGACTCCCCACAGTTGACATCATTCCTGGCAAAGAAGATCGATGGCAGACAAGCCCTCATCTGCCACAAAAGCCTGTGACTTGAGTTTCTTGATACGAGTTGTCCTGTGGCACGTCACGTAATAAGCGCCTTTTAGCCTGTATTTTCTAGCAGCAGTATCCACTCGTACGACTACAAATACGGACAATGATATCCGCCCAAAGCGGCCATGGCTTAAGTTAGCAGATGAGTGCAATGCTAAATATGGGTCAGCTACTATGTGTCCAAAACCTGTGAAGCTCGTCTAGCGGCGCTCGACCACCGAGACAAGAGGCCTTCGTGTTCCCTACAACATGTACTACAACATGTACATGCTGGTCACTTGGGGCGAGTTAAATACGTGCATGTACGTGCATGCCGGAGACGTGGCACCATCAACTTGCGATACATTGCACTTGAAGTATTATATGTATACGAAGTGAGACGGTTTGTCCAACTGCCATCATTTGAGTTGAAACAGCGCGTACGTCTGGATTTATCCGAGACAGGTTGGTTGGGGTAGTCGTGTTAGACTGCTCTGTGTATACCAAACACTGAGCGAATTTTTGTGTGCTGGAAATGACCTACCTATGAGCCGAGTAGGGACCGAAGAAGATTATCAATACTACGAGCTGCTTGGGTGGATGACGAAGCCATTCGTGTGTTCCAGTGATAACGATGTGAGCGGCAGCCTTCAACACGGCGCAATTCTCGACAAGTTAGCCACAAAAAGAGTGATGGTGTATCCAACGTGGTGGTTTCCAAGTTGCGGCTCTTGCTGCTAGTTCCGGAATGGTTGATATACCATCAGTGATGAGTGGAAAATTTGCCCAGAAATTGGAGGAGTGGAGATTGGTATTGTCGATCGGTATTGTTCGATATCGGATAGCAAAACACAATGGTATCTTGGCTTTTACTGCTCGTCTTCCATCTAACTCGAGGGTGTCCTGGGCTTGCACAAAGTATTTCAAGCTGGACATTAAATCTTGAAATACTTTGTGCAAATTTTCCTGAGTTAAACTCGACTAACAAGCGATCGTGAAAAATAGACGGGTGGCTAAATGGACGTGTATTTATCCACCGACCATTAGCGGAGCACAAAAGGGAATACGAAAACGACGCACACAGGAAAAAAGGCATTTGGAGCGGGAGGTCTGCACTACTGCCGCTCAGAAAAACTCACATCTGCTCAATGACGTCTTCCAAAAGTTGGGCAAAAATGCTCGTGCAGACAGACTTTTGATGAGTTCGAGGAGAACTAATTGCAATCTGTTGATGTGCCTGAGGAGGACAATAATTACTTGGCTTCCAACAGGACCCCTATTGCGATGAACTGTATTTTGCGATCTTGTTCCGATGATGATACCGTGTCAAGCGAATGAGGTCCTCGCTGGTCTGTTTCGTGGAGAGTGGACATTGCAGCGAGACCCAATCGGGCTGTGGCCATATCTTTTTGTGACACGAATAAACAGAAATCTACCACCTACTATGAGATCAGCATCTCTTTGCCGCTGACTACAGGTAAACGTAGACTAGAAAAGAACCCATCACCTTCATTGTAAGGTGCTTAACACCACAGAGAATGCTCACTGACGAAGAGGTCTGATAGCCGAAATGCATCTGTTCGAGACGATTCGGCACAATACTCGTTCGGCGCAGCACTACCATGAGAAACCGCAACAAGACCACGATCAAAGCAGTGACACACTCATGTTTTTCAAAACCTTCCGGACGCTCAAGGTGTGCAATGTTTTCCGTGTTGAACTTGATAAGGTCATTCGAAAAGGCACGAATATTGGGACTGAACGAGCGCACTTCGGTGTCGGCGTTGCGGCTTTTTCGATAATGCTCGTCAGACGCCTGGGGTACACATCGGACTAATTCACCCTGTAGCATGCACCGCGCAGCAACAGCGATGTATCAAACTCGAGCCTACTCTGAGAGCAGGAATTTCGCAGAAGCTTACTCCTATAATCTATTGAAAGTAGTCATTTTCGATGACGAATTCGTGCTCGTTCGTGTAAGTGGTGATCCCAGGAAGTAGACCATCTGACGATATCCTGGTTTGGAGGGATCAGAAGAACCGAATTGCTACCTAGCTGTTTAGTCTAGATTGCTTAGTCACACGTTTGGCGACAACTTTCAGACTGCTGCAAAAGACAGAGATTATGTTGGAGCTACTCTAATCATTACCGCGAAAACGACGCGCCTACATTCGTCCACAAGCAGTCATCGATTGCGATGTTGTTTGTGTAATAACATGGTAAAACACCCACCTAAACTAAGTATTGTATTGTAAAACACAAGTACGCTTTCCCCTACTCAATGCAGTCATACACTCCCTTCATTTCAAATACTGGATACCATGCCTGGACAGCCTGTTGCTTGTGGACGAACGGCATTGGCTGGAAATCTGGCGCTTGGTTGTTGCTGTCATTCAACCTCCGGAATCCCTCCTCGGCAACAGCGTCTACCACAAGGGCCCTCTGACTACCAGCGCCACCTCGAATTTGGCTTCCACTTGCTACTTCAACATAGATCTGGAGCTTCCACCTGAATGCAGGGTGAGTGCCGCTGCTGTCGAGTGGCCACGAACTCATCTCCACTACAAAACAGTTCGGAGACATGATCTTCCCTCGGTAGTCGCCGTAGCTGTATGTTCCGAGAGGGATCGAGCTAGACAGACCGCTTGGGAAGTTGCTGAATACTCTTGGTCGACTGTCCAGCACCAACAACATGCCGGACTTAGTGGATGATGCCTTTTCACTCTGTCGATCAGGGAGGGCACAGGCATTCCACGCGGAGCTTATCTCCAGGGTCTGAGCATCAACTGGTCGAATGGTGACCCGAGCCAGCTCTCGCATGAACTCCAGCAGACATCCCAATGAAACATTAAGATCAGCAGAACTTCTGATTGGGACGAGCGAGGAACGATGACCGTTGAAAGTCCACATGCCATCAAATGCTGAGGATTGACTCCCTCTTTCCACGCCAATACATTACGAGGCGGTAGTGCTTGACTTTGTTGGAAGAGAAACTGCGCTCGGAGCTGCGCCACGAACTGGTGCATGCCAAACATCACGTTGGCCGAAAGTATCTCCATTATCGTGCGGCGAAGAGGCTTCAGCTGCTTGTATTTGAACACGACCTCCATGATATCTTCGGTGAGAAGTGACAATGACGATGATGACGGCGTGGAGGGATTTTCGTTCCAGCCGGTGAATTGGTCGATCAGGTCACGCATTAACTTGACAACTTCAGTGTATCCGGATCGCACTCTGCTTCTGTCCAAAAGTGCGACAGCGTATGATCGGAGGAATCGACGATAGATTTCCAAGTTGGTGCTGTCCAGCATTAACCACCCCATCAGATTCGCGCAAATGTGTACCAGTCGCTTGAATGGATCATGGTCCGCGTTGTTGACTCCGTCCTCACTGTCACGCCCGGTCACTGCAGTTCTACTTTGACTGAGTGGCCCAAGAAATGCCCACGAGAATGCCAAGGAGGGCTGCATGCCGTCACTTTTACTGTCGTTGTGTTCTTTTCTATCATTGCCACTGGCAGGGTTAGAGCCCGCAGTGTACTCCGTGAAAGTCACTTTCCATTGATCCAAGCAAGAACCGAATGCTGCGGCATCGACGTAGTGCATGAAGTAGTAGAGGATGGCTAGTTGCTTCGAGGACACCATAATGTCCGGGTGGCGACACCCCACAATATTCGATCTTGCCAGATCTCGTCCTCACAACCCCTGATTCGCCGCAAGCGAGATGGCGGTGGCTCCTGTTGAGCGATTGCCACTCCACGTGTAGAATTAGTGTCATCATCGTCAACACTTTGTCGAACGTTGACCACCGTGCGTAGAGCTTCTAAGGCCTCACGTTCAGCTCGCACTTCAGCGGGTGCTCGACGATAGGACATGACCATGAACCCCGAGGAAGTGAGAAGCCCAACCGTACGTAGTTGTGACTCTGCTACGCACTGGAAAAGGTAAACGCGCAACACGTGCTTAGTGAACCGCTGAGCCTTTGTGGCGGCACTCTCCCACTCGTAGTACCATCGCGCACCAGGGTTGATCTGGAAAAGGCAGCTTCGCTATGATCACAGAGAGAGCCCTCGAGTCAGGAAGATAGCAGAGTATAGGTGCAGGACCAAAGGCCTTCAGTGCACGTACATCGGTGGTCGAATCGGGCTTTACAGTGCCTTGAATCCATGTTCCCTTGGGCGTTTGTTCAGTCTGGATGGAACTCTTCACGCCATCGAGGTCGACTTCGTCGTTCAGATTCAGGAAGTTGGCTTGAGCTTCTTCGAAGCGTGCGTACATGAGCAAGCTGGTGGGGTCATTGGTAGCGACTGTCGCCGTTTGTTGCTGAGCATCAAGATCGTCTGTGTTGACGAGTTTGACTCGGACGCAGAGCGCTGAGCCGCAGTAGCTGCGGTTGAGATGCTCCGGACAGCAGTGCGGGAAGCAGCGTAAGATCTGCCAAAGGCGTCGATAAACAGCCACAATGAACGTCATTTTTATTGTAGCAAAATAGACAGCAGACAAGAGCTCAGATGAACACAAAATGGCGTCTGTGCGAGGCGATGACCAGTGAGGCAAGTGCACCTTGGTTTTCTTAGTGCGATTGGTCCTACAACACGCACATTTTAAAGTAGATGGACCCCTTTTTTCAGCACTTCTCTCGCAAATTTCAAGGCGGCCAAACGTGTACAAAAGTCAATTACCGTTTGTACTCGCTCATAAACAACTCCAAATGGTTGCATCCGTGGTGTTCAAAGCGGCAGGTGACGACGTTCATGGTTTGGAACGTCGCGTTGGTTAGCGACTGGTTGCACGTCCCCAAGATATGACCTGTTGAAAAACGGCTCCCTCTGCTTTGGTCCTTCTCTGGTCCCGATTTTGACAGTAGTAGACGTTTGTGGCGTTTGTGGAGGGAATCACTGAAGCGAAGCGACCGCCCAAGACGAAAAGTTTAGATAACGAAGCTTGCTTAGCGTCCGATACATGACGCAACACCATTTGGCAAGCAAGACGGTTTGTGTCCACATCAAGACGGTTAGAGACTGGGCGCTGCACGACGAACAGTCTCCAAATGCGCTATGACTAGATACAAGACGAACTTCTTTCTGGGACCTAGTGCTATCTGCAGGATTATCGGCACAAATATTACGTAGTTGCCCAATGAGAACCTCGACCAAGACAGTGCACGCGAGGGATCTCAAGGAGAAGGAGTTCAAAGGTGTGGCCTCGTCTTATAATGGTTGTAATTCTGGATACGATGTGGAGGTTGAGCCACGACTACGATATTCGTAAGACGTGAGCCAACAACAAGGGGAATCGTCTGACTTTACTGCTAGCGGATACTATAGATTGAGTGCAGGGATCCAATTTATAGACGGCAATGCAATTTTTATTGTCCTTGTTAATGACTCCCAGCGCCCTGGAATGGGTCATAGTTCATCACAAGCTTGGACATGGGACTGAGGGTGTTGGTGGTGCTACGGATTGTGTGGAAATGGAGGACGGCGCACTTTCACGATGATCAGATGCTTATGGAGAGCAAGTATCTAGCACTACGCAGGTCTCGCCTACGGGAGGGATACCGTACCATCCAGGCAGCATATCATGACACTGGGAGAGAGCGCCCTGACATCGCGGCGATTCATGCAGTGGTAGGGGCTGTGGGACCCGCACCACATGGAACTGGCCGGATCGACTTGTCGATATATTCTCTTTTTGATGGTGGGTCCCTTGGCAACCCTGGTCCAGGAGGAAGTGGTGCAGTCATCATGCGGATTTCTCAAGAATTAACTGCAGGCCAAGTCATCTGGATTGCCAGTATGTCTTATATTAGCGGGAAGACTGCCAACAATCAAGCAGAGTACCGAGGACTATTGACAAGGCTCAGATATGCTTATCGAGAAAGGATCCGCCCACTTCACGTAGTCGGCGACAGCCAATTGATCATTCAGCAGCAGAGACGGTGTATCTCACCCAAGGCGAATCATCTATGTAGACTTTATCAGAGCTGCCGGGTACTAGCGGAGTCCGTTCCTGGACGCACCACTACCGGTCATTTAACAAAACGGCGGATGCGTTGGCCAATTTGGCCATGAGCACCACCCACAGTCGACAGGTGGTAATAGATACTTTGAACGGTTCGGAAGGCATCCGACAGATAGTGGCAGACCACGCTGATGGAGACCTCCGACATTGGCTCGACGGGCAGTCGCAAGACGAGCAGTAACACAGCGGCCTGGTGCACCGCAACAACGGACCACCTCTGGAGCATCGCTCAAGAGGCAGCCAGCCGACGACGAAAATGGGCGTAGGCAGGTAAATGGTGATTAGCGGTCGTTAGACTAGTTAGGCTAAGTGACTGCAATATACCATAAAAGAAAAAAAAGCTTGGACATGGGGACATTGCCTATCGCTACAAGATGAAATCAACAAAGTAAAAAAATGGTGCCACGATTCGGATTCTGGTTCGTCTTCCGTCTGGATTACTTGTTCTGCATCTGCACATTGTTGGACAAATTTTGCTGATTACATATTGTTTCACAGCGGAAATGGGCGTACTTGTGCAGACAGCAGAGGGCATTTGGCACGCACAGGGAAACGAGCGTTTTGGTGCTGGAGCCTCAGACAATTTTCTGTCATGTTCACAGTTACAACGGTTTTCAAGGGCAATGATACTTGGACATATTGCTGATGAAAGGTAAAGCCTGTCTTAACAGCAGATGCCGGCTCTGGCGAACACGAGTAAGTGGTAGGTAGTATTTGGTGAAGTTGGAGGATCCCAGCGAAGTCGATCAAATCTGTCAACAGAATAATTCAGCCTACGGTGCTACACTGAAGGCGCATATATTGTGACTCGATCCGAATTCTTGCTTTCAACAATTTACCAGCGTCTTATCTGTGGAGAATCAACACACTGGTATGCGGTCTTAAGCCGAAGTGTACACGGTGAGCGTGCTGATCGTATTTATCAACGTGTTGCTTTCAGATTTTTTCGAATGTGGGTGCATGGGTTTCTCCTCATCGCTGGCAACCTAGTTGTCCACCGCTATTCTAAACATGGGCCTCCCTAGATATTACAAAGATATTTGAAGCCTTTTTGTATTACAGTACTGGTAACGTCTTACTACTCGTTAAACGATGGACATTTTCGATCTACGCTTCAGTAAGGATGGCAAGTACCGATTGTCCAACGCGAAATGCCTGCTTAGCACCTCATTTGGTGCCTCGATTGGATTCATCGGACGACTCCAAACTAGGACCCAATGTGACGTTCCGTGGTCCAAATCATTGAAGCCTGCTTCTTGTCTTGTTCCTGGGATCACCACTTACACGAACGAGCACGAATTCGTCATCGAAAATGACTACTTTCAATAGATTATAGGAGTAAGCTTCTGCGAAATTCCTGCTCTCAGAGTAGGCTCGAGTTTGATACATCGCTGTTGCTGCGCGGTGCATGCTACAGGGTGAATTAGTCCGATGTGTACCCCAGGCGTCTGACGAGCATTATCGAAAAAGCCGCAACGCCGACACCGAAGTGCGCTCGTTCAGTCCCAATATTCGTGCCTTTTTCGAATGACCTTATCAAGTTCAACACGGAAAAACATTGCACACCTTGAGCGTCCGGAAGGTTTTGAAAAACATGAGTGTGTCACTGCTTTGATCGTGGTCTTGTTGCGGTTTCTCATGGTAGTGCTGCGCCGAGCGAGTATTGTGCCGAATCGTCTCGAACAGATGCATTTCGGCTATCAGACCTCTTCGTCAGTGAGCATTCTCTGTGGTGTTAAGCACCTTACAATGAAGGTGATGGGTTCTTTTCTAGTCTACGTTTACCTGTAGTCAGCGGCAAAGAGATGCTGATCTCATAGTAGGTGGTAGATTTCTGTTTATTCATGTCACAAAAAGATATGGCCACAGCCCGATTGGGTCTCGCTGCAATGTCCACTCTCCACGAAACAGACCAGCGAGGACCTCATTCGCTTGACACGGTATCATCATCGGAACAAGATCGCAAAATACAGTTCATCGCAATAGGGGTCCTGTTGGAAGCCAAGTAATTATTGTCCTCCTCAGGCACATCAACAGATTGCAATTAGTTCTCCTCGAACTCATCAAAGTCTGTCTGCACGAGCATTTTTGCCCAACTTTTGGAAGACGTCATTGAGCAGATGTGAGTTTTTCTGAGCGGCAGTAGTGCAGACCTCCCGCTCCAAATGCCTTTTTTCCTGTGTGCGTCGTTTTCGTATTCCCTTTGTGCTCCGCTAATGGTCGGTGGATAAATACACGTCCATTTAGCCACCCGTCTATTTTTCACGATCGCTTGTTAGTCGAGTTTAACTCAGGAAAATTTGCACAAAGTATTTCAAGATTTAATGTCCAGCTTGAAATACTTTGCGCATATTTGAGTATTTCGCCACGTTAGTCCATACACGCCACCCCAGTTGGTTATTGCTTGTGGACGCATCGCTTTCGCGGCAATAATTATAGCATCTCGACTAAGCATATTACGTTTTTGTTTCTCATGAAACATAATGTCGAGATGTAAACAGGCTTTACGAGTCGATGCATTGTAGTACATTGCGTCATGAATTCAACGCTGAACCTGCGCGTAGATCGGATACACGAAACATAATGTTACGCGTGAATGATGTTGGGTTAACTTGGCTAATTGATGTCGCTTTTACCATCCACTATCTCTATCCACAAGTTGTGCGATGTATATCTCATGTACGACCTCCTCTAGCGCAGCCAGATATAGCTCTGGACGCGTTCACAAGTTTCGTCGATCGCCTTCTGCGCCTCTGGTACCAGATCGCCGTAAATGAGGAAGCCATGCGAGAGCCCCGAGTAGATTTTAGTGTCGATGGCACTTTCAAAAACGACAGCCGCGTGTAGAAGTCAACACTGTCGTCCAGCAATGGGTCCAGGTCGCCTACCACCAGAGATGTTGGAGGAAACTTCTCCAATAGTGCATCTTCGGCTAGTCCCGGAGATACGCAAGGATCGTGGATATTGAACTTGTACTGATTTGAGTGACCGTGTGACGGATAGTACGAAGTGAGTGCCAACTCGAGGATACCACGAGGTAACACTGGATCGCTCTGGTGCAGGAATCTTGAGGGTGATGGCGATAAGTGCAGATTTAAAGCTGGAAACATGAACGTGTTTCCACTCGGGAGATCGATGCCTTCTTGAATGCACCTCACACAAAGTGCAGCCCCAATATTCGCACCTGCATATACCACAAACAATCCCAACAAAATGTGTCATATATATATATGCATTCGATAGTAAAGTCCCCGGTGACAAGGAACAAAGGTACACACATACGTACCGGCGCTTTCACCGAACAGCGTAACCTTGCCAGGCCGGAAACCCAGTCCACCCCCAAGCACCCACTTATACACAGTCATGCATTGGTTTAAGGAATCTGGGTACTGTGTCTCTGGCGCAAGATCATAGTCTACCATACAAGCCAGGATGGTTAGATTAAATGCTACAGAAACAAAATAATAGCAAGTACGCACCGACGTAGACAATGACTGCTCCCAGAACACATGCCCAGTTCGTTAGGTTGTAAAAATCCTTCGCAATGAACCGGCCAAAGAAGCCGCCACCATGGATATACAGGAGCACAGGACGTGTCGACGGCAAACCGCAAGCAATCATCCGAGACGTCAACGGTGTGCAGGCGCCGGTCCATGTTCCAGCCTTCACGGAGGCCATTGGCCGTGCACTGTAAAGATACACACCGATGTCAGCTTTGTCTTTCCTCTTCTTGTTCAGGCTAGAGCCATCTGACGCTAGGAACTGTTCCTCGAACACGGGAATACTAGGACGCTGAAACTTTGTGATCAAGCGCACGAGGTTAGACTCGCCAAACACTTGCCACCCCATACGAATCACATCCACATTTGGTTGATCGATAAGTGTGCGAGCCGTGTAACGGGCTGCCTTAGCATTGCGAATTGCGTAGTACGGTATAGCCATCACGAGCAGTGGTGGACCCAAGTATTTCAGCAACTGTGTGTTCTGCATCCCAAGAATGGAGTGCGCAAATGCACTTGACGCGGTCAGAACATTCGTGCCGATCTTGAAGATAGTAAACCCCAATGGCTCCGACGACCGATCGTAGAATTCGGCAGGCAGTGGTACACGCTCAACCAGCAACGCGGTGGCGTTTTTCAGGTCGTCGTCGATATCTGCCTCCATTGGGTTATCAATGAGTAACCGGTGATCCGACGCGTTACTGATCGGCCTTGCCCTCTGAAGTACATGCTGACAGAGCAAGAACAGTCGCAATGCCATCAGCACACGTGCATGGTGCACCTTGATCCTCCGTAGATTCGAGAAGCGATACATCGCTCGATTCCAGTAGTCAATCCCCACGAGAAATACAACTCCCCACTTGATCATCTGACTAGACGGCACCACTTGCACCAAGAATTGCTTGAAAGATTTCCGTAGTCGAAATTGCTTGTAAAGGAAGAAGAAGGCGAGAGCAAGCACCACCGACGTCCGAGACCAGCGATTCTCTCGATCTGGATTATATCCAGACTGCAACTCCTCAACACCTGTCTCGTCTCGTCCAACGACTTGGTCGCATGCCTCAATAGCGAGGCGATTCCTCCAGACAAAATGGTATATCTTTCATCTGTAGGGATCAATGGGATAATATCTTTCAATGCGGTTTTAGTGCGGAAGTCCACGGGGGTGCGCTGGCATAATGCTTTGAAGCCACGACGATCTCCTCCTTGATGAACGTATACAATATGCGTTCAAAAGATGCCACCGTCAGTGACAAGTGTTGTAGCTCTCGTCCCATCCGGCCGTAAGCATATTCCCTAATGATCCGTCGCAGGACTTGGATACAGGATAGTACGGCGGTGGAGGTGCCCAGCAGCGTCTCGTAGCCGCGGATCCGGAGTTCCCTCTTCGGTTGTCTCCTGTACGTCGACTCTCACGCAGTGGTCGATGAACCCCATGAGCTGCACGGAGCTCTGGGAGCGCAGACTGTCCCTGAAGGCAGGCGAGGTCATCGCTGTTTTTCCGGCGACTCGTCACGTTGCAGAGGAGCTCGATTTTCCGGAATAAAGCGTCACGTCGGAATTCCCAGAAGATAATTAACTGGCCAATCACTTCAAGTAGATGACTTTGAACGCATGGGCTTGGACAGCTCGACTTGGGGTAACGACTTGGACGAGACCAATACATTAAACAATGCGGGGCAAAAGTAAACACACTTCTGACGGCTATTTCAATGGAAGTGACGGGTTTAGACACAGGGAAGAAAACATCATTAACGTTCAAACACACAGACACAGACACGATGCATCCACGACCAACTACTGGAAACCAGAGGAAAGCCAACCTCACAACGACCAACCAACCCCTACAAGGCAAGCTGCGCCCACATTCCGCAGCTCTGTTCACCTCCGACTCACCCTCACATAACACACCTGCAAGCTCCAGCAGTGGTGCAAATGGGGAGCGCGTAGGTGCCACGAGCGACGAACTGATCCGAGACTTGGAGCACAAAGTCCGGAAGGTGGTGGAGCTCAAGCGAGCGCAGAGCGACAAACTGCGCTTTGCAGTGACCAAGAAGCGCGAGGAGGTAGAGAAGGCCAAACTGATTCTGCAGGATTTGATCAAAGACAGCGAGGCACTCGGTCTGCACTACAATCCTAGTAGCAATCAGGTCGAGGAAGGAAGCGCTCGGGGGCATTTAGGCAAGAGCGGAGGGGTCGGAGATGGCAACGACGACAAAATAGTGGAGGAGCCCAATCGTCTGCAGCCCATTGCATCCATCTCTCGTCGCCCAGTGTACTCCAAACACACCAAGATTAACGAGTTGGAGACCAAGTTGGAAAGACGAGCTCAGGCTTGTCACGAAGTGATGCGCAGTACGATGGTGCTTGAGCACATTAAGCGAAGATTGCTGAGTGAACGCAGTGATATCACACAAGAGACGAACCAACTGAAGACTTGCTTTGCCGACTTAAACCACCAGACGCAAGAGCTCCAAAGAAGGAAATCACCGCTAGTGAGGCGGTGAGTCAAGTGCAAACGCGACTCGCTCAGCAGAAAGAAGATATGGCGACCAACTTGCGTAAATACAAGCGTGAGGTCGAGATGAGGCAGAAATGGGCGCGCGAGAAGGCAAAGTTTGAGAAATACTACAACGACCAAATGCAGACGCTGCTGGATGCGCATAATGGTCAAAATGCTAGCGCTGGGTCGCCGGTCGCAACTGTAGGAGGTAAAATGGGAAGTCCTATGGGGCATCGCGGGCCTCGGCCTGGTACGTGAGCGGGTATTTCTTTCTTCTTGTACGGTAAGCTCATGTTAACAATCTGGTTCGTTAAACAGGAGGTGGGTCGCCTTCCCGACCGCGCAAAGACAATAACGATAGTCTGTCTGAAAGCAGCGAGTCACAGGAGGAGTACCGCCAGGCATTTCTTCGCATGGGTTTCAGTCACCACGCTGAAGGGGTCGATCCGGAGGAGATCATCCGCGTGTTCATTTCCCACGAGGAAATTATGAAGGAACTGGATGCCAAGCATGATGAGGACATGGAGCGGGTTACACTACTGCGTGACCAACTCGTACGGATTTCTGAATACTGCATCCATCTTGGTGTTCAATTGGTGACAACACGAGTGCTTTATTGTACATGTTCGTTGGTTGTAGGCTAAATCGCGAAACATTGCCACTGAGAAAATCCCTCTGTCCAAGCGCGGAACTTCACAGCGTCTTGAGACAAAGGAGATCGAAATTTCAAGTGTGGGCGCGCGTTGGCGACTGTCGTGGATCAATACATGTTTGTTGATCAGAGCGTCCGGCCGCTGAAGGTTTGTACAGTCTACTTCAGCATAATGCTGCTGCTGCTGCTAAGTCCTGACATGTTTGTGGGGTCTAGATTGGTCTGCAGCAAATCTTGCAAAATGTCACGAACGAGACTGTGAATGTCGATGACATGGCTGCTGTAGAGAAAACGCTCATGGCCTCGATTGAAGAGATGATGAAACTTGTTCGCGAAAATCGAGGCGATCTAGACACCCTTTCGAACCAATCGTCAACTGAGGAACCCCAGACTCAGGACATGGTTGGTTCTACCAAGGCAGATGCAGAATCCCACAATACCCCCGGAGGTATCAGCACAACACTTAGCGTACTGTCAGCTGACAGCTTTACCTCGCCGTTTAACATCCGCATCCCACCGAAGCCGAAGGAGCCATACTTCGTCCTCGGTGTGAATACAGCTATGCAACCGCCGAAGCCTCAAGATGACGGAAAAGGTTAGTACACACTTGTGTGACATCTTCCCTGCTGTAATTCACTCACTCATCTTGCGGTTTTTGGTTGTATTGACACGTTTCTAGAACTAGACGATTTAGACTTTGACGTCATGGACCGAACGACAGTAAAGCGAATTTCATCCGTGCTGGTCTGCACCAGTGTCGGAAAGAAAAATAAGTAAGCGGGGCATCTTTGACTTCAACGCACTGGATAATACGCTAGCAAATGAAACTCTTGAAAGTCTGAACTGCTTGATATTCTGTCGACGAAATTGGCATTCTCACGAGGTGTAGAAGCGAGCGTATTGCTCGCAATAAATTGCTTGGCATGACGAACCACAAAACGACTTCTGAGTTTGCTCATCATACACTAATACGTCCGCTTGAACGACGCGATAGCACTGCCAGCAGCTTTTCCGTTCGCATGGTGCGCACCCACTGTCAGCTTGCTCCACCGGTGTTGTCGCATGAGCATCTGACCCTGAATGTCTGCTATCATCTCCATTTCTCCAAGCCAATAATGCTTCCTGGAACGAGTTGTGGGCCTCTGCTTCATCATATGTGCCTTCCAATAAAGCTCCACCGATATTGTTTTGACCACCGGATCCATGCTGATCAGCATTATCTGAGTGGACGTCGCTCAGCATAGGATTTATCCATTCATCGTCTTGGTTCGACTTCGTAGCCGCTTGGCTTGCGTCGTCTTCTCTCCACTCTAAGAGCGCCTTCATGAAGGAAGCATGACCAGCATCCTCATCAAATTCACCATCTGCCAAATTAACGGGGCCCTGACTATCGCCGCCTGAAACTGCATTCTCTGTGAGTGGGGCCACGTTCGACCAATGTGTCTTTGCTGCTAATTTGCTCGGTGGCGATGACATCTCGGGCACGAGCTGCGTGTTGCGGAGCTTCGTATCAATTATTTCAGCGGGTTGGGTGGATCCATTTCGAATCTCGCTATGATTCTTGACCTGCTGGACTCGGATCTGCTCCAGCTCAGCCAGCAAGCGATTGCGAGTCGACAGCTTTGTAATGCCGAGCTGCACACACTTATCTGGTTCCAGCCCCAGCAACACCTTACCCGTCACTTGGTGAAATTCAAACCCACTCTGACACTCTTCTAACCCGATAGCCGTCAACCACTCCAGCACTTGAGGCACTGTCCACTGTCGCACTGTTGCAGTTGAGAGAATTGCGAGTTCTGGTCGCGATGAACTCTTCTTAGCCCTCTTGCTTTTTCCCTTTTTCCCGCTGGATGGTTGATCACTGCCAGTTGTGCTTTCCTTGCCCTGCTTCTTTGATGCACTTGTCGCCTTTGTTGCTGGACATCTCGAGCATATTGCCTCATACTCCCGCGATCTTCACGGGCGCTACGCCATCGGTTACCTGCATGCTTGAGCGGTAGCTCCTTATTTCGCTTCTCTTTCTCTTCCAGCATACTCACTCGCAGCTGGCGCAATCGCGTTTCCATCGCTTGAGCATCTTCCTCCAATCTGTCGGACGCCTTGGTGGGCTTTCCCCTAAGCATTTTGGGCTTACCGAAGATGCCATTGAGCCCTTCTTTCGCCATAATATCTATACACTTGTTACTCGATCGCTTGAATGTGCGCGACTCTGCAGATCGAAACCACAGGAGTGAGATGCGGGGACGAAGCAGTCACCTCGCCCGTCCATAAAAATACTGTTAGTGGTGCCCGCTATTATTGGTGCTGCGATTTGCCATGCTCTGCCACCCGCCATTGTAGCAACTACCCCGTGACTGCGATGATCAAGCCGTCGGCAAGCCCCGTACGCTCTCCCACCAAAACGAGTGCTATCAGTCCGGTCAAACCGGGGCAAAGCACAACGATTCTCCCGCTTTCACGATGTCTGTCGACGCCAGTTCAAAATGGCAAACCGGTTGGAGCTGCAGCGAGTCCGACGCCAACTGCTCGGCGACAGGAACGCAAAGAACGCACCAGTAGTGGACTATTCGAACGCTCGAACCCGTTCGACACGGATTTTTGTGAGAAGGAACTGTTAGCTCAAGGAGGATTTGGAAAAATCTACAAGTGCAAGTCGAACTCCGACGGTCGCTGGTACGCCGTGAAGTTGGAGCAGTTTTGGTTCAAACCGGAGACGTACTTCAACCCGTCGGAGGTTCGCGACGTCATGATGAATGAAGCTCTTGTCTTGGCAGGGGCTTGACCATGAGAATGTCTGTCGCTACTACAACACGTGGGTCCTGGGCTCGTTGATTCCGGCAGTGAACAAAGGTCAAGACCTTGAGCCGTTAGAAAGCCCAAGCGCCTCGCCGACTTACACGCTGACGAGAAGAACGAGCAGCCCGTCGAGATCCTCCAGCATAAGTGGGCAGTCAGGGTTAGATTCGTTGAGCGAGACAACAGGCGAAGATGACGAGGTCGATATGAGATCCTCAAACTATTCGTCTGCATACACGTACGATCACGACGATGACGGTGTCGCAAGCTTTAACGACCTAGGGTTTGAAATGGAAGAATCCGAGGAGGACGGGCTCGACATTAGCCCTCGATTGTCCCTGGCGCGCTCGCAAGGTCTTGTTGAGAAGGCGAGTCCCTCACAAAGACTCGAAAGGGACGATAAAATCCTGAACCGGCAAAAAAGCTTTGAGCAGAACCGCATCAAGTCAGCAGACTCATTCGCGTCAACTTCAGGAGCATTCATCACTCAAATCGATGTGTACATCCAGATGGCGCTTTACGAAGGAAACACCTTGCGAGACTGGATGGATGCGCGGGAGCCTGGAGAAATCGATGCTGCTGAGAATATGCACATCTTCCAGCAGATCGTGAATGGACTTAAGTACATCCACAAACAGGGTCTTGTCCACCGCGACATCAAGCCAGCCAACATTTTCCTGACTCGCGAGTCTTGCGTGAAGATCGGTGACTTTGGGCTATCTAAGAATACGTTGCAAACTAGTCTGCATCTCCGACCTTCCCGCTACTTTTGCGAAGAAGGAGATGATAGTCTCAGCTCGCTGTCTTTTGGTACCGATGCAGAAATGGAGGAGGTCTCTGAATTTTCGGCGGGCGTCGGCACACCACTATACAGCAGTCCAGAGCAGACTCACGGCAGTCATGCTTCTGCTGCTCCTAGCGACGTGTACAGCCTTGGCATCCTGCTCTGTGAGCTCTATTGTACCTTCAGCACACAGATGGAGCGCTACGTGGTGCTCAATAATGCCCGCAAGGGACTGCTGCCGCCCTCAGTCGATGCCGACTATCCGGAGGTCGCAGCTCTTATTCGTGCCATGGTGCAGGAAGTTCCACTTGAACGCCCAACTTGCGCTAAAATCCTGGAATGCAACATCTTCCAGCACTCGTACCAAAAGGTGATCCTAGGGATCCACAGTCCTTGCAACAGTTCCGTCACAATGGGCCCTACGACCCACGCAACATCACCGAAACCTTTTTACAACGCTACTGTGGTTAATCTACTACGGTCTATTTCCCGTCTCGAGCGAGAGCAGGTAAAGTTACTGGGTAGTTTCGAGGCGACGGAATGGCAACAAGATATTGGCGAATGCGACGATAGTGTGCGCCCAGCAGAACGATTTTCAAGGAGCCCGGTATCGGCGCATGGTGAACCTCAATTGCGATCGCCATCAACGTCAGCCAAAAACTTGGTCCAAAGCGGCACCTTGTCGATGAAGACCATTCAAGAGTTGATGCAGCTGGGCAACGAGCGACGTCGGCTCTTGGATTCCGCTCTGCAGGAGCTCCAATGACCATAATGGGGATTGAAAACACTACTGTACATTCGATGCATGTATGTATAAGAGCTCCGCACGGCTGGATAACAAGTTTTAAGATGATAATATTTCTCAGTTCTTGCATTAAAATGGCTAACTAGCAAAGACAAAAAAATGCTGCTGCTATCAAAGTTGGCGACCACTATTGTCAAACTAAACTGGACAATGATTAACGCAAGAATCGGAAAAGATGATAGCCACAATGCAGGACGCCGGCCAGATGCCCCATCACTCCGATGTGACCACGTTCTGTTAGCGACGTTCTTGACTAACCACCTCGTTATTGACGAGAATGCAACGAAGTACGGTTTGAGACTAATCCACTTTTGGATGAATCCGTGCAATTCATCAAACTCCCCACGGCGCAGAAGGATAAGGGCTCTAGGGTTCAAGAGCTACAAGCAACGACTACTAAGCTGGTGTTAGAACGGATGTACTATGTAGTAAGACTTAAAACACAATGAGATTCGTGCCGTTCAGTGGGTCATCGATATCTTTTGATCTCATCCTTCTGCTCAACCGATGGCCTCGTATCCCTGGCGATGGCGACGGCACCGCACCAAAAAGACCAAAACGATGACCAGCAGGAGCACACCACCTACGGCAATAGCCACGATACCTGTGATCGAGAACATGGATTTCATCATCGGTGACTTCTCGAACGCCCCATCGTGAGCATTCTCACTTCCAGATTGGCCAGATGCGTTTGCATCAACAGATTTTTCCGTCACTCTTCTCCTTCTCACCTGCAGTCGAACGAGCCTCCACCTTAACATGGAATTCCTGCCCTATCGGTATGTTGAGACGTGTGAGAACCAGCATATTTGACTGGGCAAAGTAGTCGGCCTTGACAGAGTGTTGATGGTGAGGGCCTTCACTATTTGATACTGCGAGCGTCGTATGTAGCGAAGAGTTGGAAGAGAAGCCAGCACCATACACACCATACACCCGGATTTCACTAAGATCTGCGTGCATCTCAGGACCAGCGTATCCATGAAAACTCCTTTTACTCTTGAACTCAAGCGAGTTGCTCGAATTCTGAAACACGCCAAAGCGCATCAATGAGTATCGGTGCTCTTCCACAGCAGAAAGAGAGTCACCGTCATCCAAGTAGAGCTGACCCGCTGCATCCGGGTGTTTCTTTGACGTATCGAGAGCCGCTATCAGGGTAAATCCCCGCGTCGGGAAAGCGTTGTGGTGGTTAGAGGCTGTTGCGTTGGTACAATATAGCCCCCACGAAGATGTAACTGCAGCTTGGGTAGTGGAGAAAGCAGACTAATATGTCTGTCACTTAGCTCTCTTTTCTGGTAGCATCCAACGCCATTTTTCCGTTTTCGGCATCGTACCAGTCGGCTTCAGGGAAGTATACATCCACAGAAATGGCAGCTTCGTGGACTACTGGCGAAACCATGACTGCCGGACCCAATAGATATTGATGCTCGATGTCGCGAGCATTTTTGTCACTGGAAAATCGAAGGAGAGAGGGCGAACAACTGTACTACCCGAGCGATGAGCCTCGTAAAAAGCGTGTACATGTACGGCAGATATCGATAGCGCCTCAACAGCGTTGAACGTAGAATATTGAGAGCATCGTCATCGAAGTCAATGGGCGTCTGCATCTGGCCATACTCCTCGGCGTGATTCCGCAGTAATGGGAGAAAAGAAGCGGCTTGGTGCCAACGTATACAAAGCTCCATGGATGCTCGTCCGCGTGCACCACACACATTCGGACCCGTCAAAGGAACTCCCAGCAAGTTCATCTGTAGTGTACCTGCAATTGATAGACGCAGCTGATCCCACGAGGCTGCAAAATCATCGCCTAGCCAATGTCCTGTAAACCGACCACTACCGGCGAACGTTGAGCGGGACAGCAGCACACTGCGCTTTTTCAAAATAGCTTCTAGTGCGTGCCGCGTAGCGTGGGCCTGTGTATGTCCATAGAGCGAATGAAGATTGTAATGCAGCGACGAGTGGTGCAGGGCTGCCATCGGAAGCGTGGCCGAGTTCAGATTGCCATGACCCCCGCACCTTGGTTCATTTTGTCCTGGAACAAATGGCTGGCGATACGGATCAAACGGGAAATTCACATCGTTGGTTCGGATAAACCCACCGTCTCCCTCAGAATCGATCAATCTAAGTGCAAGTTCATCATCCGATCCTATTTCGCTGCCTTCCTTGTGATGCGAGTCTTGTTTGGTCTCATGACTTCCCTTGCATTGCTCTGTACAAATGTCGTTTTCAGCAGCAAACGTGCAGTCACAAGTGCTACTGGGCTCGTTCATGTCCAGCCAAAGACCATCGAAAGGAAGCACATATTTGTGGAATTTGGCCAGTTGCTCGTGCCAATATTGTTGAGCGTTCGGGTGGAAAAAATCTACAAACACCGCCCATTGCGACCAGAATGCTTTCTGCGCGTAGCGTTCTCCGTGAATTCCCTTCACAAACACGTCTAGCTCTTCGCCACGCGCCATGGGGTCCCATTCATGATCTCTTTCCTCATCGATTTGCATAGTAAACGCTGACCGCTGAACGTCTGCCTCAGTGTTGTACTTTGTCATGCGCCCAGCGTGTTGATCACTACCAACTTCCTCGACAAATTCTGTGAACGGATGGCCGGTACTTGAACACAGACAAAGTATTGACCATGGAAATGCAAGTCATTAATGAACGACCGCATATCCTGGCGCGAAAACTTACTTTCGTCCAAAGAAAGAGCTCGCCCATCATCATCCATATACTCAATATCTTGCCAGTATGCATCCATTGGCACGCCTGCCAACCGGAGCTTTGTGACAACCTTCAATGCATCATCGGCCGACGGATCATCTCCACCACGGTTGCCAACATGGTAGCCAAGGGCCCAGTACGGTGGCAATTCCGGCCGACCCACTACATCCGTGTACTGTTCGATGACATCTTGAGGACTTGGACCAGAGAAGACGAAAACATCAATAATGCCGCCTGTCAATCGAAACGTTAGTGCATCACGACGTACCACAGCCTCCAGTGCGTTCGCTGCTAAAACGAATATTCCGTGTGCTTGACCTGAGTGGCCATTTTCCAACTGAAGTACGAACGGATGGACGCCATATAGGTTGTCACCACCACTACGACTGTGGACAGGCGCTGAAGTATTGGGCGCGCGCGCGAACATTGGATAAAGGTCGCCTTCCTTATCAGCACGAAGTCGCGCAGGCCCCACCCGTTCTCCGAGACCGTATAAAACTGGTTCGTCATCGCCCGACGTCTCTGCCAGCTGTGTTGAAAACTCGAGGAACTGGTTCTCAAATACCAAGCCACTAAAGCTAGCGCCCTCACTCTCGCGCTCCACCGGCGGTGTTGAGTTGAACAGTACCTCTCCTGAGTGTCGTCGAGTCACTGCCACTCCAAATGGCCACGACGTGAAGTGCACCTCAAAGTCACTCTCATTCTCTCCATCTTTCTCCTTGTCTCTGTGGCGTCGAACCGGTAGATCTGGCACTTCAAACCTCGGGAACGCCGGATCGGTAACGCGAATTCGCACTTGACTCGCCGACTCCCTCGTCACGTGCAGCTCCAGCAGTGCCACATCGTTCCCAAACGGGCCACGATGTCCGTCCCGCAAAACGAGCGTTCCTTTCCACCCACTGTCCGTCTCATCCAGCGTCAACAGCTCATAGCCTACCGCCAGCGGCTGGAAACAATCTCCATCGTCGTAGCAGCAGCCTGCAGACTCGCAAGCCTCGTGCTCCAACAGTTTCGTCGATGCAAACCTCGGGTTGCGACACGCCATGCGTGAAGGTTTTGCCACGTTTGTGCAGAGTCGTTCAGAAGGCGCTCCAACTGCTGCAAAGGCACAGGGGACTCCGTCATTTTCCAGACTCTCCCAGCAACAGCCTTGAGCCAAACAGAGTTCCTCTGTAGGTTCGGGGAAGTTGGGAGACGGTGGATAGCAGTCCAGACGCTGCAATGGCTGCTTGGCACATACAGGAGCCACGTCTTGCAGTACTGCAGTCACCACATCACTGTGGGCGTGTATGAGGCTTAAAGCAGACGCTGCTAGTAACCGCAGCGCAGGCGTCATCCTGACAGTTGACACTGGAGAGGAGAATGCGCACTACACCGTCAATTGCGTTATGAATGGGGAGAGCGCTGCATGGCACAACGAGATAAAGGGAGAGAAACATCTTAGCGCCGCGTCGCTCATGCCAGTTTGAAGTCGTGTGGAAGGTGTCGTTGAAGTGCGGACTAACGGGCGGACCTGTTGATAATTAATACCCCGATAAAACCGATTCGTTCGTTATGTTGAAGTTCAAGTCGATAAGAATTAAAACAACAAGATTAATCGAATTCAGATAACTACGAAAATAAATATCCGGTAGATATTAATTTAAAAGCGAAAAAACTTTATTCTACAGGCAGGAGTGATTGTCCTAATTCCTGTCAGACACGACACAGACAACAAAACGTCAGCGTCGGAGAGGGGAAGACAAGAATGGAGCCGCCGAGTCTACTGCCGCACGTAGATGAGCTCGTCATGGAGTATCTGCTCTTCCGAGGCTTCACCAAGGTCCGTAGCTAGCTTCCCCGCCTTTTACGAACCTAACGCTGCCTTCGCAGCTCTTAACTGCCTCGTTTTAACAAAGTTACTAACATTTATCCATTCAACAGAGCTTCCAGGTGTTCAGCGCCGAACGCAAGCGCGATCGTGCTAAGGGTTTCGACGTGGAGCAGATCATCTCGCAGTTGCTTGTGGCTGTACAAACGTGGGTATTTGCTCTGCTTTCGTCATCTCAACAGTTGCTCTGCTTTCGGCATCTCAACAGTTGCTCTAGAAGCTGACCTGACGACATTTTATCAAATTGTTCATCTATTCTCTTAGATACCAGATAGAAACAGTGCTGGAGACGTGGAAATTCCTCACGGCGCGGTTCTTCAACCACTTAGACGCGTCCTACGCATCTGTACGCAGTTCTGTGACCAAGTTTTAACGTGAAAGCGATCCTCTAACGATATTTTTTATATTGCAGACTCTTCATCAGTTGGAGACGTCACTTCTGCGGCTATACGTGGTGAACGCCGTCAAGTCTGGACACAGAGAGAAAGCGGCCGAGTTCTTCCAGTTGCATGCGGACAAGCTAAATGCTTCGGTGGCAGCAGCCAGAGGGTCGTCGGATTCATGGAGTCGCTGGTTCATCCTTCCCTATATTGAGCACCCGGAGTCAGACTCGTACTTCCAAGTGTTTTTGGGCAGCCCTGGCTTGGGGCTTTTGTAACCTCGTTCAGGAACTTCCTGTCGCTGGTGTTCAGGAGTCTTCCATTGCCAAAGTTGTTGGCTTTTCAGTTAGCAAGACTGGAGGAGCCGACGCTGAAACTGAGACTCAAAGTGAGTCAATCAGAAGCTACACGTCTACGCCTTTACAATACGGAGGCTACGACCAAGATTAAGCTGGAGGAAGCAGGGCGGCAGCTCCATTCGATTCTCCGTGTGATGGTGCAACACAGCTTCATGGAGCATTTCTCGGCACCCACGCCGAATTACGTGGACTTGAGTGATGCTCATGTCAAAAGCAGAAGTCGAAGTCGAAGCTATGGTGCAGCACAAGCTAGCGTGGGACTTTCACAGAAGCAAATGCAGGAGATCGGCGAGCTCTTTGGCATAAGCAGTGATCACAGTCCCTCAGTAGAGTCTGAGCCTGTCGATCCACGCGATATGCCACGTGTAGCAGAAGTATACCTGCCAGTAGATGAGTTGAGTGGTGATGAGCCACTTGACCAAGATGGCGGAGCTTCGGACGTGACACTGATGGAAGAGCGAAATAGCAGCGACCCGCCGACACCTGTGCTCTCGCCAATCGGTACTACACCAAGTCCAGCACAAGATTCACCTAGTGAAACGCTACCTGTGACAAACTTGACGCCGAACAGAAAACTTTCTTGGGCTACGGACGTTCACGATAAAACAACAGGCAACGCACAGACGTCTCTGTTACGTGAGTTCAACATGCTTAATGACTGGGAACCCACACTAGCAGCGATGACTACGCGCTGTCGCTTTTCATCAAATGGAAAGTTTCTGGCGATTGCGAAACTTGGCAACGCTCAAGTAGACATTTGGGCGACAAACCCTGTGGCTTTATCACCGGAATCTACGATTAAACTGCCTGCGGGACTGACCAGCCTAGATTGGCTAGGCCCCGGAACAAGCAAAGAGGTGCGTGGACTAAACACTGCGTGTGTATGCAGCGTGGTCTGCAGGCTTGGAAACTTTCATTCGTGTGACACATACCTGACGAGATTATGTGCGTTTTTGATTGTACTGAATAGCTCTTGGCGTGTACACTAGATGATGGTGCTATGGTATTGTGGAATGCTGATGGAGAAGAAGTGTTCACATCCCCACATAGCAATATAGATTCGCAGGCACAGCAGCTCACGTGTGCTCGAGAGGCGCCTATTGCTGCGTGCTTGATCACCTCAACTGATGAAGAGGACAGTGCACATCAGCAAGTGCTTGTACTCCACGGAGGTACCGAGGAGCCGATGCAAGATTATCTCTCAATGGAGGGAAACAGCTTACATGCGTGGCGTGGAGCAATACGGGAAACGTGTTGATCACTGGAAGTCAAACTGGGGAGATCGAGTTCATTGACGTGATCAGACCCGAGCGGATACACCGATGTAATCTCATCGCCTGCGGTGTCTCGGAAAAGGACCCCAAGGGTAGTTTAGCTGCCATCTGTCTATCCCCCGATGGCTCGTCAATGCTGAGTGTACAGGAGAATGGAGCGACGGTGATGGAGTGGTCCATTGCCTCGATTTTGGCTGCGGTCGCTTCCCCATCCGATGCGACCAACGATGTTAGAGGAAGCATTATTGATGTGAAGCCCTCACTAGTGCGTGCATACGAGTTGGGTGGCCCATTGGCTCAATGCGATGTGGAGGTGGATACTACGATACGCTTTGTTGCGAAGGGCAAATACTTCGTAGTAAGCAACTCCACTGCTCTCCACCTTTTTAAGGTACGAATCGAGTGTTCTTTTTGTTTATGCATGAATCACTCGCTTGATATCGTGTCCGGTTCTCTTATCTAACCTGTTGTCTGCATGGCTGATGATATCTCAGCGTGACCAGAGGTGTGCCATTTCAGCGTTCTTCCCGAACCAAGCTGCCATTTCGGATCTGGACTGGCATCCGACGTCCCCAATGTGCTGTACAGGCAATCAAGATGGGACCATTTCACTGTGGAGCATCAGATAGAGTGCCCTGGCGATTGAGTCAGGTGCGTAGTATGTCAAGAGCGGTGTCAAAAATAATATGGTAGCTATTTTCGCCTGTTGAGAGCGTCAGAATCGAGACCACTTCGCGCTTTGTAACCTGGTCACGTCAATCGTAGCCACAGCACGGATGAACAGGAAGATCGCGTTCGACAACCGCTTGTGCTACGAGCGTGATGTGGCTCGGCAACAGGCCCTTCATCTACGCAAACTGGAGCACATGGTGCCTACCAGTCTGTCTCCATCGAAAGTTCACCTCGACAGCAATACTCCCTCCCCTCGACCCCACTTAGCTACCAACGCAAAACGGCAGCAACTTGAGCGAGACCGACAGCTCGATATTTACCATCAGAACCAGCGCCTTGTTAGCAAGATGGATCATATTATGAACCGGCAAGAGAATCACGTACTCGCTGCTTCTTCGTTGACGACTAGATCACGGCAGTTCCAGCGAAAGCACCACAAAGTTGAAGATCAATACCTGATACCGAGAGTGCAGGTCCCGGGTGATGAAGTCTCGAAGGTTAAAGCACCGCGGGTATCTCCATCACTGCGATTTCAATCGCCTGGAAAATCAGTGCGCAGTCCTGCTCATGTCCATATGCCTGGTATTCGCATTGACGCTACACAGACACCACTTCTGGACTGTCACCTGTCCCCAGAGTATGCCATGAGTCGAGGTGATGCTTGCAAGAAGCCTTCGCTCATGAATAGAGCTGTGCAGAAGAGGCGACAGAATGCCATCACAGAAGAAAATCGCCGCTTGAAGGAGCGCCTTGTACACCTGAAACCTTATTACAATACCAAAAGTGGGATGATGAATGGCAGGAGCACGCACACAAGTTTGGTCACATGCGTCAAGACGGCACAGTAGGTTATTTGTTGCCACACACAAGGTTGTCAGCTAAAAAGATGCTGCCACCGTCACGTAGTAAGTGTCGAACTTCTCGAGCAACAACATCAAATGCACACGGGCTCCCGTCACTTGGTAACAAGAGTAAACATATCTCTAGTCGAGCTGGTCGACCCAAGAAGCTACGTGCAAAAGCTTGTGGTTCGCGTGTTGATGATAGTAGAGACAATGATGACCCAGAGGCAAGCGATGAAGAAGATTTTCTGCAAGTGCGTGAGCTTGAACCGTGTTTACTGTTGGAAGCAACAACTCGGTCAGGTGTAGAGGTGTCGGTGGAAGAGCTGCAGATAGAGCTAACCCGTTCAGACATCGCTGAGCTTGGAGATCGGTACGTGAGCACGACAGTTTTAGTGATTGTTTTTTCCTGGTTGTGTGGGGAATTGAATTAATTAACTGTGCTGTACGAACGGTTAGGGGGTTAATGGTTCGTGCGGCCTGGAAAGACGGCATCCGCAGCGAGCTCCTCGTGAATATTGAGATGCTGGTACAAGTGGCTCAAAGTGTGGACGACCTCGAAATTATGTAAGTGCCCAACGTTTATTCGCTCCACATCATCGGAGCGATTTCTCAGTGATTATGACGAAGTAGATGAATGATACTTACTCGTTCCCTTGGCTGATTGATACTGCTCACAGGATTAAGCTAGAGACGGTATCACAAATACCCAACGCGGGCAACGTCCCCAGCCTATCGACGTTGCTGTCTGATGACGAGTTGAAGAAGCTGCTGGTTGGCGTTGTGCAACAGCTCCGCTTTCAAGTTGCTCCAACACCACCTAACGCCGCACCTAATTCGCGGTTGTTGGTCTCATGGGGTCTGCGAGAGAGCAAGTTCAGCTCTGGGAACCCAGATGTAGGCAATAGTAAATTTGATAGCTCGAAGCCGCCACGGGAACGCTTGCGGCCTCGTACGTGTCCGTCAACCATTGCGAGCAACCACGAACGGCAGCAACAAGAAGAATCTGGAATGCAAGATGATGACTACGAGGATGACTACAACGAATACACGGGAAGGTCTGGCATCGAAGCAAATACAGACGTCAGAGAGACTGACTGGGCTATTCAGCTCGAGACTGCAGCTGCTCTGAATATAGAGGGAGAAGGTGGCGGACGGTACTACGCAAGGGATCAGCGATGTATTTTGTATCGTCATGGTTCGAGAAGGAGACGGGCGTGCAGACTATCAAAGCTTTGGGCGTTGGAAATACAGTAGCTGAAGCTGATCCGCTGATAGTCGAGATCACGTACAACCCCAGAGAGATGGAAGAACTGTTGCATCAACTGGATGGGGGTACACTTACTGTTCCTGCACTGATAGAGAAGACTGTGGCACCATTTCTCCCCTGAGCCACAAGAAGCCTTCTAGCTTGCAAAGGAGACAGCAAACGGTATGTATATTCAAGAGAGATATTTTTCCCTAACGCCTTCGAGCAAAAGGTGCTCACGATAGACAAACGCCTCGAGCTGCGACGGAATCTTAGATACACGGTCAGGTGCAAACTGTTGGTATATCTCTATCAGTGCTCTCTCAGTCATAGCTACCTTCTCCTCGTGGAACGCCTTGAGTTCATTGTGTAGAATACCGAATAATGTTTCGTACTCGACACGTAGCTTCAGATATTGTTCGTCTCCGCTACTGTTGCCATTGCTCTGCTCCTGTTGTTGACTTTCGTCAGGATGTAGCCGAAGAAACGCCATCGCGTCAAAAGCGGCTTGCAAAGCGCTGTCTCCAACAGAGTTCATGATACGAAGAGAAGCCCCGAGCCTCACGAGTGCAATTGCACAATGCGGATCGTGGTGACGGAGTGCGAGAAGAAGCAGTGTATCTCCATCGACTGCACGCTCGAATAAAGCTTTGGAGTTGCTTGAGTGGGCTTCACTTGTTTTATCGAAGAAACCTAGCATCACACTCAAGGCCCTGGAGTCAGACTTGGCGAAATGCAAACCTGGACAAGGTGGTGGAGACACTAACTGACCGAAGGTGTGGAACTGCATTGGAGCTCCAAAGCCAAATGTCTTCACTTGGGTGTCCACCGCCTTCTCTGTGAGCTCTTTCATCTTTGTGAATATACGCGTCAACTCGTCGGGATCTCTCTTCGCTAGCGCCTGGAGCGCGTGCATATCCCATCGGTGCTGAATCAACTTCGTTCTGCTTGGCACCATGTCGGGCTCTATTTGCCACACAGGGAAGTGAGACGTGCGCAGTGATCTGCGTCCCGTGGTGGTTATGGCAGCAAATTTAGCTAACCGCTGTGTTGAAGCGTGATGACCATTATATCAATTGGCAAAACCTACAGCTCTGCAACAGCGCTGAATTCGTATGGGTTGTTGCGGTAACAAGCCGGTGGACATCGCCGGAAGCGCTGGTGATGGTGGAAAATCTGTCGGGGTGACACCTGCCAGATCCCGAAAGTGTCGAGATGTTCACTGCATATTGCTGTTCACGGTCTTTTGGGTGGGTATGTTCGCCATCGCCGCAGTCGGATTCATGCACGGTCAGCCCAAGCGTTTACTGTATGGAACGGACTACAACGGCACCACCTGCGGCACCGGAAAGCGCGAGGACCAGCCTTTGATGTTTTACCCTCGCATCAGCCAGGATCTCTTGGAGCAGGCTAAGAACCCAGCGCTCTCCTCAACGGATTTTTCATTCTACGGCGTCTGTGTAGCTCGCTGTCCGACCGAGGGATGTATATTTGCAATTACGAGGCCGAAGCCGAGATAGAAAGCGACTCATCTTTGACGACCGATGCAGCTCGAGAAAAGGAGCGCAAGTGGAGAGCTAGAAATCCTTTCATACTCAGCAGCAACCGCGAATGCTGGTTGGTAGCGATGCCAAGTGAGCAGGTATTTTATCGTTGCCTCCCGCTGACTCAAGCCAACTCGACGTCTGTCGTGAAGTGTGTGGTGCCCGGGGACGAGCCGGAATATTACGACGAGGTTAACGGCGTGAGCGTGCCCAACGGCAAATGCGAGATCAAACGGGTGATTACCACATCGGAATCCGTGGGACCGGCACAAGATAACCCGATCTACACGACGTTGCAGACGACAAGTGCGACTATAGGACGCGTTATCGGGGATATACAGGATACGTGGCCAGTCATTATTCTCTGTGGCGGTGTGCTTGCACTCGTGCTGGGCTTTGCCTTTGTCATCTTGTTGCGCTTCTGCGCTGGGTGCATCGTGTGGATTACTCTTTGGAGTTTCGTGCTACTACTGCTTCTCTTTGCATTGATGCTGAGCGCTAAAGGCGGTATCATTGGTACTTCAGAGCTCAATGCACTTACGGCTGAGATCGCAGCCGCCGCAACCTCTGCAGGTGTAAATGGAACGATAAGTGTAAACGCGACAGAGATCGAATTTCCCGAGACTCTTCGTGCGAGCGAAGGCAAGCAGAAAGCTTACGCTGTGGCTGCGTACGTGACGTTCGCGCTGGCAGGTGTAGCATTTTTACTCGTTTGCTTCTTCCAGAAGAAAATCCGAATCGCGGTAGGCATCATCAAGGAAACGTCACGCGCGCTTCAGAGACTGCCCTTGTTAGTGCTGTTCCCAGTGTGGCCGTTCCTCATGTTGTTGGTGCTCTTTGCGTACGCGACGATAGTTGGAGCTTACATCTACAGCTCGGGAGAAATACAGCTGGCTTCACTTGCCGGTGAACTCGCCCAAGAAGCTGGGCAGAATGTGACCAGCACAGTCACCACTACATTGAGCAAGGTGAATCCAGACCAAACCATGAAGCTGTTGGTGGTGTACCATTTCTTCGGCTTGCTCTGGACAGCTCAGCTCATCAATGCCATTAGCATGTGCACGATAGCTGGTGCTGTGAGTCGCTACTATTGGAGTCGTAACAAAACCAGCGACGAGATGGGGCCGTTCCCAGTGTTCACTTCCTTCAAGAATTGCTTCCGGTATCACTTCGGGTCGTTGGCGTTTGGAGCTTTCATCATTGCTGTTGTGCAGTTCGTCCGAGCCGCGCTGCTCTATCTCGATCATCAAACGCGAGACCTGCAAAAAACAACCTCGCGGTTAAGGTCATGATAAAAATTGTGCAGTGTTGTCTGTGGTGCCTTGAGAAGTGTCTTCGCTTCCTGTCCAAGAATGCCTACATTCTCATCGCAATGAAAGGCCACAGTTTCTGCGCCTCGGCCAGAGATGCCTTCAAGCTCTTACTCAGCAACATTGCTCAGGTGGGTGCGGTCTCAACCGTGACCTTCTTGTTGTTAGGTGCTGGGAAAGTGGCTGTTGCACTGGGCTGTGCGATTGCCACGTTCGCTTATTTGGAGAAAAACAGCGACGAGTATGGTGTCGGTGGGCCACACGAGCTGTCGTCACCAATGGCTCCGATCCTGTTAGCTCTTTTGCTGGGCTGGTTCGTGGGTTCCACACTACTTGGAGTCTACGAGATGGCCATCGACACGATCCTGTTGTGTTTTTGCGAGGATAAGGAGCTTAACAAATCCTCTGGAGAATATTTCATGAGCGATTCGCTCAAGAAGCTCGTAGCCAATGTGCCACATACTGGTACGGGGAAGGTAGCAAGTACCGATGCGCCGCCGACCCAATACGCTGAGCAGGAGAGTCCGTGACAACATCCAGGTGTTAAAATGCCCATCCAATCAATCCCCCACACCCTATCTGTTGCCTTTTGCGTGATGGATCGCCCCCTTTAGTCCATAAATGCACTGGTGTTGTGTGCTATCAACCATGTCAACCAGTACAGCACCAAGTTGGCCATGTCAGTGCTCTGTGTCCACGTTCATTGGTCTAAAAACAATTTCAACCAATCCCATCACTCGCAACACGCCACTAAACGAATCATAACATGTTGATGCGAGGTAGGAGCGCCGAGCTGCTGGTGGCGGCGGCCATGACGACGCACCTGCTGCTATGTCCCTACTCCAAAGTGGAAGAGCTTCAATATGCAGGCGACTCACGATCTACTGCTCTTGAGCCCGTCCGACGTCTCTGGCTTTGACCATTTGGGTTCCCAGGCGTTGTGCCACGCACCTTCATTGGCTCTCTAACTGTAGCGACCATCACTCAGCCGCTCGTATATGCGTTGAATGCTCTTCAACTGAAGAAATTCGTAATTCA
>VKKV01000325.1:0-11371 GCA_008080845.1 Phytophthora kernoviae | reverse complement strand
GATGTCCGCTACTTTCGAGGAGCTCACCATACTGTCCTGTGTGTTAATGGGCGTCTAGCGGTGAGAGGAGGTCAGGCACTAACAATGATATGTTGCGCGAAGGTTGCGTAAGGAGACGTTGCATGACTATGGAACGGGTGAATGTTGCGTGAAGATGCCACCGGAAAGTCTGATTACCCATTCGCACTTAACCCATTTTAATTAGGGAAAGGTTAACTGGGCTTCATAAGCCCAGGTGCAAAATCGCCTAAATTAGGCATGATTTTACTTCATTTAACAGTATTTACAAATATGGCAAAGAGAAAAGTAGCACATTTACACTTAACCATATTTAACTCTTCAAATCTACATATATGCTAAGTATTTAGGTCAAAAACGCAAAGTTGTCCACATTTGATCAGTCAGCTTCTAAAGCGTTCCTTACGGCCGCATCACCTTGTCTTGAGTACTTCGACGTGGCGTCCGCCTCTTTCTTTCATCCTGTATGCAACCACCCTCAGCTCTTTTACTCGTATTATAAGCGGTAGGTCCACTGTAGACCCAAACACTACACTGCTTTATCAAAATTCAGCGCTTGCTTAAAAAACAATACGAAAATCGTTAGACATCCACTCGGTACTAAACTACGTCTATGCCCAATGCTGCAAATCCAGGAGTAACCGCACTAAAAACATCAAGATCCTTCGGTACGATCAACATCATCTGGCTGGATACAGACACGACAATTCGCTACACAAATTGTATACCGGTAGATGTCATACTTACTGTCATACTTACTTTACCTCCGCCTTCGCCCCTCTGTCTTAATTTAATGAACGTGTAGATGCTTCCCGTAATGCTTCCCCGAACACATCGACCGCAGCTATTGCGGCACATCGCTGAGTGTGCGTGTGGAGCTGGGGGAGCGAGTGTCAGATCCTGACAAAAAACATCGCCCAACGAGGCGATCACGATCTTTGCTCGCTTTGAAGCTGTGGGCGACGTAAGCCTCCACCCGGGGTGAAACAGGGTGGACAACCACTCTGCTAGCATACACTGTATGTGCGTAGTTAGGGAGCGTAAGTCTTTAACTTAGATTTACTATAGAAATATACGACAACGTGTATTTCTAATACAAAGCAAATGCTATTTAGGTAGAAAATTGAAAACTGTATTTATGTCGGCCCACCGCGTGGCCTCTTAGTATACCTAGCTAAAAGAATATCTAATTGCATGGTGAGGGCTATGGTTGGCCCTCACGTGTTGCACCTATATGCATGCGCCTCATTGGTAGAAAGAGGCCTCTTTCTACCAATAGTAGCTGTAGCAGGGCTACACAAGTATACATATGTATATGTATAGCTATCCGGCAGGGATTGCGGATAGACTGTATACATATGAAGCAGGCTGCCTGTGTGTGTGGACCACACACAGGATTACAATCATTTCGAGCCGCCACTGATTGGTTATTAGTGGCGGGCGCTTAGGCGCTACTATTGGTAGAAAGAGGTACCTTTCGACCAATAAGGCGCATGCATATAGGTGCAACACGTGAGGGCCAACCATAGCCCTCACCATGCAATTAGATATTCTTTTAGCTAGGTCTGCTAAGAGGGCCACGCGGCGGGCCGACATAAATACAGTTTTCAATTTTCTACCTAAATAGACTTTGCTTTGTATTAGAAATACACGTTGTCGTGTATTTCTATAGTAAATCTAAGTTAAAGACTTACGCTTCCTCATACACGCATACAGTGTATGCAAGAAACAGAGTGGTTGTCCACCCTGTTTCACCTGGTAGCACTTTGTAGTCCGTTCAACGCCTACAGAGTTTAGCCAAATGGATACATTTGGCTATGGAGACGAAAACCCTCCGTCGAGTGGTACCTCACTTGACGGAGCTCCAAACTCAGTTCCCCTCGTATTACGAGGGAGGACTGCCCCCACCTGAGTGATCAGCAGTGGGAGGTGCTGCTACGACTCTCGCGAGTCGTAGGCGAGTCCACTGTTGCGGCAATGCTGAGGTCATTGCCGCCCAGTGAGCAACATGTAGTCGTGGTCGACTACATGACAAGCGAACAACAGCAGAAGTCTGCTCCTGCTGTTCGTGCAGAGTCACTGAAGGTTTCAGTGACTCAGTTCTCGGAAGCCCCAACGAGCCGCTTTTGCGCTGGCTCGTTGAGCTTGAGATAGCGATTGCTGCCCGACGGATCAGGGATCCGTCGCTGCAGATCGCTTTTGCGATGTCGTGTCTAGCAGGACGTGCTAGACACTGGGCGTACGGTCGACGCCTGACCGGCAGTACGTGTTGGAACACGTACGACAAGTTCAAGCGAGAGCTCAAACTCGCGTTTGAGCCTCCTGAATCGGAGTTCAGATCGAGGGCGGAGTTCCTCGATCTGAAGCAAGGCAACCGTGATGTGTTGGCCTATGCACAACATGCACGATACTTGGTGTCAAGTATCGTGAACCATCCCATTGATGAGGCGACGCAAGTCGTCACCTTCATGAAGGGATTGAAAGATGGGCCCGTGAAGACCCATCTTTTCCGAGAGTACCGAGTACTCTCGAGCAAGCGATTAGGCTTGCTTCGCAGGAGGAGTTTAGCCTGCAACAGGCTAAGCTCCACACGGATGTGCCGAGGATGCCACGTCCTCGACCACGTACCATGGGCGGTCCAGAGCCCATGGATTTATCGAGTGCGTCTGCTGCCGGACGGCAGCAGGCGAGACCGCGTCAAGGGACGCAGCGGTGTTACCGGTGTGGTAACACCGGCCACTACGCACGCGAGTGTGTAGCAGGTCCGGGACCTGCTAATCGCGGCGTATCGTACCGCGCCAACGGTGACCGTTGGCGTGGGCGCAAAAACGCCGGGAGCCAGTAGGGGCGGGGCGCCCTACTGGTGTAGCCGCACATGTCGACGTCGGACATGTGATGGTTACAGCCCCCTGCGGCGAGACCCGCCGCAGTGAACAGCAGGATGATCCATTGATCATCCTGAAAGTTGCGGTGCATGGGCAGCAGCTCATGCACGCGTTGGTCGATTCAGGCGCATCGAACAACTTCGTTCGATGCAATAGCCTGAATGCGATGCGTTTCGAGGAGAAGACGACTCCTCGAAGCGAGTTGGTGGTGCGTCTAGCGACAGGCACCACCGTGAAGACACGAAAGCGAACTGTGTGAGTTCGCTTTGCGAGTGAAGGCCGGGCCTTCACTGAAGACTTTATCGTCCTGGACTTGGACGATAAGTTCGACATGATCTTGGGCATGCCGTGGCTTAAACGCCATGCCCCAGTGATAGACTGGAAGACCCAGTCTATCGTTTCTTTCGGCTCCGAGGACGTCAACGTCCTCGGGATAACAAACGCGACAGAGAGCGATGGCCCTGTCAGCGTTGTGCGCACGCCTTGCGGTGTGCACTGTGAGCGAGGTCAACCCCGCTCACATCGGCCAAATAACGTGTCGACCTTGGTGGTCGACACGAGAGCGTCGAAGACGGAAGACCTCCGGGAGGCTTCCTCGCCCGCACCCGGGGTGCGGACGAAACGACAACTGATGGGTGCACTCCGGGGCGCACCCTCACCCAGACCGGGTCTGGGTTAAACCCTTCGCAGGCCGGGTCTGCGAAGGCGGGTATCAGAAGAACCCGCCTCGGTCCGGGACCGAGACGGCAAGATACAAGACTCAACGACGGACCGGGTCCGTCGTACAAGATATGGTCACCACCAGGCCGGGCCTGGTGGGAGATCAACACGGGTCGAGAGGACTCCCCGTTGTCAGTTCAAGTTCAGGCCGGGCCTGAACAAGTGGAGCCGGGCTCCGAGCACTCTGCGCCTTGTGGCGCAGATGTGGCTTCGACACCGTCTATGACGATAGACGATGTCCACCATGAGAGAGTGACTGCTATAACGCAGACACTCTCGGGTGTCCAATGTCAGAGTCTGACATTGGAGAGTCCTCCGAGAACAGCCTCGGAGTTGACTACTTTGGGCGTGCAAAGCTGGAAGGGCTTTGCACGAGATCTACGCGCCGGGCGCGTAGAACAAGTGTGCATCCTCACGGCCTGTGAGGATGTAGAGATCGTGACGGATCTCGAGGACCTGCGGCAGGTCCTCGTGAAAGATCCTGAGGGTGACACCACCCTCAGTGCCAAATCGAAGAAAGATCGATTTGCGAAGCAGAGTTGGGACTCCCTCAAAGAGAGTCCCTACTACGACGTGCTTCGGGAATACGTGGACGTATTCCCGGATGAGGTTCCTGCGGAGCTTCCGCAGGACAAGGGCATTCAGCACGAGATTGATCTCGTGCCGGGCACAAGTACTGTGTCACGCGACAGTGGCCACTGCCGCGTGAACAGGTGCAAGCCATCGACGAGTTCTTTGAAGCTCGTCGACGTGCGGTCAAGTGCGGGAATCCAAGTCCCCGCACAGTGCCCCTACGTTCTGTGTCAAGAAGGCACAGGGCGGATGGCGCATCGTTCATGCGTTTAACAAGCTGAACGATGCGACGGTACCGGCGCTGACGCCGATACCGAGAAAGGACGTGATCATCGATTCGATGAGCACGAGCACTGTATTCAGTGCTTTGGATCTGAGAGATGGTTTCTATCAGGTCCTGATGCGTGAGCGAGACGTCCCGCTCACGGCAGTCAGCACCCCAAGCGGTATGCTTTGGGAGTGGCTTGTGATGCCGCAGGGGCTTAAGAATGCTCCTGCGACTTTCAATAGATGCGTGACGCATCTATTGCGGTCGGTGCGCGATTCGCACCGACCTATTTCGACGACGTGTTCGTCCACAGCCGGGCTGTGGGCGAGAAGACCGCAGTCGAGGTGCACAAAGAGCACCTGCGACGGCTGCTTGCGCTAATGCGCAAGCATAAGCTATATGCAAATCTAAAGAAATGCATATTTGGCGCATCCGAGATCCCAGTTCTCGGATGCCTCGTCGGTGAGGACGGGGTCCGCCCTGATCCTGAAAAGATCAGGTGATCAATGAATGGCCAGTGCCATTCAATGTCAAGGAACTGCGGCAGTTCCTTGGGCTTGCCACGTACTTGTGTAAGTACGTGCACGATTACGCCGGGCGTATTCGTCTCTCGCGTCTCCTTAAGAAGGAGACGGAGTGGCAATGGTCTGCTGAGTGTCAGCAGGCCTTCCTTTCAGTCAAGCCCTGCTTGACTGAGCGCCGGTCTTGGCCATCCCTGACCAAGACCGTGACTTCCGTGGTGTGCGATGCATCCGATTTTGCAATCGGATGTGCGCTGATGCAGCGCGATCACGAGGGTCGTGATCGCGTGATCTGCTATCAGTCGCGCCAGCTTAAGCAAGCTGAGCGAAACTACCCAGTGCATGACAAGGAACTCCTTGCCATGAAGTATGCACTGGCAAAGTTTCGTGTCTATCTCCTGGGAGATAGACCGTTTGTGGTCTACACAGACCATGCGTCTTTACGGACGGCCGTAAAGTCGCCACACCTTTCACAGAGAATGGCACGGTGGTTGTCATTCTTTGCTGAGTACAACTTCCAGGTTGAGTACAAACCTGGAAGGTTGAATGTGGTGGCCGACGCGCTATCGCGTCGACCAGATTACAACTACAAGGTAGTTGACGCTAATGCCATAGGCATTGAGCGGAGCAGTGTTCTCACATCGTCGCTACTCGACGATGTGCGCAAGGCTTGCCACACTTGACTCAGATGTCAAGTGTCTCCTCACATATGTGGGGAACCCTTCCGATGCCGCGCGTCGGAAGCTTCCCCACATATCCGCTCGCAAGTGCACCGCTACAGTGCACTTGAAGGACTGCTGCTATACAGTGCAGCAGACGACGATGTGGCACGCATCGTCGTCCCGGATGTTTATGATCTGCGATTGCAGATCATGTTTGAATACCATGATGCCCCCACGGCTGGGCATCCTGGTCGAGAGAAGACGTATCTCCTTCTTCGCGTGACTTCTACTGGCCCCGCCAGTACAAGTGGGTCCGCAAGTACGTTCGTGCTTGCGAAGTTTGTCAGCGCGTGAAGCCGTCATCGGCTTCACAGGCACCGCTACACTCTCTGCCGATCCCGGCAGAGTGTTGGGAGTCCATTAGCATGGACTTCATCTTGGTTTACCGCCCGACGCCAAGCGTCGGACGGGTGCGGTGGTCTTTGTCGACCGCTTCAGCAAGATGGTTCATCTTGCTGCAGTGCCTGCACAAGTGACATCAAACAGACGGCTCGTCTGTTTGTCGACTTGATCTTCCGAGCTCACGGGATGCCCCGTGAGATCGTATCAGACCGTGACCCTCGGTTCACGGCTGCGTTCTGGAGAGAGGTGTTCTCTCTCGTCGGTACTCGGCTGTCGATGTCGACAGCCGACCACCCAGACGGATGGACAGACCGAGCGCGTGAATCGCGTGCTCGGTGACATCCTGAAGAGCTACGCCCACTCGTTCAACGAGTGGGGCGATTGTCTACCGATGGCGGAGTTCGCCATCAACAACTCGGTGCATGCCTCGACTGGGCATACACCGTTCTACGTGAATGGCATGCGCCATCCACGTGTCCCGACCATGCTCGCGGGGTGACTTCTCCCTTGAGTGGGGGAGGATCTGTGAGCGAGGCACGCTCACAGAGAAACGGCAAAGGCCGCCGCAGTCAACGCCAATATTACGTTGACTGCCGTGACGCTGACAGTGCCGCGCGTCAAAAGCAGTACGCTTCGCGTCTGCACCGGTGCGAACGCTGATGCTTTCGTGCCGGGCACGAATATGCAACCCATAACGTCTGAGCCCGCTCGGACGTGAAGACAGTGACGTCGCCGGGCGACGTCACACAAAATACCCACCCATGCCGGCCATGGAGTTGATGATAAGTTGGTCGGGAGGACCAACTTGGACGCTGTGGACTTTGTCCAGCGCAGACAAACCATAATGCGGTTTGTCCGCGATGCAATCGCATCTTCTGTCGATCGACAGAAGATGAATGCGGATAAGAAATCCCGCAACAATATTAATGAGTTCAAAACGAATTCATTAGTCTTACTGTCTACGGATAACCTTCCTAGACATGCAGTTTCGGATTTCGGAGCGAGCAAGCTCGCTCCGCGCTTCATCGGCCCATTCCGCATCTTGCATCGCCAAGGTGCAGCATGCGTTGCACCCGACGTTTTACGTTGGCGACTGAAGGCGTATCATGAGCATGATACGCCACAAAGCGATGACACTATGAGTGGCCATCGCTGCCAGACTCGCGCTCGGAGGCCGAGCGCGAAGGTCGCATACCAACTTTCTCGAGGAGTTTCGAGAAGTTCTTCTCCATCTGCTGCGAAGCAGAATGTTGCCTCGGCAGCAGCCCGGGAGCTCTCCACGTCCGCGGAGAGCTTCTCTATCGTCGGAGCTCGGCGATCTCGCGCCACGCGTCCTTACGGAAGGCCGCGTAGGCAGCAGACATTTGCTGCAGAGACTGATCAACCGCCGATGGTTGATCAGAGTGTGGGTACTTTCCACCGCCGCCGCCCTTGCGGGCCGCGGATGGGACAATTCGCTGGATTGTACAGCGAATTGTAGCTCACCAGGAGCCACGCGCTGACCAAGGTCAGCGTCGTTTTCGATGTCGTTGGAGAGGATGGCCTCCCCAACACGACTCCTGGGAGCCGCGGATGTCCTCGTGAAGGACATTCGGAAATGGTGATGGCGTACGAAGCGCACCATCACCTACGGACGAATCGAGAGTAGCTCTCGGTTCGAAATGGTAGTATCCGATCCTACCATCATACTGGAGGCCGTTATCGGAAGGTGGCGAGCGCTTCCCGGCGTCCGGGAAGACGCTATTGCGCCACTTACGGATCTCCTCGGGTACACGCATCGACGTGTACCGTTGACATCGCTGTCCGTCAATCTGTCGGCATCTTGCGGACAGATTGGACAGTGCTGGCCTCGCGGCACAGCACATGGGATGTCGGCGTCTGCACAGAGTTCGTGCAGACGAGTGACTCGACCCGTGTTATTATGGTTATAATAACGCGTACGCAATTTCGCTAAGCGAGAGCGAAATGCGTCTGGATCGTTGTTATAGTTAACAACGAATTGGTTCCAGCCCTGAGCCAGGGCTGCTACCTCACTGATCTGACTTTTTAGATCCGGTGCTGCGCTCCTTTATAGAAGCGCTGCTCGAGGTAGAGCGACGCGAAGAAATCGCGTCGCGCATCGGACTCGGCCGCAAGGCCAGGTCCTCGATCCCATCAGACTTGATGGGATCGTCATTGAACAACTCATGCGGCGCTGCAGAGCAGCCGTCATGAGACCAGCGCATCTCATGGATGCGCTGTGAAGAAGCATCCACGGTGATCCATCAGGACGGATCGCCGCGCGTGGAGTCGCCGACATGGTTGCCGGCGAGACACTTTCGACATCGACGGAGGTGACCTCCGTCGATGAACCAGCGTCAGAGCGCGCTCGCTTGGGGCGCCCTCATCTTCTCCAGCGAGAGCCCGGCGACGGACTCTCGGTCTTGTCATCCCACCCAAGGCGGTGACCACCTTGGGGTCGGACGAAGCGCTATCCAACGCTTCGTCATGGGAGTCCGTATCCTCCGGATAGAGCATACTCATGACATCAGAGTCCGGCCAGAAATTGCCGGAACTCTGCGTGCTGATACCTGGGGTATCAACACGGCCGGACCGTTTCTTGTGCTGCCGTGCATGATAATCATGCACGGAGATTCTTGCCCGCCGACAAGGATTCGTCGGCGGAGTGCTTATCAGCTGGTGGAGACGTTCCACCAGCCGAAGCAGAGGGCTTGAGCTCGACGTGCTCATTTGCTTAATGAGCACGATAGCACTCTCTACGAAGAAAAAGCGAGACAGGAACCACGAAGAAATTTCAGTGGTCAACTGTTACCCGTCAAAGTTGATTGACGGGTGAACAATCAACCTTAACGGGGGGTGGTGTAGCAGGGCTACACAAGTATACATATGTATATGTATAGCTATCCGGCAGGGATTGCGGATAGACTGTATACATATGAAGCAGGCTGCCTGTGTGTGGACCACACACAGGATTACAATCATTTCGAGCCGCCACTGATTGGTTATTAGTGGCGGGCGCTTAGGCGCTACTATTGGTAGAAAGAGGTACCTTTCGACCAATAAGGCGCATGCATATAGGTGCAACACGTGAGGGCCAACCATAGCCCTCACCATGCAATTAGATATTCTTTTAGCTAGGTCTGCTAAGAGGGCCACGCGGCGGGCCGACATAAATACAGTTTTCAATTTTCTACCTAAATAGACTTTGCTTTGTATTAGAAATACACGTTGTCGTGTATTTCTATAGTAAATCTAAGTAAAGCCTTACGCTTCCTCATACACGCATACAGTGTATGCAAGAAACAGAGTGGTTGTCCACCCTGTTTCAGTAGCGCCCTAAGCGCCCACCACTAATAACCAATCAGTGGCGGCTCGAAATGATTGTAATCCTGTGTGGTCCACACAGACATGCAGCCTGCTTCATATGTATGCATTTTATCCGCAATCCCTGCCGGATATCTATACATATGCATACTTGTGTAGCCCTGCTACAGGGGAGTGTATCGAGGTGGAGAATATCGCGGCTGGCACGCAGCCCGATAGTAATCTGGAAGGCCAGTGGGTGGCTAGAGTGCTGGACCGACCGTCGCGTCTCGTCACAGCTACCCGCACACAAGGTGCACCGCCGGACGACCAGAAGCGACTCGTTTTCCACCTAAATGCCAAAGCCTTCTCGCACTGGCACTATGGCTGGGAGAGCGGCGCCAACAAGGTGCAGCGCCTCATGAAGCATGTCCTGAAGGCGTACGTCGTGGAGCGTTGCGCTGTTAACCAGGATGACAAATTCACACGCTTCACGAGTCCCCAGGTATACAAGCAACTGTACCGTGTGATTCACATTGTGACGTCCCCAAAACCTCACTGTGATATCGTACCGTCGAGCGCCGTCTGACCAGTACCCAGCAGATCAAGTCACGACACCTGCGGAACCACTATCTCAAGCGCTGAGGGAGAACAGCGCTCTCAAGACGTACTCAAAAGGTTTATCGCGCGGATTGAGACCTGTTAGTAGTGCCGGTGGTACTCATTTTTGCGTTTGTACTATCGGTATATGGCAGGAGGACGCAATACGAAACCCCACCCTCTGTTCTTCCCCCAAACAACGGACGAACAAAGCACAGCGTTTCATCGTGCACAGCCGACGAAAATCGACACATTGGCCAACGACACGCTGCGATAGAAACACGAAAATTTGGCCGCCGTATCCGTGTCAAAGAATCTAGCTCTAATGTATGCGTTCCTTCGTTGGGCGCCATTAAGCTTATATGCTCCCTTTGTCGATGAAATAGTGCACCTGATCTACTACAAGTTGCTGGATTCTCTCGCATTGGCTTCACAGCAGGTCAGCAGACTCAACTGCTTTTCAAAAGTGCTGCTCGACTGTAACAGGCCGGGTATTTACTGTTACTAGCTTACACGTAGTGTCGAGGAAGCTCGCGATGGTGAGACCAAATTCCAAATCGAGGGGAAATTAAACTCTGATTTAGGTTAGGTCAGGGCGGGGCGTCTGAACTCATATGAACCGCTCAAATGCAAGTCGACTACTGATTGGCTGCAATGGCTCTCTTTTACAGTCAATCAGGGAGTGACAACACAGCATGCACTAGCCACGTGCTTTTGTACCTACTTTGTATATAAATCTACCTACATATGTAACTTGGTGTGACCCGCTACATCGACCGAGTTGAAGAAACTGACAGAGGAGCGGCCGAGGTGCCATCGTCAATTCGTAATGACCCTATTAGGTGTGGAGCTCCTGCGGCGAAGTAAAAAACTGGAGGTGCTGCTACGCGTATTGTCACGAATTACACTGTGGCTCTTCTCGAACAAGATACTACAATGGTGTGGTGCAGCGAGATCAGTGAAAACGCGTTCACGATCTCCACACCCACGGCGTCCGAACTACCGACTAACGGAGGGGTACTCCGATCGTTCGTGGGGATGCTGATTGTCTTCTCACCTTGTGTACCCGTCGGTGAGCTAGCTCTGCTCTCTCGGTGTCTCGAGAAAACGCGCAGCGATGTCAGGTGGACCGCCCTGAGAGGCGCGGGATGAGGTATCGCCTCGTGGAAACTTCTTCACGAGATGACGGGTTGGGTGTCGATCTTGATCTCTTGAGGTCTTGATCGACGGACCAGAGATGGCTCCAGTCCTGGGATGCCTTGAGGGGTGTGTGTTGCTTCCCTTGTTCCTTTTCTCCTTGGCCGCTTCCTTTAGCGGGGTCTTGATCTTGTGGAACAATGTAGCCTGGCCAACTATTCAGGAGCTACTGTTGGGTTGATCTACCTTTAACTAAATGTACTAAGTGGGCCAATATACTCC
>VKKV01000324.1:0-118830 GCA_008080845.1 Phytophthora kernoviae | reverse complement strand
CTAACAATGATATGTTGCGCGAAGGTTGCGTAAGGAGACGTTGCATGACTATGGAACGGGTGAATGTTGCGTGAAGATGCCACCGGAAAGTCTGATTACCCATTCGCACTTAACCCATTTTAATTAGGGAAAGGTTAACTGGGCTTCATAAGCCCAGGTGCAAAATCGCCTAAATTAGGCATGATTTTACTTCATTTAACAGTATTTACAAATATGGCAAAGAGAAAAGTAGCACATTTACACTTAACCATATTTAACTCTTCAAATCTACATATATGCTAAGTATTTAGGTCAAAAACGCAAAGTTGTCCACATTTGATCAGTCAGCTTCTAAAGCGTTCCTTACGGCCGCATCACCTTGTCTTGAGTACTTCGACGTGGCGTCCGCCTCTTTCTTTCATCCTGTATGCAACCACCCTCAGCTCTTTTACTCGTATTATAAGCGGTAGGTCCACTGTAGACCCAAACACTACACTGCTTTATCAAAATTCAGCGCTTGCTTAAAAAACAATACGAAAATCGTTAGACATCCACTCGGTACTAAACTACGTCTATGCCCAATGCTGCAAATCCAGGAGTAACCGCACTAAAAACATCAAGATCCTTCGGTACGATCAACATCATCTGGCTGGATACAGACACGACAATTCGCTACACAAATTGTATACCGGTAGATGTCATACTTACTGTCATACTTACTTTACCTCCGCCTTCGCCCCTCTGTCTTAATTTAATGAACGTGTAGATGCTTCCCGTAATGCTTCCCCGAACACATCGACCGCAGCTATTGCGGCACATCGCTGAGTGTGCGTGTGGAGCTGGGGAGCGAGTGTCAGATCCTGACAAAAAAACATCGCCCAACGAGGCGATCACGATCTTTGCTCGCTTTGAAGCTGTGGGCGACGTAAGCCTCCACCCGGGGGTGAACAGGGTGGACAACCACTCTGCTTTAGCTGGCGTAGAGCGTTTAACTTAGATTTACTATAGAAATATACGACAACGTGTATTTCTAATACCAGCAAATGTTTAGAAAATTGAAAACTGTTTCCCACCGCGTGGCGGGCCTCATACCTAGCTAGAATATCTAATTGCATGGTGAGGGCTATGGTTGGCCCTCACGTGTTGCCTATATGCATGCGCCTCATTGGTAGAAAGAGGCCCTTTCTACCAATAGTAGCTGTAGCAGGGCTACACAAGTATACATATGTATATGTATAGCTATCCGGCAGGGATTGCGGATAGACTGTATACATATGAAGCAGGCTGCCTGTGTGTGTGGACCACACACAGGATTACAATCATTTCGAGCCGCCACTGATTGGTTATTAGTGGCGGGCGCTTAGGCGCTACTATTGGTAGAAAGAGGTACCTTTCGACCAATAAGGCGCATGCATATAGGTGCAACACGTGAGGGCCAACCATAGCCCTCACCATGCAATTAGATATTCTTTTAGCTAGGTCTGCTAAGAGGCCCGCCACGCGGCGGGCCGACATAAATACAGTTTTCAATTTTCTACCTAAATAGTCTTTGCTTTGTATTAGAAATACACGTTGTCGTGTATTTCTATAGTAAATCTAAGTAAAGACTTACGCTTCCTCACTACGCACATACAGTATGCAGAAACAGAGTGGTTGTCCACCCTGTTTCACCTGGTAGCACTTTGTAGTCCGTTCAACGCCTACAGAGTTTAGCCAAATGGATACATTTGGCTATGGAGACGAAAACCCTCCGTCGAGTGGTACCTCACTTGACGGAGCTCCAAACTCAGTTCCCCTCGTATTACGAGGGAGGACTGCCCACCTGAGTGATCAGCAGTGGGAGGCGCTGCTACGACTCTCGCGAGTCGTAGGCGAGTCCACTGTTGCGGCAATGCTGAGGTCATTGCCGCCCAGTGAGCAACATGTAGTCGTGGTCGACTACATGACAAGCGAACAACAGCAGAAGCCTGCTCCTGCTGTTCGTGCGGAGTCACTGAAGGTTTCAGTGATTCAGTTCTCGGAAGCCCCAACGAGCCGCTTTTGCGCTGGCTCGTTGAGCTTGAGATAGCGATTGCTGCCCGACGGATCAGGGATCCGTCGCTGCAGATCGCTTTTGCGATGTCGTGTCTAGCAGGACGTGCTAGACACTGGGCGTACGGTCGACGCCTGACCGACAGTACGTGTTGGAACACGTACGACGAGTTCAAGCGAGAGCTCAAACTCGCGTTTGAGCCTCCTGAATCGGAGTTCAGATCGAGGGCGGAGTTCCTCGATCTGAAGCAAGGCAACCGTGATGTGTTGGCCTATGCACAACATGCACGATACTTGGTGTCAAGTATCGTGAACCATCCCATTGATGAGGCGACGCAAGTCGTCACCTTCATGAAGGGATTGAAAGATGGGCCCGTGAAGACCCATCTTTTCCGAGAGTACCGAGTACTCTCGAGCAAGCGATTAGGCTTGCTTCGCAGGAGGAGTTTAGCCTGCAACAGGCTAAGCTCCATACGGACGTGCCGAGGATGCCACGTCCTCGACCACGTACCATGGGCGGTCCAGAGCCCATGGATTTATCGAGTGCGTCTGCTGCCGGACGGCAGCAGGCGAGACCGCGTCAAGGGACGCAGCGGTGTTACCGGTGTGGTAACACCGGCCACTACGCACGCGAGTGTGTAGCAGGTCCGGGACCTGCTAATCGCGGCGTATCGTACCGCGCCAACGGTGACCGTTGGCGTGGGCGAGCAAAAACGCCGGGAGCCAGTAGGGGCGGGGCGCCCTACTGTGTAGCCGCACATGTCGACGTCGGACATGTGATGGCTACAGCCCCCTGCGGCGAGACCCGCCGCAGTGAACAGCAGGATGATCCATTGATCATCCTGAAAGTTGCGGTGCATGGGCAGCAGCTCATGCACGCGTTGGTCGATTCAGGCGCATCCGAACAACTTCGTTCGATGCAATAGCCTGAATGCGATGCATTTCGAGGAGAAGACGACTCCTCGAAGCGAGTTGGTGGTGCGTCTAGCGACAGGCACCACCGTGAAGACACGAAAGCGAACTGTGTCAGTTCGCTTTGCGAGTGAAGCCGGGCCTTCACTGAAGACTTTATCGTCCTGGACTTGGACGATAAGTTCGACATGATCTTGGGCATGCCGTGGCTTAAACGCCATGCCCCAGTGATAGACTGGAAGACCCAGTCTATCGTTTCTTTCGGCTCTGAGGACGTCAACGTCCTCGGGATAACAAACGCGACAGAGAGCGATGGCCCAGTCAGCGTTGTGCGCTCGCCTTGCGGTGTGTGCACTGTGAGCGAGGTCAACCCCGCTCACATCGGCCGAAATAACGTGTCGACCTTGGTGGTCGACACGAGAGCGTCGAAGACGGAAGACCTCCGGGAGGCTTCCTCGCCCGCACCCGGGGTGCGGACGAAACGACAACTGATGGGTGCACTCCGGGAGCGCACCCTCACCCAGACCGGGTCTGGGTTAAACCCTTCGCAGGCCGGGTCTGCGAAGGCGGGTATCAGAAGAACCCGCCTCGGTCCGGGACCGAGACGGCAAGATAAGACTCAACGACGGACCGGGTCCGTCGTACAAGATGGTCACCACCAGGCCGGGCCTGGTGGGAGACAACGGGTCGAGAGGACTCCCCGTTGTCAGTTCAAGTTCAGGCCGGGCCTGAACAAGTGGAGCCGGGCTCCGAGCACTCTGCGCCTTGTGGCGCAGATGTGGCTTTGACACCGTCTATGACGATAGACGATGTCCACCATGAGAGAGTGACTGCTATAACGCAGACACTCTCGGGTGTCAATGTCGAGTCTGACATTGGAGAGTCCTCCGAGAACAGCCTCGGAGTTGACTACTTTGGGCGTGCAAAGCTGGAAGGGCTTTGCACGAGATCTACGCGCCGGGCGCGTAGAACAAGTGTGCATCCTCACGGCCTGTGAGGATGTAGAGATCGTGACGGATCTCGAGGACCTGCGGCAGGTCCTCGTGAAAGATCCTGAGGGTGACACCACCCTCAGTGCCAAATCGAAGAAAGATCGATTTGCGAAGCAGAGTTGGGACTCCCTCAAAGAGAGTCCCTACTACGACGTGCTTCGGGAATACGTGGACGTATTCCCGGATGAGGTTCCTGCGGAGCTTCCGCAGGACAAGGGCATTCAGCACGAGATTGATCTCGTGCCGGGCATACTGTGTCACGCGACAGTGGCCACTGCCGCGTGAACATGCAAGCCATCGACGAGTTCTTTGAAGCTCGTCGACGTGCGGGTCAAGTGCGGGAATCAAGTCCCCGCACAGTGCCCCTACGTTCTGTGTCAAGAAGGCACAGGGCGGATGGCGCATCGTTCATGCGTTTAACAAGCTGAACGATGCGACGGTACCGGCGCAGACGCCGATACCGAGAAAGGACGTGATCATCGATTCGATGAGCACGAGCACTGTATTCAGTGCTTTGGATCTGAGAGATGGTTTCTATCAGGTCCTGATGCGTGAGCGAGACGTCCCGCTCACGGCAGTCAGCACCCCAAGCGGTATGCTTTGGGAGTGGCTTGTGATGCCGCAGGGGCTTAAGAATGCTCCTGCGACTTTCAATAGATGCGTGACGCATCTATTGCGGTCGGTGCGCGATTTCGCACCGACCTATTTCGACGACGTGTTCGTCCACAGCCGGGCTGTGGGCGAGAAGACCGCAGTCGAGGTGCACAAAGAGCACCTGCGACGGCTGCTTGCGCTAATGCGCAAGCATAAGCTATATGCAAATCTAAAGAAATGCATATTTGGCGCATCCGAGATCCCAGTTCTCGGATGCCTCGTCGGTAAGGACGGGGTCCGCCCTGATCCTGAAAAGATCAGGGTGATCAATGAATGGCCAGTGCCATTCAATGTCAAGGAACTGAGGCAGTTCCTTGGGCTTGCCACGTACTTGTGTAAGTACGTGCACGATTAGCCGGGCGTATTCGTCTCTCGCGTCTCCTTAAGAAGGAGACGGAGTGGCAATGGTCTGCTGAGTGTCAGCAGGCCTTCCTTTCAGTCAAGCAGGGCTTGACTGAAGCGCCGGTCTTGGCCATCCCTGACCAAGACCGTGACTTCCACGTGGTGTGCGATGCATCCGATTTTGCAATCGGATGTGCGCTGATGCAGCGCGATCACGAGGGTCGTGATCGCGTGATCTGCTATCAGTCGCGCCAGCTTAAGCAAGCTGAGCGAAACTACCCAGTGCATGACAAGGAACTCCTTGCCATGAAGTATGCACTGGCAAAGTTTCGTGTCTATCTCCTGGGAGATAGACCGTTTGTGGTCTACACAGACCATGCGTCTTTACGGACGGCCGTAAAGTCGCCACACCTTTCACAGAGAATGGCACGGTGGTTGTCATTCTTTGCTGAGTACAACTTCCAGGTTGAGTACAAACCTGGAAGGTTGAATGTGGTGGCCGACGCGCTATCGCGTCGACCAGATTACAACTACAAGGTAGTTGACGCTAATGCCATAGGCATTGAGCGGAGCAGTGTTCTCACATCGTCGCTACTCGACGATGTGCGCAGGCTTACACACTTGACTCAGATGTCAAGTGTCTCCTCACATATGTGGGGAACCCTTCCGATGCCGCGCGTCGGAAGCTTCCCCATATCCGCTCGCAAGTGCACCGCTACAGTGCACTTGAAGGACTGCTGCTATACAGTGCAGCAGACGACGATGTGGCACGCATCGTCGTCCGGATGTTCATGATCTGCGATTGCAGATCATGTTTGAATACCATGATGCCCCCACGGCTGGGCATCCTGGTCGAGAGAAGACGTATCTCCTTCTCTCGCGTGACTTCTACTGGCCCCGCCAGTACAAGTGGGTCCGCAAGTACGTTCGTGCTTGCGAAGTTTGTCAGCGCGTGAAGCCGTCATCGGCTTCACAGGCACCGCTACACTCTCTGCCGATCCCGGCAGAGTGTTGGGAGTCCATTAGCATGGACTTCATCTTCGGTTTACCGCCCGACGCCAAGCGTCGGACGGGTGCGGTGGTCTTTGTCGACCGCTTCAGCAAGATGGTTCATCTTGCTGCAGTGCCTGCACAGTGACATCCAAACAGACGGCTCGTCTGTTTGTCGACTTGATCTTCCGAGCTCACGGGATGCCCCGTGAGATCGTATCAGACCGTGACCCTCGGTTCACGGCTGCGTTCTGGAGAGAGGTGTTCTCTCTCCTTGGTACTCGGCTGTCGATGTCGACAGCCGACCACCCGCAGACGGATGGACAGACCGAGCGCGTGAATCGCGTGCTCGGTGACATCCTGAAGAGCTACGCCCACTCGTTCAACGAGTGGAGCGATTGTCTACCGATGGCGGAGTTCGCCATCAACAACTCGGTGCATGCCTCGACTGGGCATACACCGTTCTACGTGAATGGCATGCGCCATCCACGTGTCCCCACCATGCTCGGCGGGGTGACTTCTCCCTTGAGTGGGGAGGATCTGTGAGCGAGGCACGCTCACAGAGAAACGGCCAGGCCGCCGCAGTCAACGCCAATATTACGTTGACTGCCGTGACGCGCGACAGTGCCGCGCGTCAAAAGCGTACGCTTCGCGTCTGCACCCGGTGCAGACGCTGATGCTTTCGTGCCGGGCACGAATATGCACCAACCCATAACGTCTGAGCAGGGCTCAGACGTGAACAAGACAGTGACGTCGCCGGGCGACGTCACACACCCACCCATGCCGGCCATGGAGTTGGATGATAAGTTGGTCAGGAGGACCAACTTGGACGCTGTGGACTTTGTCCAGCGCAGACAAACCATAATGCGGTTTGTCCGCGATGCAATCGCATCTTCTGTCGATCGACAGAAGATGAATGCGGATAAGAAATCCCGCAACAATATTAATGAGTTCAAAACGAATTCATTAGTCTTACTGTCTACGGATAACCTTCCTAGACATGCAGTTTTCGGATTTCGGAGCGAGCAAGCTCGCTCCGCGCTTCATCGGCCCATTCCGCATCTTGCATCGCCAAGGTGCAGCATGCGTTTGCACCCGACGTTTTACGTTGGTCGACTGAAGGCGTATCATGAGCATGATACGCCACAAAGCGATGACACTATGAGTGGCCATCGCTGCCAGACTCGCGCTCGGAGGCCGAGCGCGAAGGTCGCATACCAACTTTCTCGAGGAGTTTCGAGAAGTTCTTCTCCATCTGCTGCGAAGCAGATGTTGCCTTTACGGCAGCAGCCCGGGAGCTCTCCACGTCCGCGGAGAGCTTCTCTATCGTCGAGCGGAGCTCGGCGATCTGCGCCACGCGTCCTTACGGAAGGCCGCGTAGGCAGCAGACATTTGCTGCAGAGACTGATCAACCGCCGATGGTTGATCAGAGTGTGGGTACTTTCCCACCACCGCCGCCGCCCTTGCGGGCCGCGGATGGGACAATTCGCTGGATTGTACAGCGAATTGTAGCTCACCAGGAGCCACGCGCTGACCAAGGTCAGCGTCGTTTTCGATGTCGTTGGAGAGGATGGCCTCCCCAACACGACTCCTGGGAGCCGCGGATGTCCTCGTGAAGGACATTCCGGAAATGGTGATGGCGTACGAAGCGCACCATCACCTACGGACGAATCGAGAGTAGCTCTCGGTTCGAAATGGTAGTATCCGATCCTACCATCATACTGGAGGCCGTTATCGGAAGGTGGCGAGCGCTTCCCGGCGTCCGGGAAGACGCTATTGCGCCACTTACGGATCTCCTCGGGTACACGCATCGACGTGTACCCGTTGACATCGCTGTCCGTCAATCTGTCGGCATCTTGCGGACAGATTGACAGTGCTAGCCTCGCGGCACAGCAAATGGGATGTCGGCGTCTGCACAGAGTTCGTGCAGACGAGTGACTCGACCCGTGTTATTATGGTTATAATAACGCGTACGCAATTTCGCTAAGCGAGAGCGAAATGCGTCTGGATCGTTGTTATAGTTAACAACGAATTGGTTCCAGCCCTGAGCCAGGGCTGCTACCTCACTGATCTGACTTTTAGATCGGTGCTGCGCTCCTTTATAGAAGCGCTGCTCGAGGTAGAGCGACGCGAAGAAATCGCGTCGCGCATCGGACTCGGCCGCAAGGCAAGGTCCTCGATCCCATCAGACTTGATGGGATCGTCATTGAACAACTCATGCGGCGCTGCAGAGCAGCCGTCATGAGACCAGCGCATCTCATGGATGCGCTGTGAAGAAGCATCCACGGTGATCCATCAGGACGGATCGCCGCGCGTGGAGTCGCCGACATGGTTGCCGGCGAGACACTTTCGACATCGACGGAGGTGACCTCCGTCGATGAACCAGCGTCAGAGCGCGCTCGCTTGGGGCGAGCGCCCTCATCTTCCTCCAGCGAGAGCCCGGCGACGGACTCTCGGTCTTGTCATCCCCACCCAAGGCGGTGACCACCTTGGTCGGACGAAGCGCTATCCAACGCTTCGTCATGGGAGTCCGTATCCTCCGGATAGAGCATACTCATGACATCAGAGTCCGGCCAGAAATTGCCGGAACTCTGCGTGCTGATACCTGGGGTATCAACACGGCCGGACCGCTTGTGCTGCCGTGCATGATAATCATGCACGGAGATTGCTTGCCCGCCGACAAGGATTCGTCGGCGGAGTGCTTATCAACTGGTGGAGACGTTCCACCAGCCGAAGCAGAGGGCTTGAGCTCGACGTGCTCATTTTGCTTAATGAGCACGATAGCACTTCTCTACGAAGAAAAAAGCGAGACAGGAACCACGAAGAAATTTCAGTGGTCAACTGTTACCCGTCAAAGTTGATTGACGGGTGAACAATCAACCTTAACGGGGGGTGGTGTAGCAGGGCTACACAAGTATACATATGTATATGTATAGCTATCCGGCAGGGATTGCGGATAGACTGTATACATATGAAGCAGGCTGCCTGTGTGTGTGGACCACACACAGGATTACAATCATTTCGAGCCGCCACTGATTGGTTATTAGTGGCGGGCGCTTAGGCGCTACTATTGGTAGAAAGAGGTACCTTTCGACCAATAAGGCGCATGCATATAGGTGCAACACGTGAGGGCCAACCATAGCCCTCACCATGCAATTAGATATTCTTTTAGCTAGGTCTGCTAAGAGGCCCGCCACGCGGCGGGCCGACATAAATACAGTTTTCAATTTTCTACCTAAATAGACTTTGCTTTGTATTAGAAATACACGTTGTCGTGTATTTCTATAGTAAATCTAAGTAAAGCCTTACGCTTCCTCATACACGCATACAGTGTATGCAAGAAACAGAGTGGTTGTCCACCCTGTTTCAGTAGCGCCCTAAGCGCCCACCACTAATAACCAATCAGTGGCGGCTCGAAATGATTGTAATCCTGTGTGGTCCACACAGACATGCAGCCTGCTTCATATGTATGCATTTTATCCGCAATCCCTGCCGGATATCTATACATATGCATACTTGTGTAGCCCTGCTACAGGGGAGTGTATCGAGGTGGAGAATATCGCGGCTGGCACGCAGCCCGATAGTAATCTGGAAGGCCAGTGGGTGGCTAGAGTGCTGGACCGACCGTCGCGTCTCGTCACAGCTACCCGCACACAAGGTGCACCGCCGGACGACCAGAAGCGACTCGTTTTCCACCTAAATGCCAAAGCCTTCTCGCACTGGCACTATGGCTGGGAGAGCGGCGCCAACAAGGTGCAGCGCCTCATGAAGCATGTCCTGAAGGCGTACGTCGTGGAGCGTTGCGCTGTTAACCAGGATGACAAATTCACACGCTTCACGAGTCCCCAGGTATACAAGCAACTGTACCGTGTGATTCACATTGTGACGTCCCCAAAACCTCACTGTGATATCGTACCGTCGAGCGCCGTCTGACCAGTACCCAGCAGATCAAGTCACGACACCTGCGGAACCACTATCTCAAGCGCTGAGGGAGAACAGCGCTCTCAAGACGTACTCAAAAGGTTTATCGCGCGGATTGAGACCTGTTAGTAGTGCCGGTGGTACTCATTTTTGCGTTTGTACTATCGGTATATGGCAGGGAGGACGCAATACGAAACCCCACCCTCTGTTCTTCCCCCAAACAACGGACGAACAAAGCACAGCGTTTCATCGTGCACAGCCGACGAAAATCGACACATTGGCCAACGACACGCTGCGATAGAAACACGAAAATTTGGCCGCCGTATCCGTGTCAAAGAATCTAGCTCTAATGTATGCGTTCCTTCGTTGGGCGCCATTAAGCTTATATGCTCCCTTTGTCGATGAAATAGTGCACCTGATCTACTACAAGTTGCTGGATTCTCTCGCATTGGCTTCACAGCAGGTCAGCAGACTCAACTGCTTTTCAAAAGTGCTGCTCGACTGTAACAGGCCGGGTATTTACTGTTACTAGCTTACACGTAGTGTCGAGGAAGCTCGCGATGGTGAGACCAAATTCCAAATCGAGGGGAAATTAAACTCTGATTTAGGTTAGGTCCAGGGCGGGGCGTCTGAACTCATATGAACCGCTCAAATGCAAGTCGACTACTGATTGGCTGCAATGGCTCTCTTTTACAGTCAATCAGGGAGTGACAACACAGCATGCACTAGCCACGTGCTTTTGTACCTACTTTGTATATAAATCTACCTACATATGTAACTTGGTGTGACCCGCTACATCGACCGAGTTGAAGAAACTGACAGAGGAGCGGCCGAGGTGCCATCGTCAATTCGTAATGACCCTATTAGGTGTGGAGCTCCTGCGGCGAAGTAAAAACTGGAGGTGCTGCTACGCGTATTGTCACGAATTACACTGTGGCTCTTCTCGAACAAGATACTACAATGGTGTGGTGCAGCGAGATCAGTGAAAACGCGTTCACGATCTCCACACCCACGGCGTCCGAACTACCGACTAACGGAGGGGTACTCCGATCGTTCGTGGGGATGCTGATTGTCTTCTCACCTTGTGTACCCGTCGGTGAGCTAGCTCTGCTCTCTCGGTGTCTCGAGAAAACGCGCAGCGATGTCAGGTGGACCGCCCTGGAGAGGCGCGGGACTGGGGTATCGCCTCGTGGAAACTTCTTCACGAGATGACGGGTTGGGTGTCGATCTTGATCTCTTGAGGTCTTGATCGACGGACCAGAGATGGCTCCAGTCCTGGGATGCCTTGAGGGGTGTGTGTTGCTTCCCTTGTTCCTTTTCTCCTTGGCCGCTTCCTTTAGCGGGGTCTTGATCTTGTGGAACAATGTAGCCTGGCCAACTATTCAGGAGCTACTGTTGGGTTGATCTACCTTTAACTAAATGTACTAAGTGGGCCAATATAATTCCCGCCCTAGAACACTTAAAGTATACAGAGGTAACCTTGATTTCCTTTATACTAAGAAACATATGTTCTCCCTACCCAACTCGTCCCTTACTCTCCTTGAAGAGGACTTTTTGAAGAGGTGCTCAGAAGAGCTCTTTTTCGAGAGTGAGAAGGCCTGCCTTCTCCCAAAGATTCCACTTCGCAGTCAGTAATCCATCACCCAGTGGGTATACTTTCTGAGTCAGTTCGCGTACCGGAAAGATTGATCCATCACCCAGTGGGTATACTTTCTGAGTCAGTTCGCGTACCGGAAAGATTGATCCATCCGCGGTCTGACCTGCAGATTAGATCGTGTATCGCAATTATTGGTCCATCGGCGATCTACTTTTGGAGTAGATCGCGGTATCCAAAATAGCTCCATCCGCGATCTACCTTTTCAGGGTAGCTCGCGTTATTCAAAGATGGCACCATATGCGACCCGATTATGTGCTCCAAAGACTGCACCATCTGGTCTATCCAGATCGGATAACTGATAATCTGAGTCCATGTGGTCACACCGTAGATTACCTCAGTCCATTAATCCATTCTCACCGGAAAGATGGACTAGGCTTCACCACAGTGGCTGCGCGGTTGTTTTTTTGCCAATATGCCATGTCGGTGCTAGACAAGAATGCTCTGCGCGCGTGCTACTTGCTGTTTTGCAAGTTGGAAGGCCGTATGAACACGCAGATCTTCGCCACCTCGGACCTGGCCACCCTAGATAATACGGCCGAAGAAATTATCGCCGTAGTGTATTTGAATTAGTACTTTCACGCGCGGAGACATCGCGTAAAACAGATCCTAAACAGCCAGAGTTTTGCGGGCTGGGACGCTTTCGTGGCGCAGATGCATGACGCACACATCAGTTTATCAGCGCGTCCGGGAGTGCCGCGCTCACTTTACAGGTGAACTGACCTTACTTTTGATCAAGTACACGTGCCACAAAATCCCGTCGAGAACGCCTGGAACGCTGAATGGTTTCTGAATGTGAATGAAGGCGTATGGAAATTCAATGAGCAAGCCGTGGGAATAAACAATGTGGGCGAGATTAACGACGTTGGGTTAGTCTCTCTTTTCACCTTGTTTGAGATGATTTCACAGATTGTGCGGATGAAAATTGCTCTCGACTTGAAGGCGAGCACGCTGTTCATTAGGTCAACTCAGGGCGTTGCAGGTCCATCAGGCTGTATGCGTTTAGTTCTGGACGGCAACAATCGTGTGTTCTCGCTGTTTCCCAATGGGATGGCATCGGATATTGACCCCGGTGCTTTTGGAGAATACGTCGGGGAGATGCAAGCGGAGCAACCTGATCGGCTTGCGGTGTTCCTGTAAGTATTCAATTGGTCCACGAGTGAAGATAATGATTATTTCTACCAGATGTATGTGCGCATCGACAATTGGCATAACCACCGACTTTGTGTCAGTGGTGACATTTTAATGACTGCTGCACCGGTGGCTTTCACTCCGGAAGAAGCCTCGCGTATGGGGAAATGTCGCTGCGTGAGAAGCTTGCGGTGGTGCAAAATGCCCACTCTCGATTAAGAGAAACCCAGACTGTGATTGGAGCTGGCACACCATGGGACCAGCTCGGAAAGTTCCTATTGGGGTACTACATAAACTAAACTCTAGTATCACATCTACGCACAATTGTATTGAATTGTTCATGATGGCAGGCACATTGCTTATTTTATTTCATCACTCGAGCGTCATTGATTTCAACTTAATTAAGAAGAAGGAACATTTTTTGCCATGGATAGCATATTCAATACAGGGGCATCATCAACTTGCAAAACTTTCATTATGTACTATCCCGCATGTGGCGCTCGAACTGACATGACAAGCCAAACCATCTTGCGTATCTATCTGCACCTCAATCCGCACCGTATCCAGCAACTTCAACGTCATCTGGTTGAGTCCGCCACAAAGATTTGCTAGAAGGGTCTTCTTTTGTCCGTCCTCCACTCCAGTTGTTTTTCTTTCCTTGCGCGCACACATTTTAGTTTGTCCACCCGCCATACGTAAGTTCGCCTCACTGGATGATAGGGACCATCGAGATCGCTCAATCGAAGGTCAACACGGACTACGACAGTGAAACCAAATGTTCGATTGTCCGCACATCAGTACTTACGCCAAAATCCTCCTTGCTAGTTCTTCATTTCCTTTTATTCGAAGGAAAACAAGTAAATACTCCCATACACAGTATGGAAGTACCAATTACGTACGAAAGTGGAGTATCCATATCTTGTGGACGCAGCTTTGCCATTCTGTTTCGCCCTCGTGTACAATTCATAGCACTCCAAATGCAGGTTAGAGGCCATCACTGCTCAACGAAGTATTCAATACACTTCGTACTGCTTCTAGACGCCGCACAGCATTCCCCAGCAGGGGTTCACCACTACATCTCTTTCATTTTGTAACACGCAGCCCGCGATAGAACACTGCTGGCGATAAGCAAAGAACGGGCTTACGCAGTAAGTAACTCACACATCGCTAACACGCACTACACACCCAAGCACTTGGTTGGCGAGCTGCGAATAACGGACCAGAACACTTCTCCAACGCGGGCGTGCTTCTGCCCTCCCATATCAAAAGAGTAGGGTAGCTTTCTGTCTGTCATACTTACCGCAAGTACGACCATGATTATCATAGATGCAAAAGCCATTGAACGTACGACGACATGTTGAGCGCCAGTGAAGTCAAGTGTCTGAGGCCGAGCTTCTTCAAGTAGACAGCGGTTTCGTCTATAAGGACGGTCCGCTCCATGTCAACAATGTTTCTACGCAGTTAGGTACCTGATGTAGCTCACAGCACGCCTCACCAATATACCATCATTTAAAGTAGTGAGGTTGGTGTGACGGCGGAGATATATACCATACCGACGCATAAAAGCAGACACCCAGTGGTCTGAAGCGACAAAGAGAGGACTTCTCTCGGTGGACATGCCTGCGTATATAGTCAGAACTATGTTTACCAACCAAGCACGCATCTGTTTTTCTTTCTTGGCTGTCTTGTTCACGAGTTTATCAGACAGTAACTCTTCTAGCGATTCAGACACGCGCTTGCAACCACCCCCAACGAGACGAAGCTGATGAGAGGTGTTGAGAATCTTGTCTTTCAATCACCACCACGCCGAACAGTACCACCATCAAGGTTCGAACCCTTTGCACGAAAGTGCACAACGGCACGAGTCGGTCGGCCTTCACCCTCCGCTTCAATCCACGATAGGACCTCTATCTTGCGGCCAATATCAATGGCTTGTCAGCGCTGGACCATATTTGCAAATGACGGGCTTAGATACGTGGCACTGCGAGTGAGCGCTGTCCACTGATGCTAACGGGTTATCGGAAGGTTCTATTCAGTAGAGGTCACTATTTTATAGTGTCGGGGCTACAAATGTCAATTTTGTTTAGGTGAGTGTTTTTAATCGGACGAGTACGTTAGCGACCAATCTGTTTTATTTTTAAAAAGCATTGCATTACATTAACCGATACAGTCGGTGTTATACTAGTACGTACTAACCACGCCATTAGTTGTTGTACTACGTTTGCTCCAATTCCAGAATTAATCGGTATTTTACGCTAGTAAATGTTGCCACCGGAATGGTTCTGTAAAGTTCGACAATTTCCCATTCGTACTTATCGGATGATGGGTCAAACCCTCTATCAATTGATATTGTGCCTTCTATTTGAATTTAGAGGTTGTAAACCATCATTCTTTAAACTTGAACTTTGTAAAGCCTTACAAATTCCAACATAATCGATCACAGCCACAGACCACCGCACTTAGCAAATCGAGTCGCCCCCGCCACTCAGAACCTCAAGACAACAGCAAGAAGATGGCGGCGAGATTCCTCAACCGCGTGGCCGCGATCGGCACGACCGTCGGTATCGGCGGCTTCTGCGTCCAGGAGTGCATCTACGACGGTGCGTCTGCGTCTCCTCTCTGTTGTGCGTCCTCCCGTCGTCGTAGCACGTCTACAGCCGACAGGAGCGACGCATTACCTGAATAGCATAAAGCCACATTATAACAGGTTTTTAACTGATGCAACCGTTATGCTATACAGTCGACGGAGGCCACCGCGCCGTGATCTTCGACCGTAAGGACGGTATCCTGGACAAGAGCGTGGGCGAAGGCACACACTTCAAGATCCCCTTCTTCCAGTACCCGACGATCCTGGATGTACGCTCCAACTTCCGCCTCATCAGCTCGCGCACGGGCACCAAGGACCTGCAGAACGTCAACATCTCGCTGCGTTGCCTGTACCGACCAAATGCCGATAAGCTCTCGCACATCTACTCCGAGTACGGCTCAGACTACGCGGACCGGATCCTGCCCTCTGTCGGTAACGAGGTGCTCAAGTCCATTGTGGCACAGTACGACGCTGTGGAGTTGCTGGCTCACCGTGATGAGGTGTCGAAGCAGATATCCAAGGAGATGAACGAGCGTTGCTCCAACTTCTTCCTGCTGCTGGACGACGTGTCCATCACGCACCTCGAGTACGGCCCAGAATTCACGCGCGCCGTCGAGCAGAAGCAGGTCGCCCAGCAGGACGCTGAGCGTCAGAAGTTCGTGGTCATGCGCTCCGAGCAGGAGCGTAAGGCGGCGGTCATCAAGGCTGAGGGTGAGTCAGATGCCGCCCGTCTGGTGTCTGACGCCGTGTCCAAGAGCGGCTCTGGCTTCATTGAGGTGCAGCGTATCGACGCCGCCCGTGAGATCGCCGAGACACTCGCCAAGTCGCGCAACGTCACGTACCTGCCCAACCAGGACGGTGGCAACGGTGGTGTGCTTCTGGGTCTGCAGTAAGTGCAGCAGCGCCTTCTCGCGCTTCGCTTCTGCTCGTGTTTGCTTTCGATGAAACTGGTGGTGGTTGTCTGCTTTGCAAGGCTGATTGGGGTGAAGGTGTAGTCGTTAGAAAGCAGGAAATCTGTCATCTTGCATAGCTAACAGCACAATACATCGACTGCATACAAAAACAAGTTTAAATTCAAATTATGTGGTTCACATTGAGATCCGAAATTAAATTTCTGTCAATCAACATTATTTTTTTGGGTCAAGATGGCGACAACAAGCGATCGCGACGATGTTTTCCGCGCGTTCATTAAGCTCTGCCAGAGCATGCGCGCCCCCAAGACGAAAAACATGCCGAGCCCAAGCAGCTATGTGGAGAAGATGCAGACATTCCTGAGTGACGATCACTCTCGCCAATTGGTGCATCGCTGGCGCAGTTGGGGCTACTTGCTCAACAGCTTGCTGCATGTGGTCAAGGACGAAATGGGCACATACCTAAATTTGGGGAAAACCCGAAAACGTAAAATGGGCTCAAAGCCGAAATTACCGCAATTACGATATTGGCACTATTTACGGACGGAACTTCAAGCTGCACACGTGGAAGCGGATGGCCCCTTTACATTTGGACCCTAATGGACGAGATTGTATCTCGCAATTATTCAGTTTTTGTAACGTGGTTATAGATCGTGGGTCGACCGAGTACGATCGAGACGTGGAAATTCGAGTGGACAAAGAAGCGTGGCTCACCATTGAGGAACTTGCGCAATACCGAGTTTACTGCGCTATTTTGAGAGAACCCAATGGGAAAGTGCACTAGAAGCGGCTATGGGCTCATTTACCGAATCTAGTGACCTAATTTCGGACAACGCGACAGCACCGACAAGAGCAAGAGTTGTAAGATTTTTACTAAAAACAGCACATTCGACGTGAGTGAACTACTGCCAAAACTTATTCAAGACGTGGGGGGTGGTTCAACAAAGCTAAAAGGACAACTATACATGAACGGAGGGACAATCCAGACAGTCTGCTGCTGGTGGTCGCATCAGGTCTGTTAGAAATGCTGACGGACTTGACGCGCACGTACTTCAGTTCAATTGGGCCTTACATGCTCAACAGTGGTATTCCAGTGCTCAAGTTCATTGCTCAATCAAATAAAGGTCGGAAGAATGGACTTCGAGGTGCACCTGCACAATTTATCGTGCAATTTCTCAAGCTCTATCAGTACAACGCTGATGGAGTGCCGTATTTCAAGTATCTTGCTCCTATAACATTGCTGCGTGAACTCGTGTCGCTGAAGCACATTGTGTTGAGTGCAGACGAGATGAATCTTATGGTGGGATATGCACGGTCAGCAAGAGAACGGAGAATGGGGCGCTTGGCATCGACGATCAGGGAATACAACAGTTGGCTTGTGCGGCAGATATCGTCTTTCATCATGATCGTCTCGTATCGGAACTCGCTCAAGGCAATTTAGGGCGACCAGGTGATGATGACCTACTGACCCAGGCTGCTGTTGGCGATAAACGCCCAAGGCCAATTGCAGAAGTGCTTGCGTGGGAGACCGTCATCGAATACTTTATCGAGAGTCCGCACACAGAGACACAATTCGCCACAGCAGGTTCATTCTCGCTTGCTTCGCAGCGAATTGTCTCGACAGGGCGTCATGCATCGCAGACCAAAACAAAGGTGTCATATGATCCTGGTTTGTGGCTGTTATTACTCTTGTCGATCTTGTGTCGTCATGGGGATTACTATGTGTCCAACCGGATTGGTGACCTGATGATGGTGATGAAAAAACTTAGCAAAATGTTGATTGCCAAAGAAGTGGGCAAGCCGCAGTCATTAGCACTTCTCATATTGATCCAGATGGCCAATCTCTCGGCAAAACACCGCAAAGACTGCAGCGAATACTTTGACGAGCACTGGGCGACTGTGTGGCGCAGCTTATTACGACCTGAGCTCCCCTATGCTCGAGCAACAGAAGGAATTGGTTTGGCGAGAGGTCAAGTTGGTAACGCTGTCCTCACATTGTTGAACTGCTGCATAGGTTTCAGCCTTGTATCTGTGGACGTTATTGAATCAAGCAGTGATGATCTCTGGAACTTACCCACTTTCCGACAACCGACTGCAGACTCCCAGCCGCGACCATGATGCGTGGAGACAGCTTGAATCCTTACGCTAGAACTTCGATGGCTTCGATGTGCCTCTTGCTTTCACTGCTTCGCCGTGTGCAACTACCGGAAGAAGAAGACACATCCTCACGTGTAGCTAACGGACGGAGTCCATTCGAACCTGATGAGGAAATCTTCGAAAATGAGCATGCGCCAACACGTTCAAGACTTCTTCAAGCTGTGTTCGGCCACCTTCGCACACAGATGTTTCGAAGAAACACCATTATGCCGACAGGGAGCACGGGGTGTTCATTTACGAAGGCGGATTGTCAAACTGAGCTGTCATCACTTCTGTATGCAGCAATCATACGGTCATTCTGTCGGCAGGCAACTCCCGTTTTGCCAGATAGAGAGTCAATTTTTATCCCGGAGTTGATTTGCAGGTTGTCTGCGAGGAGTGCAGAGGATTGCACTAGCTGGATCACTGGCGATGAGTTCAATGGTTTCGGAGTCACTTTTGCATGCTCGAAAGTGGTCTTGAGTGCCTTCTGTCGCCTTTTTCGCCGTCACCAACTATTGACCCGATGGCTTTTTCACCCATAATTCAAGCATTCCTCAGTGAGGAAATGAGCGCGCATCGCCCGAGTTGGTATGATGGCCGACACACATGCAATGATGCCTGACGATCAATTTGAAGCACTTGCTGTCCCAGCTTATCTGATGCGAAACCTTATCCCCGTCCAAGAAGCAAACCGTCAATTCTCTCATGACAATTTTTTGCAACATGGCCACTATTCTCACGCTCAGTCTATCTCAAAGGAAAGAGAATTCGTGCTTGAAACAATGATCTTCAAGCTACTGTCCGATTTGTTGACAGAAATGTCAAGCAAACTCCAAGAGATCGGAAGCAATCCGATCAAAAAGATGCGCGTACTGGCGAGCTCATTCGACGTGAGATTGTTTTCGCAACAAGCGTGTGGCACGATGCAATATGTACTGAGATTAGACTAATCGTTTCTTTGGGTGCTATGATTTGTAGGTTGGCTTAGTTCTGGCGGTGCTTTATGCTGAAGAAGAGGAGGCGTGTTCGCAGCGTGATGGAACGAAGAATAATCGTTTGATCGCATTGCTGAAACAATTTTTGCGGTTGTTGCGGATAATTTCAAGCCAAGTGAGATAGTGCAAGCCCAACAGAGTCACTCTGTGTCTGAAAGCGTAGTGCATACATTGAGAAAGTTCCACTCGGTTATCCTGATCTTGCAAGGCCGTCAGGCGCTGAAAAACTGCATCCACCCATCTGCAGATCAGATTAATTTACGCTTTCCGCCAGAAACCGACCATCGATTAGAAGCTTCGTAAACACTTTGGAAGAATCACTTGCTAGTCTCAGTGGAGCAATGATGCCGCAGTGGGATCTGCGCCGCAAATTTCAACGCTGTCTCGCTCGCTTTCTGGATCTAGCTCCGTTCGCAGATCTAGCTGGGAGTCAGCTTCTGGGCGTTTATCGAACTCGCTGCACCAAAGCCAACAACAGCTACGAGAGGAATGGGATGCTATGGATGATGGGTATGCATATTTACAACTTGACGCTCATCACATGACTAACTTCACTAACTCGATGTATTTGCCGTGCGAATTGTTCATTTTAGCGAGGAAGACGATATTTCACGAGATCGTCCACCCAGCCGTGCGATTCAGAAGAATATTAGCTTGTGGTGCTTCCGCATGGTTTTGTTGCTTAAGAAGGACAGTGGTCTGTCAGCTGTGAAGAAGTTTGCGGATGGAATTCACTTTGAGCCTGATTTCCTACTAGCAGTAGCGGTTCTTTATGCGGTGTCGCTGGTGCAGACAGTCTGGAATTGTTCATCAAAGTGATCGATAGTGCTACAGAGGAAGGAGCGTGCGAACGGAGCAGACTTCTGACAAAGAAAGGTGGTAGCTGCAGAGCACCAATTTTCCTCTCCCAAGTTCTGTCAGTGCTTCGTCTTGCAGGATCGATTTATGAAAAGCGAAAGTATCAGCAGCACGAACAGGTCCCAGAGCATTTAGTTCAATGCGCACGGAAATACTTGAAGATGTTCGCCGAGATTTTGCCCGAACTGCAACTGGGAATGGCGAAAACGGCACAACTGCAGTGTTTTGAAGTGTTCTTTTCGCCTTAAGATCGACGAGTTCGAAGCATTTACCGAAGTGTGTCCGGCACGACTGGCTGACAAAGATATGAATGTTCGTATCGCTGCAGCTCGCGGTCTTCAGTCGATTCATCATATGTACTGGGAAGGTGGTCCAAAGGTGTTTCTGCACTGCTTTGAGTTATTGCAAGGTCTATTGGAGGCACCTCCGCGCGAGGTGGCGGAAGCAAGTAAATGCGACGCAACACCGAAGCGTGAACATGCGAAGTCCAGCATTATCGATCCTCGGTTATGTATGGATACCTGCTTATCGGTTTTACTGAGCTTGTACGTGAGCGCATGCTCTTCTCAGTTGGCGCTTCCCGAAGTACTAGGGGCATTTGTGGACTTAGCCTCATCTACTATCTCGCTGCATGCTGCAGGTACGCCATCGTTGATTTCTTGCTGGATGGGCGCGATTGCTCAATATTATGGATACGCGAACGTGTCAAGTTTGCTTGATGATCACTTCTGCGAATTGTGGCAACGGTTCATACTCGCGAGCACCCATTCAACGCAACAGCTTGAAGAAGAAAAATCATCGGAGCGGACCGAGAACGATTTTAAATCGCTGTTGCCACAGGGAACATTTTTGCTGGAGAAATTCCCTCTATCTACACTTCTTGAGAAGACCTTGATTCGCACGCACGCCGAATGCACTTCGTGAAAAAAGTGGACGTAATCTTCCCAATTGGCGTATTCCGCAACTTTATATCTGGACGGAGCACTGGGGTGACAGGATGGGAGTTTGGGTTTGTTGGGGAGCTGGCATCATATTTTTCGCACCGTGATCAAGAAAACGAGGGGCAAGTTGAACACGCGTTTTCGAATCTTGGTGAGCAAGTTACGACGGATCTATTTGCCCTTTCCTTCATATTGATGTCATATCCCGACCCGGATCTGAAAACCTCAGCTCACCAGATGCTTGGGATAGCGGAAGAACGGGCAAAGAGTAGTGCGTTGACACTATCACACCTAGGCCACATTGCAAGCAAGATGGCACGCTTCACGGTATGGAATATAACTCAAGGTGATGATGAGCAGGTCAGTCAAAGTGAGCTGTGGAAAGGAGCACTGGCAGAGATGAAAGCCAAATACTCAGAGTTTGACTGGGAGCCGATCAATCTGGCCGAGTTGCTCAGCGAGTTCTATGTGATTCTCTTGCGTGGAGAGTTATATGATCCAAGAGCGCTCTGTGCTGTGGAATGTTTCAAGATTTTCGTTGATGAAATTCGTGATGCACTGACGAAAACCCTGTGCTACAACAGCTACTGCTTTCGATTTGCTTCCAGTCTATCAAACACTTAGCTGTCGGGAATCGAAGAGAAATAGGGAGTGTGCTGACTCTTCTTGTTTGCGAAACGTGCAAGTGTTTCATGAATAGCGCCGATATGTTTGGACAATATATCGGAACTGTGGTTCGAGAGATAGCTGACATTCTCTCAAAATGTGGCATTCTTACGCAACAAGAATCAAGGGTACCCGTTCACAAATCTTGGTCGAGGAGAAAGTTGAGTTTGACAGCAGATGATCAGGCCAAACTGGAGTGGGTGATTTTCTCTATTTGCAACGAATTGGGTAGCGGACTTGGCAAATACACTCGTGATATCGACTTAGTCCCGAACGGGATTGCAGCAAGCCTCGACAAGCTGAATGCGTTAATCATCGAAAGTCGGAAGATAACCTCTTCTGCGGCTAGCCAAGGCGAAGATGAATACTCAACAACTGGTGTTCCCCACAGCGCACGTAAATGCAACCAGGCACAGCAGCATATTGAGATGTTTATCAAAAGGGAACGTTCGCGAGAATCCAAGTTTTACAAACCGGTTTTATTCAGCGGCTCGCCTGATGCGAATAATGTCACGATAAGTCGTCCCGGGGAGTTCATAGCAGCCGTTTGTTTTAATGCTATGACGAAAAACATTGATACTCTTCGAGATACAAGCTGTTCCACAAGCAAACTTTGGAAAGCTTGCCCACACGTTGCTGTACCTGAGTTCGGTGGGCGCGTTTGGCAACGCAAAGTGCAGCCAGAGCAAGGATGCAGTATATCTTGCCAATGCTTTGGGGAATTGGGAGCTCTCGATGCCAGTGAATATGAGCTAAGCCTTGCTGACCAAGAAGATGAATTGTCGCGTCTGTATCAACGGCATTTCCATCGTGGTGCACTCCGAGAGATTAAAACGACATTTCCTCTACTGATGCATGAGCGCTTGCTGGCATATCTGAGTTCACTGCTGTTTGAGAGCAAAACGTCGGGGGCCTTGATCCGTCAGTGCTTGAAGAAACGCTAAGGACGCTGAAAAGAGTGCTGAACCTTGATGAAGGTGTGGTAGCATTAGCTCGTTGTAAAGATGGTGAGCTTAAAGCATTCATATCACCTTTCGAGCGATCGTCACCATCTAACTGGTCGTCGGCATCACCACGCTTTGAGGTACTTCCAGTCAATAGCTGCAGTACTCAGCGCAAAGCCCCGCGCACATTGGCGCAAATGGTGGAACTATGGACATCAGCGTCAGAGCTAGGTTTCACGTCATGGGTATGCTTACTTACGTCGTGTCTTGCCAGCGAGTCCCCGATCCGGTGTTGAAAGCATGTTCCACGTTGGTTGCCATGCGAGTAGATATGGCGGTTTTTCTGTTCCCATATCTGCTCGAAAGCATTTTGCAAATGCCTGAGGTTGTAGCTGAGCCATCACGGATATTGAAAGCAACTAACCAGGGTATCCAGTTTATCGTGACGGGGATGACGAGCGATAGACGCGGGGAATATGGCACCACATTGGTGCAAGAATCTCAAGCGGTGGAAGCGATGCAGTCCCAACCACTGGAGGCCGTGCAGCTTGTGATTCATAGTATTAATTTCCTTCGGGAGGTGGAAAAGGCTCGATTTGTAGAAACGAATGGCAATGGTGAGCAAAAGCAGAAAACCAAGCCACAAGCAGCAAAAAAATCACGCTTACAGAAGCTGTCATATGACTGCAAGATTGATGTGGACCTTCTTGCAGTTGCAAGAGCTGCAGTCCGCGTGAAAATGCCATACTCGGCGATGCAATATGTAGAAATGTGGCTCGAAAAGCAGAATGGTGGTAAAATCCCGTCACTATCTACTGTGGATGATGATGAATTGGGGACGCAACTTCGAGATATACTTCTTGGAGCTTATGCCTTCGATAGCAATGATGATGGTGTCTACGGTGTGAATGATGGAAGGACACTGAAGTCACAACTGGTAAAATATCATCGCGAGAGCCAATATGCGAAGGCACTTCCACTGTATGATGTCTCCTTGCAAATTGCCCAACCGCGAATGCAAAAGATTGAGGGTTGTCAATTCCGGCCCACCTCAACATGTTGAGGGATGCTGACGTCTTTGCAATCGCTTGGCTATAACCACCTCCTGGAGGGTTATTTGCAATCGTTACAACGAAGTAATCTACCACGCGATTCTGGTTCTGGTTCTGCTTCGATCCAAGCGCTGGAACACAAGTATGAACTTGCATGGAAGAACATGCAGTGGGATGCGGTCTTACCTGGTCTTTCCTTTTCTCAAGAAACTGACAGCAGTCTGACGTCTGAAACAAACTCTCCGAGGACAAACAGTTATTCACATCAGCAACTACTGTTTCAAGCATTAAGAGCGTTCTCTCATGATGATTTCAAATATTTGCTGCATGTGACGAACAAGGCGAAGGCGCAGATTCTGCAGTCGGTCCAACTGGGTCTGCATTCATTTGAAAGCGTTAAAGACTCGTATTCGGCGTTAATACACCTGCAGTCGATCCATGAGATTGAGGAGCTTGCAGACCACATAAGCCAAGCTGTTGAGCCGAAAGCAGTCTCCGGCATTCTTTCCGCGGCGATGTTAACAGGGTTCACGACGCACACCACACCTGAACCACCTCTACGCTTGACGTCGATGCCTCTTTTGGATCAGTGGCGAAGGAGGTACAGCCAAATCAAGAATGATTTTGACAAGATCGAGAGCCTGCTATCGCTTGAAGAGATACTTATCCAAGTGTCAAAACCTTCGGATGATACTCAAGTGTTGGCGAAGTTGTATCTCGACCTTGCATCATTCAGTCGCAAAGCTGGACGCGTTGCCATTGCTTATAGAGCTCTGCTAAAGCTTGAACAGCTCGAGCAACGTGGCTGTCTGGAGATTCAAGAGATGATGCAGTGGAAAATTCAGAAAGCCAAATTGCTATGGAGTCAACAGGAAGGGCGAAGTGCAATCTGGACAGCCAAAAGGTGTGCTCGAAATCTCAACACGGTTGAGAGATGCATCCTTGACTTCAGATCAAGGAACCTCATTGCAGCTGTTGCAAGTCACAGTGCTGACAATCACAGGCAAATGGATCGCCACTCAGCGCTCAGAAAGCTCACAAGTTATTCTTGAGGATTACTTTCAAAAAGCTACCGAGGTCATGAGCGCCTTGAATGCTGAAGCTGTATCTGAGCGAGCTAGAGACGCAGCAAAGCGCACTTTGCACTAGCAGAGTACATGGCTTCGATGTACCAGCAAGTAAGCACGCGTGTGACGTCACGAGAGTGGTTAGCAGGCAAAAAGGTGACACAGGCGCGGTATGAGGAGCTGCAAGAATGCCAAACAATGGACGAAGGTGCTCAGATGGAGAACAGAGCTCACATGCACGCACTAAACAAGGAGGTTGGCTACGATATTAAAGAACGAGCGAAAGTCGAGGCTTCTGTGGATCAATTCCTGATTGGAGCCCTATGCAGTTATGGAAGGGGGCTTTCTCTCTCTCCTAGAGCTGAGCTAGACATGGTGTTCAGGGTGCTTTCGCTATGGTTCAACAACCAAAGGAAAGCTGACATCAACCGGATCGTCGCAGAAGAGGTGATTGACGTTGTACCATCTTACAAGTTCGTACCGTTGTCGTACCAGATTATCTCACGTGTCAGTAGCATTATTGACGGCGATACGTTCCAGGCTGCTCTCCGGAAGCTGGTGATGAAGCTAAGTGAGCAGCACCCCCACCATACGCTGGTACAACTCATCGCACTGAAAAATAGCGGTGCTGTAGAAGGCAAGGGTGCGCTGCAGTTTCGCACAAACGTTGGTGACGCGAAATCGGAAGGTGCAAAGGTGTACCTTGACGAGTTGCAGAGGACTGAGCAGCGCGAACTACTTGCGTCTCTAGATATCATGGCCGATGCGTACGTTCAGCTGGCGCTCTTGGATACACGTCAATATCACACTCAAAAGAAGAAGATCCCTCTATCCAAGGTGCAGATTATTGCTCCCAACTCCACAAAGACTGGCACGGTAGCATTCGACCAATGCCTTCGCGATCGTTCACGACGAGCGAATCGTGTTGTGATGCCGGCAGTACTAACGTCCAGGATAGCGCCGCAGCCAGATATGGACTACTCAATGTAGCTCGGATGTTGTCGTTCGAGCCACAGTTTTCCATCACGGACAGCGGTATTCATCGACCAAAGATCATATATTGCTACGGATCAGACGGTCATCGGTACAAACAACTTGTGAAAGGCCAAGATGACACTCGGCAGGATCTGGTGATTGAGCAAGTGTTTGACACGATGAACCAGTTCTTGATGGAGGAGCGAGCAACTCGTAAGCGCAAACTGCGGCTTCGCACATATCGAGTCGTGCCGCTGTCACCAATAGCAGGCGTGCTGGAATGGTGGAAAATACGACACCTTGGGGTCGTATCTGGTCGGGCGTACGTCAAAGAAGTTGTCGGCACATGAACGGTATCATCCACACGAATTGAAACACGCCGAATGTCGTCAAATACTAAAAACGCAACAGATAAGCTAGCAGCCTTTTCGGAAATCCAAGAGAACTTCACGCCGGTGTTTCACCACTTCTTCTTGGAGAAATTTCCTGATCCGGTTGTTTGGTATCACCGTCGACTAGCGTACACACAAAGCGCAGCTGTGACATCCATCGTCGGGTATATCCTGGGTATCGGGGACCGTCATTCGCAGAATATTTTGATTCATGAGGACACTGGGGAACTCGTGCACATCGATTTTGGTGTGGTGTTTGATCAAGGTATGGCTCTCTTCACACCAGAGACTGTGCCCTTCCGACTTACGCGGGACATGGTCGATGGCATGGGTGTGTCTGGCGTTGACGGCGTGTTTACACGCTCCTGCGAAGTCACGTTACAACTTCTGCGCAAGAAGAGTGCGTCAGTTGTCACTATCCTAGAAGTTTTCGTGCATGATCCTCTCTATCGTTGGACTCTTTCACCTCTCAAGGCGCTCCGCATTCAAGAGGGTGAACAAGATGTTGTGAGGTCCGCTACGCTGTCACGAACTTCGAGTCGTTCGACCAACAGCAGCGTTGTTAACGACACCGGCGGCAGTAGCAACGAGACGCAACCTGCCTATGGGAATAAAGCAGGGCCAAGCAGCAATGATGCTGCAGCACGAGCTTTGATTCGCGTCAAGCAAAAACTCGAGGGGTACGAAGACCCAAATGGCAATGCGCTAAGCATTGAAGGCCAAGTGAAGCACCTCATGAGCGTCGCGCAGGATCCACACAATCTTTGTGTGCTTTTCCCAGGGTGGGCTCCGTGGCTTTAGTGCGACTGCAAAGTGGCGAATGAACCTCAACGACATCGTGTTCAGTAGAACTTGCAAAATCCTGAAGCTTTATTGACAAAGCATAAATATGTGACGGTCGCTGCCACTAAAGCTTTATGTATAAGTCGAACATGGAGGGTGTGAGCGCGGGGTATCTCCGATACCGAGGTTGTCGATCGTGGCAGTCAAGGCCATTTCCAGAACTTGTATCGATCGATACACGGTTAGTGCATGTACATGCCAGCAGATATGGCGACATTTGAAAACGTCAACATTGCCAAAAAATATCAGAAACGGGTCGTTCTGATTGAAACTCTTGAACTCGACGCCGTGAGCGGCTTCAAATACACACGCCAAGAAATCCACGACTACTTCCACAATCACTTGAATTCCTCCTAGAGATAATAACTGACTCTCACGCGATGCTGTCGCGACGTCAATGTCATCACTTGTTTGACCAGATGTGTCGGAAAGTAAGAGACTGAATTGGTATTGCGGATGGTTCCGGTAGAAATACAGGATGGCGTATGAGCAGCCGATAGCAATGTACTCCGCGTACATATCAGCATAGATTTCAGCCACGTGAAGCACTCGAATTTTTCGACGGCGCTCTTCTGCGAACCTTCGAGCCATGTATTCTGCAGGTGTGCTGTTCATCGAGTAAACAAGCGACTGGGTTCCTGTTCCATCATTTCTCGATTGATTCTTGGATTGATCTGCTGTTGCTTGATTAGTAGATATTGTCCCGGTTGCTGGCATTACTTGCATCACTTTTACTTGAGACTGGGATGTACGAACTGGAGACTCGTCGGACTGTGACGTACTTGTGGTGGTGGTTGGGACTCGTGTTTGTCGCCGCACAATGATAGACTTGATGGCTCGTACAACGATTTCAAAGCCTGCAAGTAGCACCGTTCCTGCCAAAGAGATATTCAAGTTCGTCTGTCGAAGTAGTAACATGCGCACTTGCGTGTCCACAAGGATCGTTGGGGTCGACACGAGAGCAACCATGACTCGCCTTGACACGGGGAGGCGGACTGCTACCATGATATGCTTTGCCAATTCCTGCAACGCAAGTTTGAGCGCGATACTACCGCAGCCGAACACGTACAACTCCCAATTCCCCGACGCCTTCAAAAATTCGCTGATCACGTGCACATACACGATGGCTATTAACGCGAAAACCATCGTCGGGAGGTTTTGAGCATACACTCGGAAGAAAAGGCTATGTGACGGGATCCAGCACCGTCGGCATTTACTTCGCTTGTCACTACGACGGGTTTGGTCGAGACTTACACTTGCTACTAGTACCTCCGTCTGCAATTTGAAAGTACTAACCACCAAGCCACGCACTGTCTCGGTCTTGAAAATACGTCGTGCGAAAATGTCGGCCACGACTAAAACGTGGAGACCCCAGAAGAAGGCGATATACAAGATAGGCTTGAAGCCATGCCACGCGTTAGGAATCACGGAGTAAACGATGAAATCACTACCGATGGCGCCAAGCAACGCCAGTACAAGATGAGGGGCCATTGGCCATAAGAGTTTGTACACACATTGTAGAATCGTCAATCTTCGAGTGACGGTTCTAGCGGAGCCACCAGTGGCTACCTGGTTCACTGCACAGTCCACAAAGAACTGCTCCCGTTGCAATTTTGCAGCCATGATGATGATCATACACATCGAAAAGACACCGTTGAACCACGAAATATTGGCAGCACTGAAAGCAGCGCACGATTGTTCGCCCGGTGGAAGATCCGAAAACAAATTGCCTAGAGTGAAGCAGTAGCCAAAGAACCAACCCACTGCGATGTAGAGTGACGAGTTGCGCCACACTCGGGTGAGAGTGTGGAAGGCGAGCTTAACTGGAGGTCCACAAGATGATACCGATGAGAGATATGGACGAATGTTCAACAAGGACTGATGGACTTGGGAACGCATATTCAACTGATTGTAATGGTGACAACCACCAAAACGTGAACATCAACGAAGCCTTGGCAAACATCGGCTAGGAAAGAGGACGCTACTACAGACCCGAAATAGCAGTCCAGGCTAGAATGCGTCAAGTGCACCCAACACTATTTTTGCCATACTCAAATGCGCGCGCTACCAGACCCAGCACCCACCCCAATGTACGTTTACCGTAGGGTGCCGAAAATGGGCTGGTCGATGACGAAAGACATTGATCCGTGAACTGTTTAAAGGATATCTCGTCTCTCATCGATCCCGCTCGTGATGGAGGAGTGTTTCCCAACCAAGGTCACGTTTTGTCGTTTTTCGGTCGTCACTTTGCCTTCACGTGATCTTTTCATTACTGCAAATTTGGAAATGCCAAGATGTAGTGAACTAAAGTCAACAATGGGCCACACCAACCTAAGACCTCAAAGAGTTCTTCAGAAACTTCTCAGCGCTTGTACTGCCGGAAGGAATTCAAGACGCGCGGATTGAAACGCCATCAAAACGACTGCAAGAGCAAGTTTGCACCTACGACTGAAGCACGTAACTACAAGTTCTGTATCCTCAACGAGAACGTTTTCGGACACCTTTGAGTTACTTAGGAAACCAGGCACTCGCCAAGCTGCAAGTCATCACTGGGGACACTACCCAACCTGTGAAAATCATTTGAGCAGATTTTGCTGTAAATATGAGAGCGACAATCCAGCCATTTGTTTCATCTTTGCTTAGACTGTGAAGAAAGTAGACAGCTTTACTCCAGATCGTGCGTCAACAAGAAGGATGCCAAGAAATTGTACGGGATCATTTCACTGGTATCGGTGGAGGATGGAGGCGGAAGCAATATTTAAACGCGCTGATCTGAACAAGTACATGCTGAAAACTTGTGGGTCAAAGATGGAGTGGGTGCGAACTATTTCCAAGTCGGGTGCAAGACGCCAAAAGCAGGCTATTACAGAACGACAGAGATTAGCAGCGCATCAAGCTAGTTTGAAAGCGGGGCCGAGAGGATTTCGTTCATACCTGATTGAAAATCGGTCGATGGAGTCGGACGATACCGTCCTCAAGTGCTGCAGTGAGCGGTTTATGAGGCTGCAAGCAGCCCTGAAGGAACGAGGGTTTTGTCTACCGACAGGATCTAAAGTTTGCAAGAAATTCGTCATGAGGGGAATTGGGACCGTAGCAAGCGTGGTGGACAATAGGGAAGAGTTGATTTTGTTGTGCTGAGTAAATTCCTACCCTTATAATGCAGAGATGGTGAAGAAGGCTCAGGAAAGTTAAGCATTGAGGCTATGTGTCGAGTATCTTGCAGACAACATGATTCCACGCAAGTGAGAGCAGTGCCAATCGCGCTTCGATTATGCTGTATCGGTTGGAGTGAGTTCGTTGGAGTTTGCGCGCTACATTTACTCAGGCACGGGGAATGCCCCGAGCTGTAAGTCATTGCAATGGCTATTAGTTCACATCAACTTGCTAAGATTTCAAATTACAACATCGTCATCCTTTACTCACTCGACTGCATCTCTCTAGTGCTGCTTCCAGTCACGTGCCAATGTGGTCTCCTGACCATACCCGACCGTTCCGTTCGAGTAGAAGTAGATGGTCTCGCTGTCGTCCTCGCTGTCGTCATCGGCACCCTTGTGGTGGTGCTTGCGAGACTGCTGATCAGTCGTGCCCTGTACCTCATTCGTCTCGAGCCCGAACTTGTCGATCCAGAACTGGATCTCGTGGTCGATGTTGGAATTGTCAGTGGCGCCGCTGAAGATCGGACGCATGTACAATGTATCTGTCTTGACCGTGGTCTCATCCACGATCGTGGTGCGTACACAGGTTCCCTGTTGCCATAGTGACAAGCTCATTTTGCCCCATTGGTGCTTCTCACCGGGGGCGATGTTGACGTAACCTTCCTGGATGAGGTTGTCATTGACACCTTGAGCCACGGCGATGCCGAAGCCCGACACGGCGCCCGTGGCGGTGACCGCACTGCTGATACTACCGGCAGCGGCGGCTGCGGTAGCAAGGGCGCTGGTGGATACCCCGAAGACCGATACCACTCCGTTGGCCGCGAGTGCAGATGCGACGGGAGCAGCTGCTCCCGCCGTTCAATGACTGTGGCGACGGTACCGATGACAGAGATGACAATACCGGCGATCTTGAGAGCGGCCTCATCGGGCCCGATTTTGCAGGTCCACGGGTCCGAAGTGTTGTTGGCGATGGAGAGGTAGGAACCCATGGCGATTGACTAGTGCGGTGCTGCTGATGCGAAGAGAACAAGGTCAATTGGCAACTGAGCATTTCGAGTGAGTCAGGTTGACTCGAGTGTCTTTGGGTACGCTGCGTCATCCTCCACCGCAGGATTTTAGTCAGTAGACGAGTCTCAAGAGGTGGACGAAGTGGAACTGGCAACTGGATTTGCCGGATGGATGAATTTTAGTAGTCGAAACTTAACTCTGAGGGCGTGTGCTCTGAAGAGATACGAAGATTTTAGTTGCGGCTAATAGAGGCTAATGAACATATTAAACGCTTTTGACATCGCATTGGAAGACAAGAGGATTGCATTCCCGACCAAGCTAAGTGGTGAGTTTCTTCGTTGTTGGGATCTCCGTTCACTGCTCGTCTGGGTACACCTGCACGAAGTTCGAAGTGGACTGGTGTACAGACAGGGCGAAGTGACTGCACCAGTCAATTTCAAATTGGGACCGGAGGAATTGCTAGAGACAGGGGTTTTGTTCAGTGTTAGATGCTTGGACGTAGCACTGCTACTATTATGGTGCAACGCCTTGCCTTGGAGTCTTGAACCCAAGGTGCCTGGTTCGCACCCACGCATGCGCTTCTTGATTGTGCCATGCGAAAATGACATGTTGGACCAGCATAGTCTTACTGTCTTTTACTAAATAATAAAGCATTAATCTCAATGTCCGTTGGAAGTACGTCTCTAAATGCACCTGCAACCTACAGCAGCAATCATGCTGCGAAATGGCAGAATCAAGAGATGCCCAAACACGGCCAGCAAATAGGTTCATGATTTCTCCAAACAGCTTGCCCAAACGCCACTGCAAACACCAGCTGGGATGTTTGGTGCAACTTCATAAATCAGGGACCCATCGGGCAGCGCCATTATTGTCGTTGGTGATCAATGACAACCTAGCGAATGCGCCCGTCTCTAAAGTCCCACCAAAGTCACAACGTCCTGTCTGATGGATATGGATAAGCTTTGGGCCTGTAACGGAACTTGCTCATGGAGTCCCGGTACTATGAACCGTCGACAAGCGCAACCTTGGTTTGCAGGACCTGCAATTCAGTCGGTGCATTGAATCGGAACACTGTGATGGACGATATCCGAGCCCTGAGTGTTTCATGCCTATTGGAACCGGCACAGGAACGACCACAGAATTTACAGACGTAAAGCTTTTATCGTAACACCAATCTCGACAAATCCTGCACCCAAATGTATTGGCAATAATTTCACTTCTCCTGTCTGTGGCCAATAGCGCCGCGGGTCTGCCCTCAATAAAATAGTCTACAAGTACATGTCACCGTTAATCGATCTCGTTTGCGGCTTGGAATTCGAGGGATGATTCCTTTTGATCTTCACTGCTGGTGGGCTTCCTGTTCGAGCGTCGGCGGCGAAGTCGATCCACAATGATCATTCTGCAATTCGCCTCACACAGAGAAAGTCTTTCCAACAAAACTTCGACCTCAGACACCATGGGCTCCTACCTTTCTATCAAAAACAACACCGACGACACCTGGACCTGCACGATCGGACCCGATGAGGCGGCCCTCAAAATTGCTGGCCTCGTGGTTACCGCTGTTGCTGCCGCCGCCACCGTCATCGGCACGGCTGGCGCGGCTGCACCGTCGCTTCTGCACTCAGCGCGAATGGAGTGGTGTCAGTATTTGGGGTATCTACCAGCGCACTTGCCGCTGCAGCGAAACCGCAGAATCCATTGCGAGCATCGTGAAAACCACAGGCAAAGTGTCAGATTTCGGCAACTCCATCGCGGAAGGTGTCAATGACAATCTCGTCTCGAACGGCTATTTCAACATCGCCCCGGTGAGTCGCACCAGTGGGGTAAAATGAGCTTGTCGCTCTGGCAACAGGGAACCTGCGTACGCACTACTATCGTGGACGAAACTACAGTCACGACGGACACGCTGTACATGCGTCCGATCTTTAGCGGAGCCACCGACAATTCCAACATTGATCACGAGATCCAATACTGGATCGACAAGTTCGGGCTGGAGTCAACCTCCGTGACGGGTACGACCGACTCTTCGCGCAAGCATCACCACAAGGGTGCCGATGATGACAGCGAGGATGATAGCGAGGACGACAACGAGACCATCTACTTCTACTCGAACGGAACGGTCGGGTATGGCGAGAAACGATGGCGGCGCACAAGTGGAAGCAGCATTAGACTCGTAGCCTAACAGCAGAGTCGAGATGACCCTCAACGTAATCTCAAATGAATGCATCGTGACGTTAACTTGAAATGGCTTTTGCCAGTGTGTCTGCCCAGCTAGAACGATTGTCCTACAACTAGATGCTGCTAGTGACTGTTAGTTGGCGATGCTCTGGCGCCACTACAAACACAAGCTGAGTCCTCGTCAGCTTCATAACAGGGACCAATTGCCAATGATAGATCATTGGGCAGCGCCATGTTGGAGATCAAGCTTCACAATGACAACCTAGCGAATGCGCCCGCCTCTAACGTCCCACTAAAGTCACTCCGTCCTGTCTGTCGGTAGGCTTTAGAGAAACGAAAAACGGAGCTTTGTAGGGCCTGTATAGCTGTTAGTTTGAGTCGGTACGCGCTGCGGTGGATGACACTCTTAGTCCTCAACATCGCCCTGGGGCACAGCTACGCAGGTCCCATTTCGGCACTTAGCAGTTTACATATTGCCGAAATACCAACCCCGACACGTGAAACCCTGCACCCGAACGTATTGACAACAATTTCACTTCTTCTGTCTGTGGCGCCATGAATCTACCCCACACACCGCTGATAATCGATTAAACCACGAGGGACGACGGAGGGGCAATTCCTTTCGACCTTTACTGCTGGTGGGCTTCCTGTTCGAGCGTCGGCGGCGAAGTCGATCCACAATGATCATTCTGCAATTCGCCTCACACAGAGAAAGTCTTTCCAACCAAAACTTCGACCTCAGACACCATGGGCTCCTACCTTTCTATCAAAAACAACACCGACGACACCTGGACCTGCAAGATCGGACCCGATGAGGCGGCCCTCAAGATCGCCGGCATTGTCGTCAGCGCTGTTGCTGCCGCCGCCACCGTCATCGGCACGCTCGGTGCAGCTGCACCCGTCGCTTCCGCACTCAGCGCGAATGGAGTGGTGTCAGTATTTGGGGTATCTACCCGCGCACTTGCCACTGCAGCGAAAACCGCAGACTCCATTGCAAGCATCGTGAAAACCACAGGCAAAGTGTCAGATTTCGGCAACTCCGTCGCGGAAGGTGTTAACAGCAACCTCATCTCGGACGGCTACGTCAACATCGCCCCCGGTGAATCGCACAAATGGGGTAAAATGAGCTTGTCGCTCTGGCAACAGGGAACCTGCGTACGCACTACTATCGTGGATGAAACTACAGTCACGACGGACACGCTGTACATGCGTCCGATCTTTAGCGGAGCCACCGCCAACTCCAACATTGATCACGAGATCCAGTTCTGGATCGACAAGTTCGGGCTGGAGACGAGCTCGGTGCAGGGCACGACCGATCAGCAGTCTCGCAAGCACCACCACAAGGGTGCCGATGATGACAGCGAGGATGATAGCGAGGACGACAACGAGACCATCTACTTCTACTCGAACGGAACGGTCGGGTATGGCGAGGAAACGATGGCGGCGCACAAGTGGAAGCAGCATTAGACTCGTAGCCTAACAGCAGAGTCGAGATGACCCTCAACGTAATCTCAAATGAATGCATCGTGACGTTAACTTGAAATGGCTTTTGCCAGTGTGTCTGCCCAGCTAGAACGATTGTCCTACAACTAGATGCTGCTAGTGACTGTTAGTTGGCGATGCTCTGGCGCCACTACAAACACAAGCTGAGTCCTCGTCAGCTTCATAACAGGGACCAATTGCCAATGATAGATCATTGGGCAGCGCCATGTTGGAGATCAAGCTTCACAATGACAACCTAGCGAATGCGCCCGCCTCTAACGTCCCACTAAAGTCACTCCGTCCTGTCTGTCGGTAGGCTTTAGAGAAACGAAAAACGGAGCTTTGTAGGGCCTGTATAGCTGTTAGTTTGAGTCGGTACGCGCTGCGGTGGATGACACTCTTAGTCCTCAACATCGCCCTGGGGCACAGCTACGCAGGTCCCATTTCGGCACTTAGCAGTTTACATATTGCCGAAATACCAACCCCGACACGTGAAACCCTGCACCCGAACGTATTGACAACAATTTCACTTCTTCTGTCTGTGGCGCCATGAATCTACCCCACACACCGCTGATAATCGATTAAACCACGAGGGACGACGGAGGGGCAATTCCTTTCGACCTTTACTGCTGGTGGGCTTCCTGTTCGAGCGTCGGCGGCGAAGTCGATCCACAATGATCATTCTGCAATTCGCCTCACACAGAGAAAGTCTTTCCAACCAAAACTTCGACCTCAGACACCATGGGCTCCTACCTTTCTATCAAAAACAACACCGACGACACCTGGACCTGCAAGATCGGACCCGATGAGGCGGCCCTCAAGATCGCCGGCATTGTCGTCAGCGCTGTTGCTGCCGCCGCCACCGTCATCGGCACGCTCGGTGCAGCTGCACCCGTCGCTTCCGCACTCAGCGCGAATGGAGTGGTGTCAGTATTTGGGGTATCTACCCGCGCACTTGCCACTGCAGCGAAAACCGCAGACTCCATTGCAAGCATCGTGAAAACCACAGGCAAAGTGTCAGATTTCGGCAACTCCGTCGCGGAAGGTGTTAACAGCAACCTCATCTCGGACGGCTACGTCAACATCGCCCCCGGTGAATCGCACAAATGGGGTAAAATGAGCTTGTCGCTCTGGCAACAGGGAACCTGCGTACGCACTACTATCGTGGATGAAACTACAGTCACGACGGACACGCTGTACATGCGTCCGATCTTTAGCGGAGCCACCGCCAACTCCAACATTGATCACGAGATCCAGTTCTGGATCGACAAGTTCGGGCTGGAGACGAGCTCGGTGCAGGGCACGACCGATCAGCAGTCTCGCAAGCACCACCACAAGGGTGCCGATGATGACAGCGAGGATGATAGCGAGGACGACAACGAGACCATCTACTTCTACTCGAACGGAACGGTCGGGTATGGCGAGGAAACGATGGCGGCGCACAAGTGGAAGCAGCACTAGAACACTAGACTCGTACTAGATGAAAGTCGGAGATGACCTCAAGCATAATCTCAAATGAATGCATCATGACGTTTACGTGAAAATATTTTTGCAATCGTACTGAACATAGGAATCGACAGCGGTTGCGCATGACAGAAAAGGTATTGACACTACAGTACTTAAGTCATCGAATTGTATTGTCCTGCTTGAGAGAGACCACAAAGTTTACAAGTTGCATGCTAGGCTAGTTTGAAGACCTTTAACTCTGTCCTACCGCTACGGTACATGTGTTGATTAATGATGCCCTAGCGCCACTGCAAGCGCCAGCTGAGTCTTCGTGGGCAACTTCATAAATCAGGGACCCACTTCATGCAGCGCGCCATTACATATCGATGCCACTAGACTCTAACACCGAACACGCCTGTCTCTATCGGTCCCACCAAGTCACTTCGTCCTGTCTAGAGATAGGCTATCGAAGCGCACGGCCTGCATGAAACTAAGCTTCATCATGGAGTCTCCATACTGCTTATAATCCACGTACTCAGGTCTCTGCTTTGAATCGGGACGCAGTGCATTGCAGTCTACATGGAAATGCTCGCTTGACCGGTTTCTTCGGTGTGCGCAGCAACGACTACTAAATTCAGACAGATGCAAATCAGAAGTATTAATCCCAACCTTGACGCGCAAATCCCGCACGTGAATCTACTTGGCACTAATTCACTTCACCTCACCACAGTCACTACGGGCGAGAGACTCGTCCACACTTGTTAATAAAATCCTGTCACGACCACCACTGGATAATCGTTCGTGGACTTCCCGAGGGATGATTCAGCTGTCCGTCCTCGCCTGACAAAAGATCGAATCATAACACCTTGCAACAGAGCTTTCTGTTCGCGTGAAGTCGATCTCCAACGCTCATTCTGCAATTCGCCTCCTCTTGTGAAAGCCTCTCAAGCACCACCTCGACCTCAGACACCATGGGCTCCTACCTTCCATCAAAAACAACACCGACGACGCCTGGGCCTGCACGATCGGACCTGATGAGGCCGCTCTCAAAATCGCTGGTACCATCGTCACTGTCGTCGCCGCCGCCGCCACGGTTATCGGTACGGCCGGCGCAGCTGCACCCGTCGTAACCGCGGCTGGTACGAGCGGCGGATGACCGTGTTTGGGATAACTACCGGCGCGCTACAAGCTGGTGCTACACTCGCTGAGAATTACATCGGAAAAGTGGGTTCAGTGTCCGAATTTGGTGTGTCTATCGCACAAGGTGTCAACGACAATCTCGTCTCGAACGGCTACGTGAACATCGCCCCCGGTGAGTCGCACCAATGGGGAAAAATGAGCTTGTCACTATGGCAACAGGGCACTTGTGTACGCACCACGATTATGGATGAGACCACGGTCAAGACGGAGACGCTGTACATGCGTCCCATCTTCAGTGGCGCCACTGACAACTCCAACATCGACCACGAGATCCAGTTCTGGATCGACAAGTTCGGGCTCGAGACAACTGACATCACGGGCACGACCGATCAGCAGTCTCGCAAGCACCACCACAAGGGTGCTGAAGACGACGACAGCGACGACGTCAGCGACGATGAGACCATCTACTTCTACTCGAACGGAACTGTCGGATATGGTGGCGAGCAAACGGTGGCAGCACACAAGTGGAAGCAGCACTAGACTCGAAGCCTAAGCTATGACGAAGTCAGGGTGATCCCATTCGTAACCTGCAATGAAAGCAATGTGACGTTAATTTGAAATGACTTCTTACAGTTGTGTCGAACAGAGAAATTGACAAGAATTGTACATGACAGGCAAAGCTATTGATACGGACACCACTACAATTTGAGTCACCCAGATGCACCTACACCTCGCAATCAAACAGGAGTAAAACACTATACTACGTAGTACGCAGTAGTAGTTCTGAGTGACTACTGGATCATCCCTAGCTCCCGAATCACCTTGTATTGTTCTGCAGTAAAGAGGAGGAAAGCGTCATTACCAGTTATGATGAACCCACAAGCTGCAGACCAACAATCCGTAGAATACTGTACCGGGAATCTCCATGAGTGCCATTATGGCGAAACCTGCCTCGGGGTTCTTTTTGTTCAGCTGCATCACAGCGTTATACTCGACAAACTGGAAGTTGTCGAATCGGCGAGCTGGGAGTTTATCGTCGAACTCTTCCATCATATCCCAAGGTCCGTCGCCAACTCCCACCATAATAATGGCTACAAAATCGCACATACGGTTATCACTCCACCACACAACCTCAACTTTGCTAGTAGCAACGTACAAATCGGCCAGTTGGACGCCTCCACAATGGCTTCACGAGTGGCCTCTTCGTTCGTCACTTGTCCATCAGCAATGATCACCAAGATATGGTACCCGCGGTTTTGCTGGACCGCTCGAATTGTCTCTCTGATCACCGGTGCGAAATTGGTGGGGCCCGACAACCTCAACGTCGGCGTGATCTCGTTGTATCGGCGGAGAACCTCCTCAAAACCTTGGCAGCCTCGTCCTGAAGTGAACGGTAAGCAGCTATTACCCTTGGTCGTCAAGTCTCCAAAGCCAAACGCTGGAATGATGTTGTCATCGTCGAAAGCTTCCAATACACGACCGATCACTGAGATCACGCTCTGGTGAAAAGAAAACAAATGTCAAGATGACCCCTTCCACCTCATTTTCTAAAGTTTTTTACCTGGTACGGATTCATAAAGACCCCGGGGTCGATCTCATGGAGACATCTGCCGCCAAAACTCTTCTCTCCAGTCCACTGGGATCCAAAACAATTATGCTCAGAATCTTGTCGTGACCGAAGTATTAAAACAGAATTAAATTCTTGCCTGGTTCGACTTGGTAAAGTCAACCTGCAGGTATGAGAATATAAATCTCAGTGTCAGTAGAGACGTCAAGTTGGGATGACATTAAAAGAAGAGAAAGCAACGCACCCCAAGAACGAGATCAGACGACTCCAATCCTGCTTTACTAAAAGATGTGTGACAAAATAGTAACATTTAGTACTATGATTATTTTACTATAGTATTTATTGCAACAATACTGACCGCAAATCGCGCTGCACTTCAGCTGATATGAATAATAGAAAATATTAATATAGTAGACGACAGAGATAAAGCATTCTTTTTTTAACGGACCGATGGTCTCGTAGCGGTCAGGAATTGGTCGGAAGTTTGGGCGCTTGGATGGTGCTGCACGTGGCATCAATGGCGCCATGGGCGTTGCATTCTCTCGGCTGCTGGCACACCCCATTGCGCTTCACAGGTCGAAAGGAAGAATGAGCAGACCAAGCGCATGCCGAAATGCACATTTCATAAGGCCTTGTGGGTTCATGGGTACACGGCAAGTTTAACGTCAGCCTAGAAGTTTTGTTGAGCACTGCACTCTACCACATAGTACAGTACTCGACAAAATACCAGGAGTGACTTACATGGTGGACCACATCCCATTGTGGACCACGTCAACGTGGACGGACTGGGTACTCATGTGGACAACCAGGTTTGGGTCTGCATGTATGTCCACTTTTGATTTCGTTGACTGCGTAGTACATGCAGAGCAACTAGGATTTCTAGCTAGCATTCGCTCCAACATCTTCTTTCTACCCAAGTGTCTTCATCGGGGCGCTCGAGTTGAGCACATTGCGGACAGCGATTACTCCGAGTTTCGAGATGTGCAATGCCGCAGCTATCCCGTCAGTTGAATCCCGACAGATTCAGCCTTGTCTTGACTCTCATCAACTGGCTCTTGTGATCTCTTTAATCTCGTCAAGCGGTCGATATCTGGGTTGGTTACCAACCGATCATCCGTTTAGCACACAGCGCAACTTGTACGGTTGAAACTTTTCGAATCGAATTGACAGCCCGGTCCATGCAGTGATAATGCTCACCCGCTGGTATGGCCCCTGCAGATTCTGGTGGTATCAACCTCGCATCTGAGAACACTACACCCGGGCACTTCGAGGGTGCAAGCGGGAGGCACTCGCCCCTGCACAAGATTCGATTGATGTATAGACGGTTTTGACTCGATCCCGTTCTCAAGAGAAGATCCCCGTCTCAATCCCGGGGTGAGCTCAGCTCATTGTGCTGGCAGTTTTGTATGGCATCGCTTCAGTTGTCGCTGGCATGAACATCAAAACCAGATGGGAACCACCGTCAATTGGGATAGTCTCGCACTGTTCATTCCTCAATTAGCGTCGCTATGGTGAAGGTGTTCGGGTATTTCTCTGCCTCTGTGGTTGCTGCTGTCGCCATCAACTGGGCCTGTGCCGAGGTGACCCAAGTCCACTTGGGTATCTCTAGCTCTGCCGTCGACTGCGCCAATGGTGTCGCCGTATCGTTCGCCAGCCAGCTAGCCGAAACGTACACTGTCACCGCCACGTCGGACAGTGCGTCGACAGTAACGGCTGCAAGCACCTTCGTCAACTACGCGGTGTCCGAGCCGGAGTACAACTACACCTACACGTCACCGTATTTGCACACGGCGTTGCTGTGTAATCTAGCGGAGACCACCAAGTACCAGTACACGATCGGCGAGTCCGAGTTCACGGGATCGTTTGAATCGCTGCTGCACCCTGGATCTGACACTGAGGAGACCATCCTCGGTGTCATCGGCGACCCTGGCGATACGACGTCGTCCGAGACGACGTTTGCGGAGCAAGCCAAGACGTTCGAGGGCAAACACATCCAGGCACTCGTGATTGCTGGCGACTACTCTTACGCAAATGGCCAGCACCTGCAATGGGACAACTGGTTCACCGAGCAGCAGAACTTGACGTCCATCTACCCGATGACGGGTATCAATGGCAACCACGAGACTATCACGTCGTCGGGACACTTGAACATGTATCCGTACCCGGAAGACATGACTCTTGAAGCTGAAAACTACTTAGGCTACATCAACCGCGTGTACACTCCAATCACGGAACGTGCCAAGACTGCTCTGCACACGTGGTTCTCTATAGATATCGGTCTGATCCATTGTGTCTTCCTTGACGACTACACAGGATCGAGAGGCACCAACACGACGGTTGTGGGCACGAAGGAGTGGCTTGCTGACCGCGACACCCAACTGGAATGGGTCAAGTCCGACCTCGAGGGCGTGGACCGCACTAAGACGCCGTGGGTGGTCGTGTTCAAGCACAATCCATACTACAATACGTGGAGCAACCACCAGTGCCAGTGTTCGTCGACGATCTTCGACATCAACGACGCTGATGCCGACAACTGCTGGGACGGCACGTACTATTCGGGCACGGTATACTCTGAACCTCAGTGTGGTCAGATGGCCAAGTGGGAGGAAGTCTTCTCCACTCTCGGCGTGAATGTCATGATCACCGGTCACGTGCACGCTTACGAGCGTACTGCCAAGATCTACAAGAACAAGGAGGACGCCACCAACGGCATCTACCACGTCACTACCGGTTCAGGTGGCAACTACGAAGGTCACGCGGGGCCTCGTCTGGACTCGTCGCTAATCCCGTCCTGGTCCCTGGCTGCTAACAACGTCACCTTTGGTGGTTCTCGAGTGATCGCCACCCGCGAGTCATTCCGCTACTTGTGGTTCGCCAATGATATCAGCACTGCTGAGGCTGTGCCAACCGACGGATTCACCATCTACGCCAACGGTTCAGACATCATCACGTGGCCCCAGACGAATTCGTCTTCTGAGACCAATTCGACAGAAAGTACATCGCCGGGCGACGACATAATTACGTTGGAACCGGAGGTCCCTGGTGGACATTGCTAAATGGTTTACTATTGTGTCGTGTCGATTGACACATAAGGATGTCGTTGAAGTAGTCGACATTGCATCCACAATACAGCCCCGATGGCTACAGAATGCGTTCAGAACCGTTGTCTCTTCACTTTCAAATCCTCGCCATGGGGTGCACTTCGAGTCGTGAGATGCCTGCCGAGCCGCTTCGAGCCAAGGCGACAGCTTTCCATCCCATTCCAGACCGCTACGAGACTATCGGTGTGTCATAATCAACAAATCTGCAACATTGTGATGAATGCATCAGTGCTGAGAGTCCATGTTGTCATTGTCAATCGCGTAGAAGAAGTGCAGAGTGATCTTAGGCACGTTAACATTTTCAATTGAACCTGCACAAACCGGTCCATGAACTAACTGCATTAAGGCTTTAGGAAGGCAGGTCTGGAGTCGTCCAACCTCATTGTTGGGGTGCGTGATTTATTTTACCCCGTGATATCTGGGGATCATTGACTTATGTTGTTGATGCTTATGCAGGTTGACTTCACCGAATCCAACACGGTACACAAGATATTCGAGATCATAATTCGAGAGATGTAAAACTCATGCACGTGTTGTGGTTTGCCTTCAGTGGACTGGAAAAAGAGCTTTGGAGGTCGATGTCTGCACTATATCGACCGAACTGGCACGACACAGAATCCCTACCAGGTGGGTGAAGACTCGGCCACAAAGAATGATCTCGAGCGTTTAACGCTCTGAACATCATTTCTTACTATTACAGAGTGTTATTGCCGCCATTGGACGCACGCTGGAAGCATTCGACGACGACAACATCATCCCTGCTTTTGGGTTTGGAGACTTCACTACGAAAGGCGAAAACGCCTTCCGTTCGTTGGCAGGCCTGGGTGCCGGGGCTTTGATGAGGTGCTCAAGCGATACAATCTAATTGCACCGACAGTCCGACTTTGGGGGCCTACGAGCTTTGCTCCTGTGATCCGTGAAGCCATCCAGGCTGTGAAGGCCGACCCTGGCTACCACATTTTGGTGATCATTGCAGATGGACAAGTGAATGAACCCCAGGCAACTCGCCAGGCTATCGTCGAGGCATCAAAGTATCCAATCTGTACGTTTGGGTTGCAAATGACTCGGTGATTGGGTGCCAATGCGTTGACTTAAACTGTGAATTGTATGTTTCGGAGTCTAGCGATCATCATGATCGGTGTTGGCGACGGACCCTGAAATGATGGAAGAGTTCGATGACAAGTTGCCTACACGGCGCTTTGACAACTTCCAGTTCGTCGAATATAATCAAGTGCTCAAGCGCAACATGAAGAATCCAGAAGCTGGTTTTGCCATGCAAGCGCTCATGGAAATCCCTGGTAGGTGTTTACATCGCCACTTCCTTGTTGTGCTGGCGAGTCAGTTGACAGCCAACTTGCTGTTTAGAGCAATATCAAACGATCAGGAAGCTCGGTCTGCTCAACTATTGAGGAATCGACGCGATAGTGCAAGCCTCCGCGGTACTTTTCTCCCCAGTGTTTTACCGCGACCACGCTCAACTTGTGGCGAAAAAGAGCATCATGTTGGCAACGCAGAATACAAATCAAGCACTTCGATCAAAAATGTTCCTATGATACAATAGATAAGCTTCTTGGTCCTATCGACGTTCAAGTTTCTTGCTTGATCGTCGTTTGGGAATGTCTTTGGCTTGAGTGTAACTACCCACCTTCGCGTCACGCTCTTTGGCTTCGCGTTTCGTCGCCTCATCGAGCCGCGAGACCCACATGGCGCGGTTCTTCTCCAAGTTTGCTAGACAGCCTTCGAGCCCGGCCAACATCCCGCTAAGTGCACGCCAAAGAGGGAACGCGCACGAGTCAACGAATGCCAAGTTCACACGGGAAAATTCGGGTGAGGTAGGCCGCGCGTCCATGAATGCTGTGACCGTAAGCCCTAACTCAAGCTCTTCAGTATGCTGGTCATTGAACTCCTCTAGCAGCCTTGTGGTCCAGCGAAAGTGCTGCTCATAAGTCTGCGTTGGCCCGGAGAGATCAGCAGAGTGCACAATAGCGTCCACCATGAGTTCGCGCAATGCCTCATCATCGTTCTGGCGACCACGAAGCTGCGCGTCATGCAGCTTGGACACAATGCTTGCATGCCGGTGCATATCCGTGGCAAGGATAGCACGGATAACACGCTTGCGCAATGCACGACGGGTGCCAGAGGTATCACCTGAGCCGTCCTCAATACCAGCAAACACATCATTCCCGGGCCGTCGCATGGTCTCGAAGCATGCAGCTGCGTGCATGTTCTCCAGCACGGAGTGATCGTTGTAACGACGAGCGAGTCGCGAACTGCGCCTCACATGAAAGTCGTTGGTGCGGCCATCGTGGCCCATGTCGTGGCAGAAGGCTGCCACAAAACAGCAAGCCGTTCGCGCGGAGCAAGCAGCAAGTCGCCGCAGCGTCTTTGTCGAGCCCTCTCGGTGGCTTGAGCTTTTGTCGACGGACCCAGACCCAGTGCAGTTGACGCGGGTACCAACGTTGCAGCCATCGTTTTGCTTTGGGCGGTGAGCATCAAGAACGTCATGTGAAGCGTAGCAAACGCGTGGTACGTGTTATGATACGGCACGTCGAGATATTCGCCCTGCACACTTTGCAAGAAGCGGCGTAGTGTGGCTTCCGGTAGGGCGAATCCGTCCAGCAGATCGTGCAACTCGAACATATCCACAGCGAGATCGATCAGCTGAGCTGGGGAGAATTGCCACGGGTCTAAATCCCACTGCAAAACAGGACTCGGGGTTTCTTGTCCATGAGTGACACCAACACTGACTGGAATTGGGGTAGCATACCGCCACTGCTACTCAAGAAGCAGCCTTCGTGGTACGACGTAGCAGCGATGAGTGCAGCAGCATGGTCGACAGACGGAAGACGTGAACGGGTTCTCGGTCGTCGGCGACGACGGGAGGGCGATGCAGTAGTGTACTGAGACAGGAATGTCCGCGTCACGTGACTCTCGCCTTCACTGTCGCTGCTATCACTGTCTTCGTATGACGGAGACTCAAACACAAGTTCCCAGGCTCGACGTTCCACGAGTGCTGAGAGTTCGACGCAGATTGCGCGCAGTATTTGCTCATCTTCAGCGTCAAAGCCTTCAGCATCGCCATTTGGATTCGCCTTGTTGACTGCGTAAAACACGCCGATAATAGGACGGTCATCGCCTTCTTCGTCAGTGCTGCTGCTTGTGCTGAAGCTGCTACTACAGCGACGTCCGGATCAGTAGATATCCCAGAGGCTCCGAACGGCGCGGAGCAAGACGAAGAGGATGCTGACATCGACGGCTGTGCTTTGATAGGAACACACAGCAGACTCGAGGTCTGCATACCCATCGCGTGGTCGTAGTCACGATCAAATTCCGGGTGGATCCGTGCCTCACGAACCAGACGTACTGCAGCTCCACTAGCAGCGACACGACCTTGCAGTTTTTGACCGATAGGAAGCGCGTAGCCTCGCCAGTCAGCGCCAACGCGAGCAAACAACGACTGACTCGGTGCATCGACGAGAAACAACGCACCGTGTGATGCACGAAGAGCTCGACAGGCTGCAGCTTCTGCAGCAGCGAATACAGCTCCGGCTTGCTCACCTGGCATCGTACCGGTGGCAGCAGGAAGACGTAACGAGTAACGCAGCAGTTTTGCGTTGGGCTGCCCGTGCAGCATCTATCCGCTGGGTGTTGCGAAGCGCAGATCCGACCTGGCGAGCAACTCCTTGGGCGAGGTCTTCATCGGCTTGGTCGAAATATTGTTTGTCCAAATTCATCACGCCTTCCTCTTCAGGTCTGTCGCTTTTGCCATGGAAGTTAGACACCTTGTCCGTGAATTCCAATAGAGCAAGCACAACACCAGATGATGGATCCTTGACCGGCACCACGAGAAGTGGTCGCTCGGTGTGGCTGCTGTTGCGTTTGTCCCGAGAAGACGGATTAGTATAGGCATCATGCAGATTAATTATGTTGCCACTGCGAGCTGCCTTCGTGATTGTCGCACTGACGGATGATAATGGGACGCGATACTCACCCTGTGTCGCGCTGCCCGGAGAATAAATCTCGCGAGTCAATGGATCCCTCATGTATATGTGGCACTCTACAGCACGAAGCCATGATTTTTCACGATGGTTCGGGCAGCAGCAAGAAGCATCGCTGTTGGCTTGGGAGAGCGCTCTAGTTCACGGAACAACAGATCAGAGAGCTCCAACAGAGCTTGTGCTTTATCTTGTGCCCTTGTGGAAGCATCTTCAAGTGCCAGCCACTGCAAAGACGTGCCGATATGGCGGCATACAGCATTGCACAGCTCCACGTCAGATTGACGGAAGACTTCGCGGCTGTCCTGCTTTGACTTCTGAACGCCGTAGAACACCGCGACGCTGTTGACTTGGTGGTCACGATCGAACATGGGGATACAAAGCACGTCGCCATCATAAAGAGGCTCAGCTGTCGATGCAGCACGACCGATGACACCTTGGCCCATTTGCACAGTCGAATTCCGTTTCCTCGATCCAGAGCTGGCAAATCGAGCCCACAACGCTTTGGTTTCGTGATCGTGAGCGTATACCGTCCACCCATCAACACCAAGAGCCTGTTGTAAAAAGCTAAGCAGCTGCAGTGGAACCTGAATAGAACTACGAGCTCGACCCGAAAGTCGACGAGATAAGCTAGAGACTGAATCATTCGATCTTGTGTCGCCTACAAACGTTTCGATCGGCGCCGATGCCCGAAGAAGTCCTCCGACATACCCACAGAAGACACGCAGCGGCTCGCTTGTAGCGGATGACCGGAAGGCCAGCGAATTTTCTGACTCACAGTCACCAAGCCATGTGGCAATCATCTGTGCATCATAGCGTGCGTTAAATATCTCTACGACAGCCTGAACACGGCCACTGCAATCCACAAGCGGCATGCACAGGTAAGACTGTCCAAACAAAAATGCACGACACAGGTTAATAAGTGAATCAAAGTCATCGCTGAATAACAAAGAAATCAATACCCGAATATGCGTGCATCCGGCAGTTGCATCTACGTGCGCACGGTTGCAAACTGCAGCCGTGGTGAAGAACGTTGGATGATGAGAAGACCCACGAGCTTCTCGTCGAGCACTAGCGTTCCCTGAAGCTCTTGAGGCCTTTTCTACAACATGTCGGACCCCGCGACCATCGAATTCGATGACCGAAGCCGAACTGGATGTAGATGATGATGGCAAAATCTCAAAGCTTAGCACGCAGTGCTCTGCATCCAAAAGCGACAGGAACTGTTCTCGAACGGCTAGCAGCGTGTCTAGTAGACAGTCTCTTGGATCCTGTGTTGAAAGAAAATCTGTGCAAGTACACGTGTTCACGAGTGTCTGTTGTGCCAACGCAAACCTCCGTGAGTGCTTCTGCGCTAGTTCCTGTGATAACCTGCAGACACTCAACCAGTCTATCAGTGACACTTGGTTCGTTTCAAGGCCTTTCAAACCCACCTTCGAGTCGCGCGAACGTGCGTCCGAGTAGATGCCAGCGCCTTCGAGCGCGTTGCTGCCGCCGGACGAGGTCGACGTCGTCGAATGATCCTGCTGCACTACGGATGCTATTGGCGCCTCTATTCCGGAGAGAAGTCGTCGTCGGACGTCCGTTTGTCCGTTCACTCGATCGGGCGGTCGTTCGACCTCCATGTTTGCCGATTGCAGCGCTGTTGCTCGCCGGCGTCGAGGTCATTCCGCTGGCCTCTTAAACTCGAGTCAACAGCAATGGCAATGATAGTCGGACTTTAGGACAAGTGCGTCGTCGTCGGTGCCACGGGGATTTGGGGTGGGGGTATGGGCGGGGACCTGAAGGATGGGACGGAGTTTGTGAGAGTGAGTGAGGGACTTGGGGTGGCCGACAGACGTTAAAAGGACTGGGAGATTGCGAGTTTCGAGCTTGGGGTTGAAGCGAAAAGCGGCCCCGGGGGATTGGGGCCAGGAGACCTGCTGCGCCTCGAGATGTCTCGGATTCCCGTGCACGGACTATGCAGCTGAGATCATCAATCAGCGAAGGCGTCGAGGCGTTCACTGTGGTGAAATCAGATGTGGAAGGCCTTAAAACGCTCGGAAGGTGTTCAGCTAAGGGATGGAGGCATTTGGTGCCCAGTCCGCGGTGACGAAGGTGTTTTTCTCATGGTCTCTCTCTCACGGTGTGAGGGTAGGATGGTAGTTTTTTAGTTGTTGTTGTTGTTGTTTTAAACGAAAGCATGTGGTTGGGCGCACGATGGTCTCCGATTCCAATACCGTGTGTCAATTCGACTGTTTGCTATTGTTATTGCGTGTCTACTCGAGTCAATACAGAGCAGTAGGAATTTAGTCACCAGTTGGCCGTGGGGTAACGACGAGCTGCAGCATCGACAGCCAGGAGTTTGGCTGGGACACTCCAGACCAGACATCGGGATTCAGAACCTAAACTCGCGCTGGCAAAATTGGAAAAAATGCGATTTCAATTACCAATTGGAGGGAGACGATTGGCTGGATGCCTTCTTTAATCTGGGAGTTTAAGCGAAATCACACAACCCCAGCTCATGTTGTTGCTCCCTCAAGGCTCAAGCCTATTGCTTCCGACCAGCAAACAATAACTTTTCATGAACAAAACAATTTTCACACATCAAATCCCCATACGAACGGATTTCATCCTCGGATGCCATTTTTCTCGACGGACAGCCGACCCAAACAGCATGTCTATCAAGCACTATTACATGCGGTTTGCGCCGTCTCAACAAAGCTCCGAGATGTTCAGTCGCAAACAGCATTTTGCTCATACTCATGGCGACACGTACAATCGATTCAAGAGTTCTACATGCAGTACTTTATCGTCTTTAGACGAGGGATCACTTGCGGCCACGATATGCATCATGATGGCCGCAGAGGGCAGGCAACGACTTTGGCGCTCCCTTATTTTCCGCGGTGCTTTTTCAAAGCAGGTTCAACTTGCACATGGCATCATACTGCACGGGGACTTCCATGAGGATTTGCAGAGTAAAGCATAGATCCACCGGGTCCAGCTCACAGCTCGTCGCCGGGCACTCTGCATTGCTGTCCTGAATTCGATTCGCCAGCACCTTCTTGGTTTCCTCGTTGGCAGTGTGCATCACGTTCTGGAAATTCACAAACTGGAAGTTGTCGAACTGTCGCTGAGGCAATTGGTCGTCTAGCGTCTTCATGTTATCCTGCAGCACACGAAAAATAATGGCAGGTTTGCTTGCTTGTTTGTAGTACCTCAACGATACAACAACCACGTACCCACGGACCGTCGCCGACTCCAATCACGATGGTCGCTGCATCACCATCAAGAAAAGTGCTCAGTTGAATGTACACCATCGCGAAAACCATTCACGCTGAAATATTTCATCGACGTACAGAGGCAACATTGACGCGTCCACAATTGCCTGAGCAGTGTCTGCTAGGTGCTGGTCAGCCAGTTGACTGCTCACGAGGATGACCAGCATGTGAAACCCAGCGACCTCACGCGCCACTGCAGTCGCGTGGCGGAGAACTGGCCCAAGATTCACGGGCTTCTCACCAAGCGTGACAGTTGGCGTGATGTCATGGTACCGGTGCCAGATCTCATTGAAGCTCTTGCATCCGCCTAGCGTGTTCTCAGGTGTGAAGCTGAATACCTCGTCCGCTGGCGTTTTAGCGTCGCCAAAACCCCACACTTGGATGCTCCGATCATCATCAAACTCAACCAGGACGCGGCCAAGGCGCGTTAGCGCTTCCTGAAAGAACCAGCACACTCAACCACGTGAAATTAAGGCAATGGGCAGCATCTCATTTGATCAGCCAGCACCTGGTATGGATTCAAAAGCTGTTTGCTGGAGTCCAGAGCGTGCAAACACTTGCCATCAAAGCTCGTTTCTCCGCAGGTCTGCACGACAACATCATAAACTATTAGAGCCAAGGTGAGGCGTAATTCGTTCATATTTGTGCTCACCAGGTTTGATGCAGTGTAATCCACCTACGACACCGAATAGGATTAGATGCATCCACGAGTTTGTTGAATGCAGTACCTACCGCGAACATCATATTCGATGACTCCAGGTTCATGTTCCTGAATGAGCCACACTCGAGCAGTTAGCAAAACAAATTATCCACAGTGACCTCAAGGAATATAGCGGACCTCAGTGCTTTTGGATGGCATCTAGGCATAGACAGCGTAGAATTTGTTAGAATTCTTCCATGTGAATACAGTAAAGCTCCATTAATTGGTACCAAAGTCGCGGAAATGGTCCGAGATCGCGCGTGAAAGCGGTGCTGGAGTCGAGTGTCCGCTCATGAGGAGGCAAATGATCAAATGAGTCAGCCCCATCCATCAAGACAGAAAAGGTATTTCTATACTTCAAGACGTGGGTGCATTTCGTCGCATGCTGCATCTCAGTCATCAGCAAGATATTGTGATCGTAGACATTAAAACGATTTCACGGAACTTATTCATGCAAGGCTTGTGGAAACGAGATCTAGCTGAGCAGCTCAGCTTGACACTTTAATTTGCTGTCTTGATATCCCTCGCACAACGTCAACTTCCTCATAAAGCCGATCAAATAAGTTAAAGATGATGGGGACCACATCCACCGTTGGCGCAGCAGCTTAACACTCATTTCCAAAGCCCCACTAACCATTCGCCTGTGCGGAAAGGTCCGAGTCACAAAGGACCTAAAGAACACTATATCGATGGTGTCGCGGACAGGTTCTTGGGCCCTTGGGGGCTTTTCCTTTGCCAGTGTAGATGCGATACACGTATCGCTTCGGGTCGGCCCCAACCGAAACAGTATAGTTGAATCGAGTGCGACACCGCTCCCATTTGCGCGGAAGCGTCAGCCCGTTGCTGTTCCCGAGATTCTCCATACACAACTCCATCTTCGCATCATCCCGACATGGCTGCATCATATATTGGTATTCATCGCGCGGATACCACATGTCGTCATACTTGCGGAAGGACTCAATCTTGTTCTCACATCTCCGCAAATGCGTAGTGTGCGCGAAGAAAAAACTCATATCTCCCATCATGTCCACTACAGATGCCACGACTTTCGCTCCCGTCATGATATCTATTGGCTAAAGTCTCAAGAAAAGCAGCAAACTCTGCTTTCTTCTGATGTTTTGTTTCCGCTAGCTTCTTGACTCGTGAAACCTTCTTCTCGATCATCCTCAACCACTCCAACTTGGGCCCAAAAGTGTGCAGCATGTGCTTATTCAGAGCCTCACGGTCATACAACGTGTAGTACTTTCGTATTTCACATGGGATGCCACTCAAGCCGTGGATCTTGTACATTGCTCTGGCTTCGGTTGTAGTGACTCGAGGCTTGTAATTGGGGCCTCCTTCCTGCTCAGTCGAAGTAAAGTCCGTCCTGAATTGCAAGATTGTCGTTCTCACATTTACAGCAGAATTGGTTCAAACTACTTTCACAACTTGGGTACTTGTCCCCAGTGATCATTTGCAGTTTGGTGAGCGTTTGGTTGTGGAGTGAACTTCGAACACGCTCGAAAATGTGTTCATTGAGGATGCAGAACTTGTAAACGTGTGGTTCTCTGAGGGGTTTACTCTTGCAGCGGTTCTGGTGAAGCTTGAGACCGGGGGTCTTGAATTCCTTCCCGCAGTAGCAACACTTGGTCGTCTTGAGAGAAGTCTTCGGGGCCTTTGTCTGGTGAGGGTCGTCCGTATTTTCTTCAATAGGAAGTGGACGTTTCTTCATCTTGCTGGTGGGTGTTTGATGTACAGCAAACTGCGGAATGATTTCGACGTAAGATAAAATCGTGCAGCCTTCGTACAATCTTCTTGTAACATACACTTCGAAGGTTGATAGTACAACAAGAAGCGTCTACCAGGTCTTATTAACCCACGACAATAAAAAGCGCCGCATCTACGAAGGCCACCCAAGCCACAAAAGGCTCACAATGCTAATAAAACTCCCAGTAAACTCCCGTCAAGAAAACAGCGAAGTTTCCAATATTGAATCCGATCGATATCCGCGTTACAGGTACCAGGACAAAATTCAAGAGTGCCGAGAGAACGCGAAGAAGAAGCTGTGCATCGAGTATCTAGCGAAAAACAAGGAGCAAACCATCCCACACAAATGGAAGGTATGTCGCTCTTGTTTCGAGCAGGTCGTATCGCTTGGGGCGAGTCCATGGGAGTTTACAAGTTAAATTTATTCAGGCAGAGGAATGGCTCCTAGGGAGGGTAGCAACGAACTAGCGTCAATGTGACGTGTCATAATTGCTTTGAGAACCAAAGTCACACGCATTTGAGATATTCAGAGATACGCAGAACAGCTCGTGCTTTCACGATCTTTAGTCCAGCGATGCTTTCGACAGGCAAGTTGAACACAACTATCAACACTTCTCCTCGACGATTCTTGCGCAAACAGCACCAAACTCCCTTTTGTAAAAGCAGAACTGCTGTCGCCACACACCATTAGGAGGTCATCACATATAATCCGGCACGAATTGAACAGCTCTTCACTTAATTGGTTCATGTTTTCCGAGTAAGAAGTGAATTCAAAGGGGAAATTCATATCTTCCATTGTATCGACAACAGCTTCGATATCTCCAGTTCCCGTGACGATGAATTCTCGACAGATTTTTGAATCGTTGCGAAGATCAAGTTCACGCTCTTCGAGAGCCGTCGCCAGGGCCACAAACCTTTCAGCGCAATGACGAAGCATGACAGTATCGTTCAGTGACGCCAAACCATCCACCTTCAAATACGAAGTAAACCCTGACGGCAGAGTTTCAAGGAATACCTCGTGCTCTGCTTTTCGTTGAATCCTATCTGCACCATGTTTTCTGCCTCTTGCATTCTGTTTCGCGACCATCCTCAACTACTGCATTTTCGATCCACAAGAGCTCAGCATGTGCTTGTCAAGGTCAACGACTGCAAACAGCGTGTTATACGCCACGTCGTTCCATGCATCCACCACGTCGTACCGCCCTTCATCGTATCCATGGTCTCCAGTGATGCTTTGTAGCTTGGTGGGTGTTTGGTTGCCAAAAACTCAGAATGTGCTCGAAAATGTATTCATTGAGGATGCAAAACTTGTAGGTGTTTGTTTTTCGAGCAGCCTTGCTTTTACAGTGGTTCTGGTTATGCTTCAGTCCACGCATCTTGAATCCCTTCCGGTAGAATAAGCACCGAGTTGTTTCTGAAAAGCACCTGGGTAACTTGGACAAGCACTTCTTCATTGTTGTTGTCGTTCCTCCCGAGCTGATTCGAAAATGACCTCCAGCGTTTTCGTTGAAATAAATGGTGATCAGGAAATTACACAGACCGGGCTGGGTCTGTGTATCATTGATGTGTGTTGAGGCGAACATTTGAGTGCAGCTCAATAGTCTTAGTTTTCGACATAATGCACTGATTGGTACGGGTTGACCAAAAGTATTGAAACTTTCACCCACCATGATACTCTGCTAGGTTAATGCAACTTTCTCAAACTACTCATGTTCCAAAGGCATGGCAACACAATTAGCACAGCTCGCTAATCAATAGTACGGCTCGGGGGCATGTCCTACTCCTCAGTAGATGTAGCGTGCAAACTCCATTAGGTTCGTCCCAATCGATACAACATAATCGAACCTCAATCGACGCTATTCCCATTGTAGGAATAATATCTCCTTGTACTTGACACACAGCTTCAACTTTGTTTCTCTCGAGCCTCAGTCACTGTCTCCATGTGGGCTGACCCGAACGAACTCAGCACATTTGAAGAGAATATCCAACTCTTTCCAAAGTATCCACGACGCCAGCTACGGTCCCAATTTTCCTCATGACGAATTTCTTGCAAACGTTAGATCCTGTCGGTAGACAAAGCCCTCGTTCCTTCAGGGCTGCTTGCAGCCTCACAAACCGCTCACTGCAGCACTTGAGGACGGTATCGTCCGACTCCATCGACCGATTTTCAATCAGGTATGAACGAAATTCTCTCGGCTCCGCTTTCAAACTAGCCTGATGCGCTGCTAATCTCTGTCGCTGTATAGTAGCCTGCTTCTTGCGTCTCTGGTCCCTCTTAGCAATAGATCGTACCCACTCCATCTTTGACCCACAAGTTTTCAGCATGTACTTGCTCAGATCAGCGCGTTTATATAATTTTTGGTGTCTCCAACCTGCACTAGTATAAGGAATCTCTGTGAAATTATTGATCCCGTACAATAACTTGGCCCTCCTCTTATTGACGAATCTTTCGAAGTAACATTGTCCCTTTACTTGACAGTTCAAACAACGTCCAAGACCAATGGATGGGTAATCGTTCTCACATGTACAGCAAAATCTGCTTAAGTGACTTTCACAGTTGGGGTAGTGATCTCCAGTGATGCTTTGCAGCTTGGTGAGCGTCTGATTGCCCAAAAGCCCTGGATATGTTCGAAAACGTTCTCGTTGAGGATGCAGAACTTGTAGACTCGGGATTCAGTTGTAGGCTTGCTCTTGCAGTAATTCTGGTGGCGTTTTAGTCCGCGCGCCTTGAATTCCTTCCGACAGAATGAGCATCTGGACATCTCAGATGAGTTCTTGGAGATCTTAGATTGTCGTGGGCCATTGTTGGCTTCGTCTTCGCGTGATCTCTTCATGCCTGTAAAATTGGAAATGTCAAGATGCAGTGAACGGCGAAAAATGACAAAATGAGACCTTGGTCACGACAATCCCCCCAACCCCTCCTCCATCGTTCTGTCCGAGTTCCGTGATAAATGATGCTATCTGATGGCAGTATTAGATGATATAGGAACAAGTGTCGGTCTTCCGTCATTCAGTTTCGTGAGTGTTTGGTTGTGGAGGATACTTAGAACTTGCTCGTAAACGTGCTCATCGAGGAAGGGTTTACGGGTTTGGTGGGTATTGAGGCCGCAGGTATTGAATTCCTTCCGAGTAGCGACACTTGGAGATCTCGTGAGAAGTCTTGGCTGACGAGGGTTGTTAGTGTCGTCTTCACTACCGGTATATGAAGGGAGTGCTTCTTCGGGGCAGAATTTCTATTGCCCAAACCGCTTGCTGTAGCAGCGTAGATAACAGTTAAGACATTGGTCGCTCCCGAAGTGGACACCCAAGTTGTGATCCCTGTGTTCAAGGCGGAGGTGAAGCTGATTGTTGTAAAGGACAGCGATGTGGCCAAATATCGCCCGCTGGATTACCACCAGTACAGGGTAAATCGTCATGCCACAACCCACTATGTCTATGTCGGCAAGGAAAACCAGATCACCGACTTCAAAAATCGAAGGCTGTGGTGATGTAGAACCCCGGACATGGTGTGAAAATATTCCAGAGAAACGAGACTCTAGCCTCATTTGGCTTTGTCAGTAAACTGCTAAACATGGTCCGAGTTGCACTGGTAATTGTTACGCATTCAAATAGCATTATTCACCGACTGGCATATACAAGTCCTACCTTACTTCCGTGCCCCAATACGTACCACACAATACATGTACTCCATGCACTCCTGTCTCAACGCTACCAAATCATGCAGTTCACATTGGTTCCGTTTCCGTCGCCGCACTGTTTATCTCGCCTCAAAACCAATAAACCAAGCTAGCAATTTAGCCAGCCAGTGTATCCATAGTCCCTTTGGCAAATCTTGTAGCTGGTTTCAATCTTGAAAACGAGCATCAGGCTGAAAAAGATATCAATCGAAATTGGCAATGGTAATCACATTCGTCTCTGCCTTCACAGTTTTGAGGATATCTCTTAAAGTTAACCCACTCGTTCCGCGAAGGCAACCATCGCTTGCACTGTTTCACTTCATTCCAAGATGAACTTCTCACAAAGCGCTGAATCCGCTCGTAGACTGAATCCACGCCTATCGAGAGCTGTTGTCAGTGCAGCATCTCTCTCAGCGCAATCCTTGAGCGTGTCTGGGTCGGTCGGTCGTCGGAGCTTTGATCGTCTTCAAATAGGATGCAAATTCTGTCGGCAGAGTTCGCAAGCAAGCGTCATAGTTTGCTTTCCTCTGGTTCCACATCGCAGCCCGCTTCTTCACCCGGTTGGCGCGCTTAACTTTTCAGAAAAGTCTTGGTTTGCGACCACCCCATTTTAAAACCACGCGTTTGCAGCATGTGGCTGTCCAAATCTGCACGTGCATGACAAATATGAAAATCCCCGTGTATCTCGAGGAATGTCTGACAGCTCTTAATCCGATATTCCGTACAAGTCCTTAGCCTCTAGCTCTTTGGCCAGCGGGTTGAAAAATGGATTCTTCTTGGCGTCGCAATCCAACAAAACCCTCGGGTCATAGCAGGATTGTCATTCTCGCATGAACGGCAGAGCTTGCTCAAGTGGTTCTCCTGTGATCATTTGCAGCTTGGTAAGATTTTGGTTGCTCAGAAAGTTGGGAAAGCTCTGGAAAACCTGCTCGTTGAGGGACGGGCAGAACTTGTGAGGGTTTGTCTTAGTAAGGAGCTCTTGAGGCTTTCTCCTGCAGGAGACCTGGTGAATCTTCTGTCCGCGCGCCTTGAACTGCCTCTCGCAGAATTGGCATTCGGACATCTCTGTTGAGCCCTTTGGCACTGATTACCAGCAGTTGACTGCTCCATGATACATCGCTTGTCTTCTCCGCCACAGATTGTGAAATGTCTTGACGTTGGAAGTAAATCTGATGAGCAACAAATGAATTTGAATCCGTTTTAGTCCATTTGTGTTATACTGGGATCCAACTTCCCTGCAACATCGCTACCCACGGTAGATGCGCGACAGCTCGTGTCTACTTGACTTCAAACTTCAATGCAGAGAGATTGGGGGGCGTCTAGTCCCGAATGCCGTACAACTGGCTGGCCTCGTTCTTGTGTAGCACTGACTTCAACTTGAAGGGTGACATGCGAGTAAAGTACAGGAAGCCAAAACAGATGTCTAGAGTAGCTATACTAAGTGGTGGAAGCCAGAATGGTTTATTATCTTGCTTCCAGGAAGTCAGTCATCCCCTCCCCCTCGATCTGAAGGAGTCACTCTTCAGTCCACACAATCACGATGCGTGCCATGCAACTTGCTCGCCGTGTCGCGGCTTCCCGCCTCTCTTCCGCTGCTCGTGTGGCTCCTCGCGCTCTTGTTAACAACTCCGTACTTTCCTCACACCTCTTGCAGCCCTCGAACGCTCGCTCTTTCGCCCACGTCTCAGACGACGGAGAGGATTTTTCCTCGAGGACGACGATGACGACTCCTTCATCCAGTACCCTCCAGTGTCCGCCCGAGTGCAGGGCCGCGCCCCGAACTTCACCGCCCATGCTGTAGTGAACGGAGACATCACAGATTTATCGCTGGACACGTACCGTGGACAGTACGTGGTGCTCTTCTTCTACCCCAAGGACTTCACGTACGTTTGCCCCACGGAGATCATCGCGTTCAATGACCGCGCGGAGGAGTTCAAGGACCTCAACACGCAGCTCATTGCCGTGTCATGTGACTCGCCCGAGTCCCATTTGGCGTGGACGCGTCTGCCCCGGAATAAGGGCGGACTGGGCAAGATGGACATCCCCATTGTGTCGGACATCACCAAGCTCATCTCGGCCAAGTACGGAGTGCTGGTGGAGCAGGATGGAGTGGCTCTGCGTGGCCTGTTCATTATGGACAAGGAAGGAGTGCTCCAGCAGATCACGATCAACAACATGCCCATTGGCCGCAGTGTTGACGAGACTTTGCGCCTTATCAAGGCTCTGCAGTTCGTGGAGGAACACGGTGAGGTCTGCCCCGCCAACTGGCAGCCAGGTGACAAGACCATCAAGGCGACGCCCAAGGACAGCTACGAGTACTTCTCTACGGTCAAGGAAGACCTGGAGGACGATGACGCTGCGTCATTGACCCTGATCAAGAACAAGGCCGAGTTTGATGCTCTGATCAAGAGTGGCAAACCTGTGGTCGCTGACTTCATGGCCCCGTGGTGCGGCAAGTGTGCCCAGATCCTGCCGTTCGTGGAGGACCTGGCCGAGGCCCACCCGGAAGTGACGTTTGCCAAACTGGACGTGTCCATCCCGGAGGTGGAGAAGATCAAGGACAAGCTCGATGTGGGCGCATACCCTGAGTTCCGCTTCTTCAAGAACGGCAAGGAGGTTGGTGAGAAGATCTCGGGCTACAAGAAGAGCCTTCTCAAGAATGCTGTGCAAAAGCTGCTTTAATTTAGTGTCTGCTAAGCACGATTGGTGAGAAAATGACCCACGAACAGGAGGAGGGCTCTTGCTACTGCTCCCTAGTAGTTTTCCCGGTAAGCATTTTCAATAACAACGCAAACACTCAACTTTTTTTCATGCTCTCGTTGTCTCTGCAGTTGGCCGATACTAAGTTGTGAACCTTACGCATTGCCGGCGTCGTAGCGCGCGCGGGCCAAAATCCGTCGGCGCTCTTTGTCTGATGTGGCGTCCGATAGGTCCACCGAGGCGGAAAGTGGCGCTTTCGAACCGAGCCCAGCAGTCTCACTCCGACCACCTGTCTCCGCTGCTTGAATGGGAGCCGTGATACCCGTCCCATGCTTACCAAGGCCCTCGCCACTCTTCCACCCCATCATTTTCAGCATTTTCCCGCCGATGCCAGCTTCTAGTGAGCTTACAGCAGGCTGCTCGGGTGGTTTGCTGCTCGAAGCAACAGGGTTCCACTGACTAGTTCTGGGTCTCAGGTCAGGAACAACGCGCTCTTCCTCTTTTCGCTGCTTCTGAGCCTCTCGTTCTACCTCCTGCTCGTGCTCACGGTACTGAGCCGCAATGTGCTGCTTGTTCTCCTTCGCTTTGGCCAAGTTGACTAGGTGAAGCTTCGACAGCTTTCATGCTTTCGAAGCAGCTCCAGCGATCCAAACTTCCGACGGCAAAGCTGACAGTGAAAGCACACATCATGAATTGTTAGACACAGAACAGCTCGTAACCGGAAGACAATTCAGCACCAGTAACACTTACCAAGCAGATTGGTGCTTCCTGAGTGACGTGTGCGAACGCATCGATGGCAGAATCAGATGCTGCTGCTGTGCTGCTCTTCAATTTCTTGGCTGAAGAAGTACCAGACTGCACGGGTGTATGGCTAGTGGTTGCTATTGCTGAACCACCAGGAGCCGAAATTCCGCTAGAAGTTTCAGTTTCCAACCCTTTGGCTTCGCGCTGCCGCTGCGACCACTTCGCAATATCGATTGCGCTCTTACGCTTCATTCCCACATTGCCTACACCAACAGTACCAGCAGCCGGCGTAGCAACGCTGCTGGTCTCCACTGTGTTAATAGTGCTGTCCGTCCTAAAACCGACGATGCCGAGGCAAACGCAGCGGTTTTGATTCCGAACGAGATTGCTGGCGCTTTCTTCTTCTCCTTCTTAAGTGACAGGCTCAACCCTTGCTTGCTCGTTGGCGTTGGTGCTATCTCAGCACTCGTATACGTCGTATCATCGACAGGCAGAGGCGGTATAAACGCCGTAAATGCCTCTGCCCCACTAGTGCTGGCATTCACACATCGGTAGTACGTGCCAGTGAAAGAGTTATGGTATACCTTGCTTTGCGCGTCATAGTAGAACATACTGTCGGATCCCAGTACAACCCGTACTCGCTTGCATACACGTAGCTACCACCTGCTGTCTCGAAAGGCGGCGGCCACGTTTTCTTGGGCTCTTCAAAGTGCGGGACAACTTCCGCCGCAGCACTGTCAAGAAGTGCGCTCACGTCGTCGGCAACGTTGATCTGTTGGTCACAATCAGTCGTAATGGTCGACCGATATATGCAGTGTTCATGCACGCATTTTAGGGGTGACGACATCCTCGAGCATTAGATACATGTTTCGTGGACGCAGCGGACTTCTCGTCCAGTTCAGCATACAAGAATATAACAAGCCTTCACCTGATTCGATTTCGCCCCGCCAGTCCCGCCATGGCCATGTGCGAGCGACCACTGCGCTTGTTCCAGTGCAGTGACTGCCATTGAGTTTCCTGCACGTGGTCCGCCTTGAGGCTGTTCCGTCGGATAGTGTGACCTTGTCGAAAGCGTGTCACGTGCATATGACACCTCCACAGGTACATTGTGAACAACCAAACCTTCGCATTTTGTCAGAGCTTGAGTTGCTGCCTATATAACAATATACAACACACACACACAAGCATTGCGTCATACTTTGCCACAACCAGGCTCAGTGGGCTGCATTAAGGCACGAGCAACGGGGCAATCATCTCAAGCCCAGCTGGTAGAAGCATACTTCAACATTGCAGAATTCAACAAATCCGAAGCCCCGCGACAAATTAGTTGCACGATCTCGGATCAATCGAATGTCTTGTACGCCCTCAAACTCTGCAAAGGTAACGTGGAGCTGCAAGTATATCCCACCAAGCACATTCGCGTGAAATGACACGGATAATTCAATAAAAAATACCAATTTGGACATACCTCTCCTTCTTCAATGTCAGGAGGTAGCATGCGCACCATCAGCACGTGCGACGGGACAACCCGCGCATTATCATCACTAGGCCGTGGCCTCGAACATCTCTCTCGCCATCTCTTGATGGACCACCGTGAGACATCAACGGAGAAGATGAGTTGTCTTGGTCCCGGTGGCGTGAATCATCGCGGTCATAAAGATATTGAGCTCGAAATGCTGCTGTCGGCGTTACTTCCTTCGTATGAGTTGTCTTGGGCGCGTTGCATTGAAAGCAGGATGCCCGCCGAGCAAAATTAGTCACATTGCACTGTCAACAGCATCAACCACGTGAGAACGTTTATGCATTTAGACAGCAGACAGTAAGCTTGTGGGTACATACTTCATCACAAACCCAGTCCCGTCGTGGCTGCCATCGATCTCCCTGGCGTGACTGGTCGCGATGGTCATCAGTGTGTCGCCCACTTCCCCAACTACCTTCACCTCTAGGTCTAGCAGACTCAGCCTCAGGCAATCTCCGACGGAAGCTGTCGGCGTAGTTGATGCTAACCACTTGGTTCTCCAACTCAAGAGGCTTCGATGCTGTCACACAGTCACAGAGTCAGAAGTTGCACAGCAACAACCAGTCCATCCAAACTCACCGAAAGTCCGCACCACCTCCATAGCACTCTCAACACCCTCAAATTCCACAAAAGCAAACCCACGAGACTCCCCAGTAGCCTACCAACACATAAACCAATAAATAGTATCAACAATCAACGCTTTTTTGTATCCTACGACTACAGACGCACCTTGTCGTGCATGATTCTGGCTGAAACTGGATGGAAAGCTTGCAACGCATTGAAAATCTGGTGGAGACGCCGTTTAAAACAGCAGTTTGCAGCGTGAAGCACACAACATTCAAGCGGGCGGTGAGTGCTTGCTACTACAAGTCGTGTCTCCTCTGTTTCTAGTGCTTTAGAGCGGGGAGGCGGCTCATATTGGCAAGGAGACGAGTCTTTAAGCAGCTATTGTCTCTGTACATTGCAGAGACTGCTGTGGCGGTAGTGAATTTAGCTGCTTTCGCGTGTTGTTTGTGTACCATTTCATCGTTGATAGTTGGCGCTAAGCCGCGTAGCAGAAGCGTAGGACTCGGCTCGTGCTCTCGCGTGGGAGGAGGAGGTCTAGGCTGCCATCGAGAAGAAGACGCGTCGCGGTCCTCACGTCGAGTATAGTGCCTCTGCTCCTGGTCATTGCGGCGACTTGGTGGCGAGCGGCCGTGCATCTTGGAATTGGAATAGATTACGGTACTTTAGGTACATTGGCTTGGAAAAGGTATTCTTAACTAGAGGTACGACCAAACAAGGTGAATTGGTACACTTTAGATTAGGCGTTCAAACGTAGTGCAAAATCGCATCATACGGATATTCCTTGCTATCATCTATCCATACATGTAGTTGAAGGAACATTTATTGAGAGATGGGTGAGAATTACGCTTTCTTGGAGCCGCCAAAGCCTCCGAAACCCATCATGGACATCATTTCTGTGTCGGCATCAGGAACAGCTTCGTCTTCAGCTTCGGGTTTCTTGTCTGTAGCCTTTTCACTCTTCACCTCAGAAGTCTGCTGGTCACCAAGCTTCTTGGCTTTCTTCTGTTCCTTTTTCTGCCGCTTGATGCGAGCTTCTTCCTCCTCAGCTTCCTTCACTTTCTTCTCGTAATCTACAAAGTAGCAACAATACATCACAAGCACAGGCAAACAGTTAGAACTGTTCGTCAGACAGCCACGCAGCTCTGCAGCAGGCACAGACCTGCCATAGTGTCCAATTTTTTAGTCATCAACGGGTCCCATTTGCGCTTGGATGCACTCTGCAGCCTGCTCTTCACCTGGTCCACCGTAGATCGCTCCACTCGCATACTATATCCCAACTTGCGTAAATCTGCATGAATCAGCAGACAGCACCACAACAATCAATCCACAGCTACAACCACCACCTAAAAACCATCATCCACCCACGCTTTTTGCCGTTAATATGGTCCAAGTACGCCACAGAGTCCTTGAGTCCACACTCGCAAACCTCGCAATAGTAGCCTCCGTTCTTGCTCAGATCGTCCGATTTCACCACCTTGACTGTCCCCACACTGTTCTCCAGCGACATTTTACTAGTACGAGCTTTTAGAAACGCTCGAGCGGAGCCTGCAGGACCCGCAGCCCTGTCATCTGCAGCTTGGAACTCCTCTTTACTGGACTTTATCACCTTTTTAGTCTCCTCCTGCTCCAATTGCCCTTCAGCTCGGAGCTTCGCGAGTTTCTCGTAGTGCTCGCGGTCCCATGTCTGCCTCGCCACATTCGCCACGCCCGCACCTTTCCTAGCACTGGATTTGTCCTGTACCAAAGCAGTCATTAATTAATCTGTAGAGACCACACATCCACCTGCTGCTAGAGCCTTACCGCCATGATGGTCTGGAATTGTGTCTATGACGAGCAGATCAAGTTGTTTATTGGATGAAAATGGTATGAAGTAACACGTTGTAATTGGATCAAATTAATTTGAAGTAACGCGAACCGCCTTGTATGTTACTTCACTGGCTTGCGGCTCTCAAGCGCCAGCACTAGCCTACAGAACCCTCGGAATTGAGCTCTTCGTCGTCTCCTACTATGGTTCTCGCTCACCAAGACGCGTGGAGAAGCCACCCTTCATCTCCAACTGCGCCAAGAAGCCGTTCACAGGTCTGGGTCTAGCCTCCGCCATCTTCGGCGTGTACCTGGCTGTGGACACCATCAACAACCGCTTCAAGAGCCACCCGGACGAGCACTCGACACACCCGGAGATGGACTATGTCCCTGGTGGCAAGTTCAAATACGAGCGCAATGAGGTCGGCGAGGCCCCTTCGCTCCAGTAGACTGCAACGCCAACCTCAGTCAGTCCAAAGACGAAATAAACGCTACAATTGCTGTTTGATTCAGAATGCAGAGTACAATTATTGTGTGGTGTTACTAGAAACTGAATAGACACAATGAACAAGATGTGTCCAGCAACCTCGGCTGGTCTGGTGTGTGATCAAGACATAGATACACCTCTCTGTCTGTCTGTAAAACTCTACCGTTCAAACGCGATATTGTCGTCCTGAGGATACTCCTCATCGTCCTCGCTGTCGCCTGTCCCGGCGCTGCGGCGTTTGGTAATTCTGTGACTGTTGTCTTTGTGCAGTTCTAACACTGACACGCGTGTCATGAGCTGAGTGATGAGTAGCATCGTCTCAGCCTTGAGCTCCTCCTGCTCCAGCAACTGCTGCTGCATCTGCATGTTGCTCTGGGCGAGCTGCTCGATCTGCTTCTGCTGCGACGCCAACAAACAACGGAGTTCCTGAACTGTCGCGGACTGTCCGTCGCTCACCGCAGGAATTCCAGACGCGTGGTTCGCCGTGGTGGCACGTTCGCCAGCTCCCCTGTAGCTTCGCCCGCTGCGACGAGACTCGATTTCCGGGGTTTGCATTCGGAACGGTTGCCGTAGACGTTGTGGGGCTTCCTGCAGGTGAACCTCGCGAAGTTTCAGGAGGAGCAGGGCTTCGAAGAGTTCAGAAACTGCGTGATGCTCTCCATTGCCGCCACCCCACCCGTGAGCGCGTAGTGCTGGTGCTGGAAGGCCACGGGGACCGGTATCGCGCCTTCGCGCCCATGTTCTTCGAGCTCCAGGTCATGCCTAAGCGTCCGACTGTGTGTGATCATAGCGTAACACGTGACGCATACACGTTGAGGAGTCGTAAACCCTTTATCTGCCATGGACAATTTCTTATCAGCACTATGCTGACTGCAGATTGATTTCCCGCAATTGCGGCAATGGTGGCGGTGTTTAAACACGCCAAAGCTTGCTCGACATATCGAGCACTCGCCATCATGTTTCCATTCTGGTGGAGACTCAAAATGTCCTCGACTGTGCGATCCATGAGACGCTCGTCGATGCGACCTCCGGAAAAGTGGCGGCGACCCTCTTTGGGAGCCTCCTGAAGGGGTCATCAAGCGATGAGATTCCGTCCGTTGGTGCGCGGACTGGAACAACCTTCCTCTGGCAAAACTATCCTGAGTATCAGCCATCCCAGTGCTGCCACTGCCTCTGGAAGATTCATTTTCGTCATCTGCTTCGCTGTACATATGGAAACGATTATTTCCAGTCGTTCGCCGTAAGTTTTCGTAACTTGGCATTAGTGGCAGTGACAGATGGCGATTGTGATTTCTTTGACTGGAAAGATTATTTGTTTCCTCCGTTGCAGCGCTTTCACTCATAGCAGACACCATCGTCCTCAATTCTCTCTCACTTAGAACCCCATTCGTCTGCAATTGCTCCAGTAACGAGACGGTTCGGTGGATCCGATTCGGATGAGGATTTTGTGTACTGGTAGTTGGAAAGTCGTTAAATGCACGAATTCCAGCACCAAGTTGCGTGGCGAATGAAGACCGAGAACTACTTCTGGAAGTACCGGTGTGTACCTCCCCTTCTGGACTATTGCAGGTGCTGGTGGACGAAGGGGAGACGAGATGGTCGTGAGGGAGTCCAAAACCTCCTCGTCACTGACTGAATGCTGTTCACTTAACATACTGATACTGTCATCAGGCTCCAAAACCGAAAATTGGGCAGCTCCAAAATCGTCAACTTCGATGGAATGGTGGAAACAACCTCCTCCGAAAACAGCATTTCCCACAAATGGTTTGGGGGTGATAGCTGCACCCCAGTTTTTCTCGCTTTCTTCGTCTTCTTTGTTTTCGATGTTTTTCACTCCAGAATCTTGACCTTTTCTTGAGAAAAATTGTTGTTGTCGTTGTCACGAGGATTGAGATCCACATTTTCTCGATTGAAAGAGTTGTTTTGGTCGCCATCGGTTTGCTGTTGTACTAAACTGTTGCGGTCTTGTGCGCGGTAAAGCACTTTTAGACTATCTGCATCAAGTGCAACTTGCTCTGCCAGTTCGAGAGCGGAAACGCCGTCAGGGGTATCTACGTTCACAGCATCCGGATACGCTCGCACGAGTTTACGCAGGATAGAGGCGTGCAAATGTGCTCGAATGGCAATATGCAACGGCAGCAATTTGCCTGCGTTTTTGGCTTTACGCCTTCCGGATACGCTTGAAGCAGTTTTGCCACAAGTGACAGTGGCACACGACGGACTGTGCAGACCCAATGGATAGGTAGCATTCCGTGATCCCCTATCTCTTTAGCCACTGCCGGATTTCGCTCTAACAGTCGTTGAAGGCCCTTCCAGTTGGAAGCTTGTGCCAAGCGGATGGCCTCCGAGTTGTCTGTTTCGTCCATCGTTTAGCCTAAAGCGACAGAGTTAGATAGATGAAAAGAAATTCTGGTTAAGTGAAGTAAGAGACTCGCGTGATGCTGGAAGGAAGACGTACCAGAGCGAGAGCTCCACGGTTTGAATGGAGATTTGGCTGTGGTCGGCGCGAGAGCGCGGGTGTGCAGCAGAACGCGCCGAGAATGAGATCACCGTCCGCCGAGCGCCACCTGCCGCTTTAGGCTCGAAGCTTCTCTTTTATTTCTCCGATGGGTTCGTTTTTTTGCGGAAAAGAACGGAAGGTGTAGCTAAAATAGGTGCTTATTGACAATAGAGGAATAGATACACACCCATAATTGGCGAAGGATAGACCTCTTGGTTTCAACTATTGTTAAATAGCTCCTTAACTTACTGAAAGGAAGTCACTCCTGAAAAAGGCAACATGAACTCGTATCCAGAATTGGTTCAGGGCAATGGCATCCATAGCGGTGGCATACTCCGGCCACACACACCATAGATCACAGTTCAGAAGGGCGGGTTGTGCTGAATTTCAGCCAAGAATTAATACGCAGTTTGCCCACGAAGCTGTGGCTCAGAGGAGTCAGCAACAGCTTGGGCGGCGAAGTCGACCGTAGCAAACACAACCATTTGGATTAGTAGAACACTCTGGGAAGGTTCAAAGTCGTTTTCGCCTATAACGCGAAACCACCTACAGCTTTAGCTTTTTCACGATCCTTTGCACTGCTACCAGTTTACTGTAAACTTAAAAACTTACTTCGAAAAGTATCACCGCACCAAGGAAGCGCTGCTACAATGCTGATGCCCGTCATTGTTCAGGTCGGAATCTCGTTGAATTATTAGTGCAATCCAAAGGCTAGTGACTTTGGAAATGACATATTTCTGGGATAACAAAAGCTTAAAGCTGTAGCTGTGAACTATCGTCGCCGTTTATCCTACAGCGCAAAATTTGTATGATCCCAACCGGCGTATCGAATGTACTGCCATCGTGACGTATGTAAGCTAGATGGGGGGTCTTTGTATACCGTAATTGTACAGCCGCTGCTGAGAGTTTTTTTAGCAGTGCGTGTGTGCATCACGTAACTGTTGACAGGCATTCCATGTAACTCACAATCTGAGCGTCAAACGTAAATTAACACGGAAGTGCACTTCTCATTGTGGCGTCATACTTTCGCATAGTTTCAATATCGTTTCCTACAAGACTCCTTCCAAACAATTCAAACGAATCTAGCAGTACTCTTCCATTCCCTGAATCATTGCCGTCCACGGAGCATGGAATGAATTAGGTGTGGTAACGATCAGTAGTTGTAATCCACACCGTGGCCACGATTGACACTTCAGCTCCTGCATTCGCGGCCTTAATACTGCAGTAGATACGTATACTACAATTAGTGCTCGACACTACGGTACGAAGTTGCATTGTTGCATCCGCTAATCTGATTTGGTACCTTTCAATATTGTTTCAATGATAGCATCATGTTTAGGTCTGTTGTAGGTCTATGTGCATCAATCTTTCCATTCAATCTCGCTACAATCACTCCGCATTATAATAGGAATCGCCCGCCCAGCGCGACGGCCTGGAAACGATGCTGCGTCGGGCGATTCAACGAGCGCGTCTACATCTCCCCGCGCCCATAGGCCACGACAACGGCTTGGGCGCTTCCCCGAGCGATGACGAGGAGTGTCCCTGGAGCCCCAGCGTCTCGTACACGAGTCTCAAGGACGACGACGCAGTGCGCGACCATTTCCGGACGCTCCCCGAGGACGTTACGAACGTCCATTTAGTTATAGCCAACGAAACCAGTAAATTAAAAGATTTAAGAGTAAAAAACTAACGGACGAGGAAGAACGACGTGCGGCGGACGCCTGGAGACGTCTCCAGCAGCTCTATGGGCTCTTTAAACAGCTAGAGGAGACCTCTCCAGACGATGCGCAAGGGAACGAGCCTCTTGAGCCTTTTGAGGGTGGAGAAACAGCGCCTCAAAGTGAACGAAGACGACAACAAGATGACGGGCTGCGGTCGCTCTTGCAAACCTCTCAACTGCCTTCTGGAGTGGTCCTCAGAGACGTGCAGAAGCTCTCGGTGGTTGACGAGAACAACCATATGCCCATGCCTCAAGGCTTTACGGCAGACATGTTTGAGGCATTGGGCAACAAGATCTACAACGATATGATCGAGGCAGGAGAACAGAGTCAAATCAGTCCTGCCGCACTGGAAATCCTAGGCAATTGTCTGTACGCTGAGGCGGAGACTCTAGCGGTCTCGGCTGCAGCGTAACCCAACTTCAAGACGGGTCAATGGTTTAGCTTATTTGCTCTTCATGTAGTGGCGTCGAAAATCAAATGAAAATGCACTGGATGCGATGAAAGCTTCTGTGCTTTGAATCGTAAACGCAGTCTTAGACTTGAGCTTGGGTTTGCCAGTTGGCTAGAGCCTGGATTCCGTCACTCTCAACTTGTTGTGTGCCCTGGAAGCTGAGGACCTCGCCATTCGGGCGGATAATCACGAGCGCTGGGATGCCGCTATTGCGGTGGGTCACGCCAACCTCTGTGTCATCTTTGCCGTTGCGGATCCCGTACTGTGTAAAACAAGACAATGGTCAGCCAGACCAAGCGGCAGAAACACGAATCGTAGAATGAGTGGAGTGGTTCTACCTTTCGGCGGAGTTCATTGCGGATTTCAGCCTCACGAGGGATCATCCACCAGGCACCATGTTTGTCTGAGAAGTGTGCTTGCTGGGTCTCCTCCGTCATGTCGGAGCTCACAAACACCACATCCAGCTGTTGCGTCGAGGCATTCACTTGGGTGTAGAACTCGTTGAGCTTTGGCTGGAATGCACGGCAGTCCGGGCACCAATCCGCCTGTAACGTCATTCAAGCAATTACATGAAGTTATCCGGCATTGATGTCAAACGCCAAGAGACGGAACGGTACCGCAAAGTAGAGCGCAAGGAGCCGGTCTGGCCGACGTCGCAGCCGTCGATCGTATCGCCCTTGGCGTTCAGCAACTTCGTTCCATGCAGCAAAGAGTCTGCCATCTTGTCAACCACGCAGTGAACTCTGCTTTGGTCTGATTGGTTGGCTATCGGAGACCTGAATCCTGCGATGCATGACATTGATTTCCATCACAATGTGGTTTGCTGACCTTCAGCCTTCTCCGAGTACGGCCAGCGGTTGCATCAGTCTGTAGAGCACGTCTTGCCTAGGATATTGTTGTTGTCATTTCTTTCACGCATTTATAATCATGTTCACATTAGCCTCATGCATTTACATTCACATCAAGATTCCTTACTGCGTATTCTACACACTATGGTGCACGACAGGAATGGGTGTAACAACGCTAACATACGACGGTGCTCCAGATACTCGTGGGGACTCCAACACGTCGCCCGACACGTGGTCCTCCATACACTTGCTCTCTTCAAGTAGTTTTCGTTTTCTTCGAACCACTACAGCCACGCTTACCGAAACTCCGACTGCCACACAAACTGCAGCAATAAGGCCGATGATAGCGCCCGTTGTGATGGTACCACCACCACTGCTAGCTGCTTCCTGCACGGAAGCCTCAGTTGGTTTCGGAGTTGCCGCTGATGTTGGTGCTGACGGAACTGTCTGTACCGAAGTTGACACGGAGGCGCTACTTTCCTCATCATTAACGGATGCACCCTTGTCGCGATCGCTTGTTGAAGATGATGTTGCGTTTAGCGTGGGGTCTTTGTTGACTTTGGTTGTTCAAAGCTGCCTTCTGCTTCAGCATAATTTGACGAAATGTTCGACGAGCCATCGACAGGAGCACTAGTAGAGTTAGATGTTTGAGCCAGTGTTGACGCGATAGCTGTAGGCGTTGGTGTTGGTGTTGGTGTTGGTGTTGGTGTTGGTGTTGGTGTTGGTGTTGGTGTTGGTGTTGGTGTTGGTGTTGGTGTTGGTGTTGGTGTTGGCGTTGGCGTTGGCGTTGGCGTTGGCGTTGGCGTTGGCGTTGGCGTTGGCGTTGGCGTTGGCTTTGGCGTTGGCGTTGGCGTTGGCGCTGGCGCTGGAGTCGGAGTTGGAGTTGGAGTCGGAGTTGGAGTCGGAGTCGGAGTCGGAGTCGGAGTCGGAGTCGGAGTCGGAGTCGGAGTCGGTGATGGTGTCGGAGTTGGTGTTGGAGACGGTGTCGGTGATGGTGTCGGAGACGGTGCCGGTGATGGTGTCGGAGTTGGTGTTGGAGACGGTGTCGGTGATGGTGTCGGAGACGGTGCCGGTGATGGTGTCGGAGTTGGCGTTGGAGACGGTGTCGGTGATGGTGATGGTGTGGGTGCAGGTGTGGGCGCTGAAGTCGTCGACGTCGGGGTGGACGCTTGATTCGGTGTCGGCGAAGAGGTGGGAGCTGATGTTGTTGGGCTCGATGTTTCTGCAGTTGATACACTTTGTGTCTTCGTAGTTGTGCTCGTTTGAGTCGAATCGGTGCTATATGAAAATTGAGAACCGCCTTCAGTGCAAGCGTCGGCAGACAACGACACCGTCTCCTCCAACACCTCGCCATTCACACCTGTCAGCGAAATGCTCACCGAACTCAAATCAGCTATACTTTTGCCACTACCATCAATCAAGAAATAGTAGGCAGAGTCGACCATATTAGTCCCTTGTCCATTGATCTTCAAACTCTCAACCCCTGACACAAAGTTCGCAGGCTGTACCGCAACCCAGAACTCGCTGCTGCCAGTCTTCAAACAATACTCGACGTTCTTCGAGATCGGACAGTCCACGAACTTCCACTCGATGCCCAACTTCGTGTACGACTGGCCCGTGATGCTCTCGAACACATCCGGAGACAGATCCAGGTCACCATACGAGCAACCCGGACATTGGTCCATGATGTACACGATCTCGGACGACTGGCCCGAGCACGACGAGTCGGTGCACGAGACCTCGGCACAGCGGCCACAGTTCATGGTCTCGTCCCACTGATCCACGTTGAGAGCGGCGTACTTGGTGGTGGCGTCGCTGGGCCAGGACATGAAGTTGCAGTTACCGCTAGAAGGCGAGCTGAGCGTGTAGACTGTTCCGTATCCCTCGTAGGTAGTCGAGGCGGACACAGTGGTAACCCAGCTGCATGGTAGGGCTAACAGCACAACACCGACAATTCGCAGCATGGCTATTGCGGTGTTTAACACGAGACTGTTTGCTATCGCAGCGAAATTGAAAGTGAGGGAACCCAAACTACGCTGCTCGCAAAGTATCGGTAGCTATCCAAGCTTTCGGTGGCGTTGCAGACTCGATTGGCCCCACTGTAGTCGTGAGGTGAGAGACAGACAGATGTGCGCGCAAGGTCGGAGGCGTCGCTAAATAGATGGCGTGCGTTCCTCGTGCGGTCATGCATCATGGCTCCCTTGTGCGGGTTGCTTTCCATATCTTAGGGATCTTCTGCCGATGCAGGTGGCGAATGCGCAAGAAGCGACACGATGTGTCCAGGGCAACTTCAGAAGCAGCCAAGTGACGAGTCTGCCTCTGTTCGACTTACGTACGTCAGAGTGGGATATGTCAAGCAGTTCTGAATGACAGGGTTGAGTGGTGCTGAAGATCTGGTAAAATGTCAAACGCATGGCCAATGCCCCGAAACGCGTCGGACGTCGATAGCTGTTGTGTAAATACATATCTGACTCCCTATTGTGGCACGTTGCATGCATGACTCAAACAGATCGAAAGCCACGCTCCGACCAAGCGAACCCTAGATTGAGCGTCGGTTTGACTGGCGTGCTCGCTGTCTTCCACCATCTTCGTCACAAGTTGCATTCGGCCTCAATGACAATGGGTAAAGATAGAGCACTGCCCCGCACAAATGATAGGCACGCCATTGCGTTTCGACTCCATCAAGATTGCCGTGGTTGAAGTGACGACTTGGCAGTTAGCAGAGACTTTCAAGAACGGTCTCGAAAAGTGAACCTCTCGATGAGCTGTCGTGGTAGCTGACTTCTCGCTTACTGACGCCAAGTCAAACGAGATCTTGTCGAGTGTCGAAGATACCTTTTTAGTGCCTAATGGTCTGAACTTAACAATTGATTGAACTTATTGCAATGAACAACTTCGATTCCTAAATACGTGAAGACCCATGGCGATCTTCATGCTATCTCAACTAACTGACTATCTGGAGCTTCCAGCTTCTAACTACCGCCCTAAAACTAACTTATTGGTCACTATCCCTTCTTGCGTTCTACCATGTGGCCGTCCATTTGCCGACCCTTATCTTACACATTTCTCCATCGAACCCATGGAGGAGAAATGGACCGTTGGGCTGTGCACGATATCGTACGCAGATGCTACATCGGACGCACGTGGTGACGTATCGTCGTCGGACATCGCCGTGCCCTGCTCCTCGCGACGCTTGTACGCGTCGATTTGTTTCTTGCGACGGCGAACATACAGCGCTAGCCCAACTGCCACCAGCACAGCAGCGCACACCAAAATTATCATCCCGACCATCAATGGAGTCGAGTTTGACTCGCCAGAGCTCTTGACATTGGCTTCAGACGTCGGCATTGGTGTTGAACTTGATGCCTGCTCCACGCTAGGAGCAATCGTCACTGTCACTTGATGATCTGTCGACCCCAATACTTGAATGATCTCATCCACCACAGAACCTGCAATACTTTGATTGGTACCAGAACCAGCCTCGTCGTCGCTAGAACGAAGAGCATTGGAGCTTCCAGAGGAAGTTGCCACCGGTTTCGACGTTAAACTGGGTGCAACAGTTGGCGTTGGAGACGGTGTCGGTGATGGTGATGGTGTGGGTGCAGGTGTGGGCGCTGAAGTCGTCGACGTCGGGGTGGACGCTTGATTCGGTGTCGGCGAAGAGGTGGGAGCTGATGTTGTTGGGCTCGATGTTTCTGCAGTTGATACACTTTGTGTCTTCGTAGTTGTGCTCGTTTGAGTCGAATCGGTGCTATATGAAAATTGAGAACCGCCTTCAGTGCAAGCGTCGGCAGACAACGACACCGTCTCCTCCAACACCTCGCCATTCACACCTGTCAGCGAAATGCTCACCGAACTCAAATCAGCTATACTTTTGCCACTACCATCAATCAAGAAATAGTAGGCAGAGTCGACCATATTAGTCCCTTGTCCATTGATCTTCAAACTCTCAACCCCTGACACAAAGTTCGCAGGCTGTACCGCAACCCAGAACTCGCTGCTGCCAGTCTTCAAACAATACTCGACGTTCTTCGAGATCGGACAGTCCACGAACTTCCACTCGATGCCCAACTTCGTGTACGACTGGCCCGTGATGCTCTCGAACACATCCGGAGACAGATCCAGGTCACCATACGAGCAACCCGGACATTGGTCCATGATGTACACGATCTCGGACGACTGGCCCGAGCACGACGAGTCGGTGCACGAGACCTCGGCACAGCGGCCACAGTTCATGGTCTCGTCCCACTGATCCACGTTGAGAGCGGCGTACTTGGTGGTGGCGTCGCTGGGCCAGGACATGAAGTTGCAGTTACCGCTAGAAGGCGAGCTGAGCGTGTAGACTGTTCCGTATCCCTCGTAGGTAGTCGAGGCGGACACAGTGGCGATGCAACTGTATTGCACAGCGAGCAGTAGTGCGATGATGGCAATTTGGTTTGATGTTCTTGTCATTGATGTCATATTTCGTCGTTGAAACATAGATCGGCTGGCCAACTTGGCTTATGTGTTTGCACGCGAAAGCAGAAATGCTTGCTGGCGTACACCGCAACCAATAGCATCAGTGGCTGACACGATCGCAAATGCTATCGAGCTTTTGCTTTGAAGCTTCTTTATCTCGGCACTGCAGCGTCCAAGCGAGTCCATTTTAGCGTCTCTGGCCGACCGTGCGTGCGTGCGTACGGTGGGACGCGAGTCAGCATACGCGAACGGTTGGCGCCGCTTGAGCCGCGCTCGTTGCGGCGATTTGCCGAGCCGGATCGCGACTTGCCTGTCGCGCAACACCACCGGCTGGACCGACTGATAGTTCCACCCACAGCTTGGTCTCACGAGATCCAGAAAATCTCTCCGTTGAATGCCGCTTCATGAGAGCGTATGGCGGGAACGTGGACGTGATCTGCGCTGACGTAGGGCCACTTGCTTCGGCGATGGATGGAGACAGCAAGGGAGTTGCACAGTGCGACAAACGTCTCTGGCGTGCCAAGCACACGGGAAGTCCATGCTCGGCAGTGGATCGCGCTTTGGTTCTCATGCTTTCCAACTGTAGCGAGCGAGCGAACGAGCGAGTGGTGCCATGTTAAGGCCTCGCAAGCCAGCGGTTTAACTTCCTGCAAAGAGGGACGTCTGTCACGTCACACGGTTTCGGTGATGCGACAAGCGCAACTTCAGAAAACCCAATCATAGAATTGGCAAAAGCCCAAGTTCAAAGGCCTATCACACCAATACAAAACCCTATATTATTGACTCTCACGGTACTACCATACTCCGAAACTACTGTTTCTGTATTACCCAATCTTATCGAAAAGCTGCTCACACAACTGAATCGTCGTGTCGAGACCGTCAGAAGAGGCGGCGTTCGCCACGATGATTTAACTCGCGATGGGTCCGTCACTGACGGCCAGCCGTTCGGCGACAAGTCGGCGAAGCTTCGTTAGCGTAAATTGAACCTCCGATCCCCGTGCAGTGCACGGTGCAGGGGTCTCAACTCGAGGCTCAAGCATTGAGGCTCAATAGCTATCCGTAGCGGGAAGGTGTTTCCCGCAGGATAGATCGCTTCGGGTTGACTGGGCATACGTTCGAATGAAGTTGAAGCGTAACTCAGTCTGTCGTTTTTTAAGTCACCTTTGTGGTTTTGTCCGATGGAACGGCCAAGTTAGCCATCTGGATTTATTACCTGGGTACCGACTTGGTGTGCTCCGAATCGCAGTTGTAGTGCCTTTCGTCTAACTACACTGATAGGGAGCATGCATCCATCCAATGCTTACGAAACCTTTGTGTGGAGTCGGAGCCACCTTCTTCGGCATCGCCTCGGCAATACCGGCAGAGAAACATTGACGTCGGCAGGGTCGCGCTAAAGCACCGATAATCTCAGATGTAGTAGTCGATGGGCGCCATATTTGTTGATTTCCTTTTGGCATTAATAATATTGGGCCAGGCGCGTGTTGATCTAGGCCTCCACTGCTGATTGTTTCGCTGCGTGCTATGCGCGGCCGTCGCCGACACGACATCTCTCAGTCCGACTGCTCAAGTATAGCAAACGGACGATATGGCGAAGTTATCGACACCAAGACTGTACGTGTCTGCTTGCTGTCATCTGTCCTCAGTCTGCAGTTAGCATTTAGTGCATCTTGAACTGTTACTGAGACCAGCGAGACACGAAGCCAGGTGTGTTTGGAACTAAAGTTTTACCAGTCTAGACAGAGTTTGCAATGCAGTCTTTTGAAGAACTGCAGTACCCGCTAATGACAGGAAACGCGACTACATTCCCCAAGTAGATTCCACGTTTAGACAGCACGGAAGTCAAGCAGCACTATGTGATAGCAGCAATTCTGATTGGTTAGCCAGACCCTATGTCACCACGCAGCACCAGTCGACAAGCACGAATCGGTTCACGTCGACAGCCCCCCTTCCCCTGCATCAGCAACGACATCTCTCAAGACGCTACGTGTTTTTTAGCGCTGATGCACAATATTTACCCCTAAAGCACAGCCCCGCATCAAGCATTTCTTAGCTCAATGCAGTACGTTGATTTTACCGCTTCCTAGCTGTTGTATCCTCTCAACTACTGCCACTTAGCAAGAGCCTTGATACCCTCCTGCTCGATTTTATCAGCAGCCTCAAAGTCCACGATTTTTCCATCAGGATGGATCACCACTAGCGTAGGGATGCCTCCCTTGCGGACGATGGGGTTCAGGACCCGCACCTCCGCTCCGGCACAGACTCCGAACTTGCGTTTGAGCAGCGTGCGGGTCTCCCCTCAAAGGGCACCATCCACCAAGGGCCTTGTTTGTCCTTAAAGTGTGCCAATTGGTCGGTAGCTGAAGCGTCCGAGCCGATGAACACCACGTCCACCTGGTCCTTCGCCGCCTTGTAGAAATTGTTGAGACTTGGCTGGAAGTTGCGGCAGTCCGGACACCAGTCAGCGGCGAAGTAGAGCGCCAAGACTTTGCCGTCCTGACCCAACTGCTCACCTTGAATGGCCTCGCCCTGGGCGTTATGGAGCGTCACGTCTTGAAGGAGGAGCTTGCTCATACTGGAAGCAGCTCTGGAAAGTCGACTGCAGCGATGTATGTTCACGAATGACAGCATCTGTATGAAAGTTTTATGATCTTTATGGCACATGCGATTGACAAAACATGGTGGGGTTTCCATCATAATTAGTCAAACTACATGCGATTGGTTAAAATATGTCGGACCCAACTTCAACTTCTGAGGCTTACAAAAATCAAGTTATTTTGTACCCCATGATAGCATACACTTTTGGTACTGGCGTGTCCCTTGGTGGCAATAAAGTAGCTCGCGTCAGTGCTGGTTCGTCCAATGATACGCCCAATGCGCATCGAACCACAGCTTTTGCCATGGTGACATGTACGAAGATACTGCTCTGATCTGAAGTCATCGAACTTGTATTTGGTTTCAGTATGATATCGGGACCTACACCGCCTCAGGGTGCAGGACGTTGCTGTATCCGTTACAGTCTAAAAAACTTTCTCCCTCATTCATTGGCTGAAAAATAGTTTATATACTTTTCATTGGCTGAAATTGCGAGTATCTGATTCGGTTTGGCGCAGTTCATAAAGGCAGCATCTCGCTGGGGACGCGCCTACAGCACGCCAAAAGGACACTATCGCTTGACCAAGCCCCTGGACCTATTTCTTCGAGCGGTCTTCATTTAGTGCTGGGAAGGCTGAGCGCTAGCCAAGCCACGGAGGAGCAGCCAACCGTCAACCTACGCCCTTGTCCTGGTTAAGGGAAGTTGCGTGTTCGGAAGCAGGTATCGTGCCCTGTCGCTTTAGAGAATGTTGTCGCTCTCTAATTGCAATTCGTCGACAGTTAGACTAAACGGTTGATCTAATCTGATTCCGCTGCTTACTTATGGAGACCAGCACCGTCAGTGTCTAAACAATCTCCAAGATGATGAACGAGCGGCGGCGACAGCTACAGACCGTCAAAGTAGATCATTACGACGGACAGGCCATCTACAGTGACAATGAACTCGTCTATGAATTGGGCGGGTACCTTGGTGGTGGTGCAGCAGGGGTGTAAGTTTAGACGAAAATGAACATATTTCCACATTAGAAAGATCTGACCATTAAATGTTTTTGTTTTGTTTCGCCAACCAGTGTGTACGAGGCTTTTCCACTCGCACAAAGCAACATGTCGCCATCAAGATCTTAAACCCAGTAGGGTACAAGCTTTTTCCTAGCACACTGTTGGCACGGTGTATCGTCGCAGTTAAGGGAAAACCGCTCGGGGTGTTGCCTCCTGACAATTCTGACCTAAACGACGACAGCCTCCAACATGGTCGTCGATACACTGGCACTCATCGGATGCATTCCACTTTCGGTTCGCCTAAAGCGACTGAGCGTCTTCGAGTGGAAAATGTGTGGTGGTTAATTCACCCAACCTCGAAGCAGGCAATTGCGGCGTTTGAAGATCCGTACACTGGTGTGGTTAAAGAATTGACCTTACCGCAATGCATCCAAGTGTGGGGAGAACAGTTAGGCCAAGAAACAAGTCCAGGACGGCAACCAGACACTTCGGAATTGTATCAAGAAGTGCAAGTGAAAAACCAAACCATCAAAGTGCCGCGTATCCCAAAAAATTCATCAAATTTGCGCGCACGCGACGTTCAATCCATCGTGAAATTTCCAACATGTCCGGCTTGGAATATCACGAAAACGTGTTGCGATTGGATGAGGCGTTGGAACTTGTTCAAGACAGCAAATGTACCACGTTTTTGGTGCTAGAATTGGCTGGTGGGGGCGAACTATTCGACCGCATCAAGTTAGATTGTGGCACAGACGAAGAAACCGCCCGTTTGTATTTCCGCCAACTCATTTCTGGAGTTGCATTTTGCCACAATTCCGGAATTTGTCATCGAGATTTGAAACCTGAAAACCTGCTTCTTGCCGATAATGAGGAGCATTCGACTTTGAAAATTGCGGATTTCGGCCTTTCGGCAATTTTCGCCTTTACGGATACGGACCCTAGTGGGGTTAATGGAAATGGTAGTGCGGATCAACCGCAATCGATCCGTCGACTGCGATCGGTTGTCGGTTCTCCGCACTACGTGGCACCTGAGGTACTCATGGATGCCGGTCAGGGTTACGACGGTGCAAAAGCCGATGCCTGGTCCATCGGAATTATTTTGTACGCGATGATTGCTGGAAATTTACCGTTTGGGAAAGATCTGTTGAAGTGTGTTCGGTATGATCGCTTTCGAAAATGGTCGTACAACACAAAGTACAGTGACGATGATCCGACCGATGAAGTGGAATTTCCAACGTGGTTCTTCCCGGCGCATTTTTCCGTGGAAATGAAGTCACTGATCGCGCAATTGCTATACCCGGATCCGTGCATGCGGTTGCCAGTGTGGGAGGCTCAACGCCACGTGTGGGTGCGTGGTGAGAAGCTCAAAAAGGCGAACTCGTCTCCCTCGCTGGAGGATGACCAACCACCGAGCAATAGAGCTGCTATCAAAATTGCCGGTTTGTCGACTCCGCCACCTCATCCATCTTTTAGGAGCCGCGTGGACGTAGCCGTTAATACTCTGCAGGACGACTTTGATCTGGGACAACAACTGCATCCGAGTCAACTCGGCGCTGTATCACCTCAGGCTATTACCAGACTGCTTTCTAAAGCTCCCAGCCCTCATGCATTTCGCTGCCCTCCGTCACCGCAACAGGTTCTTCTTGTGAATAAGCATCTTGCTGGAGTTGTTGGTTACATGCCCTCAGTAGACGAAACCTCGTCCATGTCCGGCCAAACACCAATTAATTCTCCTCGCCACTCGAAAAACAACAGCAGCTCTGAGCAGGATCTTGAATTCGAGTCTGACACCTCAGCGGCACCGACTAAAAACTCGCCGCTTGCAATGTCTCAGAGGCTAGAGAATTGCTAAAGCAAGAAGCACTGGTTCGAGAAGCTACGATGACAGCCTCAATACCTTTCTCAGAAAATCATGCTGCGGAAGGGATTAACGATGCTACTGATGCCGCTACCCCATTGACATCGCAGGGGGCCGTGACTCACAGACACCAGCACCGGTTCGTGTCTCCTCCGCTCGTAACAGGGCCACGAGACACGCTTCCCATTCGCTTTCGTCGAAACTCACCCCCAGAACTATTTCTTCGCGGTTATGATCGCGGAGCAAGATTTCGGAAATCACAAACTTTGGTGACCGCAATTCGAGCGGAAGCGCTTTTGACCACATGAGCATCCTCGGCTGCTCACCACCTCTCATTCCGCAACCGATCGCATCTCTCGATGAAAAGCCCGTTCTTCCGACCAACCGTTCGCTGAGCGATTTACTGAAATCGTCCGAGAAAGTGGGGGCAAAAGATGCTGGGTGCAAAGTTCCTCAAGGCGGCGACGACGATCAGCAAACGAGTACGCAGGCATCGCCCCCATCATACAACGATCTTGTATCTCGCTCCACACGATTCTTAACCGCGCTTCCAGCGCGCTTGGTGCTATCCAGCATTGAGCTCGCTTTGGCAGCCAACCCGAGTCCTCCTCCGTACGAGTATTCGAACGTTCCCCAGAATGTGACCATCGATTGGGACAATTATCAGCTGGAGGTGCGCTACGCTGGACTCTTGACCTGTACCGTACAGGTTTTCCTATTCCAGCGCGGTGTTTATCTTGTCGAATTTCGACGTGGCCATGTACGATCTCACATACTAGTGCTTTGTTGTCGGTGAAATGTGTACTAACAAACTATAATTTTGTGCATTGCTACTGTTAGGTCGATATCTTCCAGTTCAAACGCTTCTACGAGAAAATTCGCGCGTACATCGTGGACTGTATGGAGGGAGGAACTCGCGAATCCCTGCCAACGTTCCGAAAGCGCAACAACTCCATCTCCGAGCCGTGTTTCTGAAGTGTAAGATCGATGCACCCATTCCATTCTTTACCAACAAACGATTCTTGCCCGTTAGCATCCAAGTTTTTAAGTATTTTAATCATCCTACATCAACCAGCGTTCACTGCTAATGCTCCTCTATATAAAGTCTTAGCAACGATTGCGTTTCAGTGCATTTATTATTTTTTCTTTTGGCTAGCATTCATACGTTTGCTGTTTCCTCGATGTTTGCGTCGATTCTTTAGCGATTTCAGGTATGGTTCTGTCAGGGAAGTCGTAGATGGAGATTTTGTCAGCGCAAGAGGATTCAGTAAGCCGATCCCTCCAGTAGGAATTGATATAGTCGGCTCGACATACAATGGCACAGGGTTCTTCTTCTTCAGGCGGATATACGGCAGAGCAGCATTATTAAAATGAATCCCCAATGCCGATGGAATACTCCCGGGGATGCTGGAACCACCTGACCCGATTGTTGATTGCTGTCACGATGGCTGTTTGTTTTATCGGGATAAAGGTGTTCGCGGAGCTCCTCGAAGAATCCCCCGGCTGATACCTTTACCCGAGCCTTTGACTTTTGGTAGATGAACACGGGGGCTACCACGTCCTGGGCTTTGAGGTTGTTGATCAGCAGAGGTCGAGACTGGTATGTCAAGGTGATGGTTCCGCTCTTCTTTGCTATCCTCCGCGTTAAGTTCATTATTGTCACCATGCTGAAGGTCAATTCTGTGCCTTACATCCATCTGAACTTCCCGCAGTGTTTGCAGTTGCATTTTGTCGATTTCCAAATTCCCGATCCGGTATTCCATCAGTAATACTTCGCGGATCAACGCGTTGCGCTCCATTACAGGGCTTAGCTCGATCCCGCGACGGAACTCATCCATGGCTCGCTCACTATTTGCTAACTGCTGCATCAGCGACTCCCTTTTACGCGTCAAGGAAAAAAGCTGGTCATCACTCTCAGTTTTCGTTGGCTCACGTGCAGCGGTGCTGGCTTGACTTGTTGCCCCTGGTGCCGTTGTTGAAGCACTGCTGTCAGAGTTCGTCACTGGTGAAGATGGACTTGAGTTTTCCTTTGTCTGCGGCTCAGTGGCTGCAGGTTCATGCCCTCCATTTTGTTGGACCGCGGTCAATTTCGATGGGCTGCGCTGCAATTCTTGAACTCGAACGTGAACCTGTACCACGAAAACAAAATGTTGGTTAGGAAATAATCTCACAAGCACATATAAAACATTGACGCACCTGATGCTCAAGCTTCAATAACGCGTGATGCAACTGACGCCGCTCTTCAAAAGTCCTGGTGATATACTGGCGCGCTTCGCGTAGTTTTGCATTTTTCCAGTCTTCTTCGTTGTTGTCATCGTCTGTAGTGTCGTTGTTGGCCGTGGAAGCGCTCTTACTATTAACCCAGCGCTCTTTAGACTCTGGTGTCCGACCAACATCAGTTAGCTCTTGTTGTTGAAGCAGCGCCTTCTTCAGTGTTGCAATCTCTTCCTGGAGGCTCGCCACAAGGCTACTTTGGTTGGAAACTGTCAGGTCGGACTCCATTGTATTTCTCCGTACAGTTGTTTTGATATTCTTGGCTCGGTTCGCGTACTTGAGCGTATTCAAAGTTTCCTCCACGCTTGACGCTGCTAGACTTACATTTGCGATCATCACAGTCCGACAATTCCCACCTAGTGAATCCTTCAAAAGGCGAGTGAGTTTGCTATCTCTATACGGCACGAACGAACCCGCAGCTTTCTCGCCGAGCGCGTTGATGCAATTTCCCAGAGCCAACAAGGACCGGTTGATGTTGGCCCCTTCAAGAAGACGCTGGCCACGATTTTGCGTCACTGCTGCTCGCTCACTGCCTGCTAAATCGACTAAGGACAACTTACCAAACTTGACCTCCACTCCATCGTTTTCCACCCCGGAGCCAGGCTCGCCGAACTCATTGTCTGAGTTCTCCTGCTGCTCTACAAGAACTTGCAACACCGCATGCGATCGAGAAGATACCGCATTCGCCGCGGTAGCCTCTTGTGATCGATACTTGTTCCCTTTGCGAAGTAGTTTCATCACGTCTTTCGCATTATGCGCTTCTACTTCGGACAATCCAGCCACAACAGGTCCTCGAATCGGATCTTCACGTAAATCCAAGAACTCAGCTGTAGACATCGAGGCTGCAGACGAACAAGACCCACTAGCGGCCAGCAGATCGCGAATATTTTCGTTATAAACCTCTAGGAAGGAGACTGTAACTCGATACTGCACTCGGCCTGCTGGATCAGCACGCGCACGCTCGATGTTTCGAAACAGGTCTTCAAGAGTTCTTGCCATAATCCCAGGTTTTTCATGAGTGCCAAGCATCGTATACGTCTTACCAGCCCCAGTGCAGCCGTACGCAAACACGGTCGCATTGAAACCATTGAGCACTCCATGAATCAAAAACTTGGTCGTGCGCTGATAAACAGCTTCCTGTCCATCTTGTGGTGAGAACACGTAGTCGAATGCGTAGCGCTTTTCCCGACTTCTAACCCCTGAAGGTCCATTGGATACTGATGGGGCTGCACTCGACGCATGGCGAGGCTTCCGTACTTGGTGAAGCGTTTGTCGCCGTCGAACAGGCGAATTTGCACTAAGTATCGGCTCGATCAAACTGGGACTACGTGTTAGTACGATGACTTCTTTGTTGGCTACGGCTTTGACAATCTCCACTCGATCTCGGTCGTGGCTTAGAAGTGGTCGTAGACGAACTGTCACAAGGATGTTGGCTTGCCCTGCCCACATCTTCTGTCTGTATGTGTCGCTGTCCGTATCGACCCCATCGTCGCTTTTCTTGCTGTTACTGCCATTGGAACCACCACTGACCTTCGGTAGCAGTTGCGGCAGGAAATTCTTCTGCGGGATCGGACGCAAGTCGCCAATTTCGCTCGAGTAGAGGGCGCCACCTTCAATCCTCGCATGGCTGGTCATGGGCCGCAGAGCCACCGACGAAAGCTGAAACAGCGGTGTGCTGCTGTCACGACTGGTAGCTGACAGATCCGTATTTTGCACCAGCGACATCTGCTGCTTCGGGGCAAATTGCGACCTTATTGAAAGTCACGCCCTCAATAGAAAGGTACGACGTTAGACGTCAGCAATCCGGTGCTATCTGGAAATCCATAGCATTAAAGCTGTACAGACGTTAACGCCTTCAAATGGTCCTTTATATAGACACCCAAAGATAGCGAGGTGGCAAGCACTCTTGATAGTTGAAGTTGTACCGTTCACGTAGAATGATCAAAGCGAATCTTTTGCAGTCATGGAATTGTTTGATTATCGATTGATGATCACGAGAAAAGTAAAAGACCAACTTGATCAAGTTGATGTACCATGGAGATAAAGGAGACAAGACCCAGCCTGCCACCACAGGTCATACGAAGACGGCAAGAACCACCCATCTCCAAGATATTCCAGGGACCTAATGGCTAAAGTTAAATAAACACCACTGATCATCATCACCATCCAGTTGATATACTACTGCGTAGTAGACAATGATAAGCAATCGGAATGATGCAGGTGTGACAATACATGATCTGAAGATGAAGCTTTGATGCGACCGTGTGGAGCGTTCAAACGCGAAGTCCTCGTGTTCAACACTTCAGAGCTTTTGGCTGATTTAGTGCCGTTGAAGGCTTGGACCGTGGTCGAGGCGTTGTGCAAGCGAAGTGGTAAGCATGAGTCTGGTTTGAATGTTCTGCTGATATTACTACAGACTGGCGCTCATTCCAGCAACTGAGAGGATTGACGGCATGAACGCCATCCAGACAATTAGCGTTGCAAGATCGATCATTCAAGGCACGATGGGTGCAGCCAGGACTTCAGTCTCGGTGATGCTTCGGAATTAAAGTCGGAGAGCCCAGTTGGAGGCGGGTTACGGCTCTCTCTTACTTAGCGCTCTATCATTGCAACTGACATCTCACAACAACTGGAGCGATGTAATGATCGATAGGTAGCATCAGTCTACCTGGTGATGAATGAGTTGCCGACATCAGGTGACTGCAACCCAGTAACACCTTGAAACTGACACGAGACTGGATCGGGACAGAGAGAGATCTACAACAATTATCAGCGGTAGCTTTCAACTTCAGTCCAGCGTGTAGCACTTCATGGGTTCCGCTTGTGCCGGCAGACCACCAATTTTGAAAAAAACGACAATGAGGGATTGGCTCACTCCTGCTGCACCCTTCTTGACATACGACCAGCAGCAATTGATCTCCTCCCGCGATTGGGAGGATGATGTTAACCGCTTCAAAAATGTTTGGACTCCTTCCAGACGAGCTTGAAGGTTGCAACCACATAAAGCTCGCAGGGAGTAAGGTGCAGCCCGCGGCTCCGACAAGAAATCTCCATTTCAGCCATCTGCAGGCACTGAGCACATGCGTTTTAGGGGAACTGCTGGATACTCTGAGGCTTCTGGCATGGCTATTTGTTTGGTGTAGTCGACAGACGGTCATCCACGTTGTCAACAGCTGACCCTATCCATTTGCTCCGAGTGGACGGCGACAAGGACGCCGGTATCCGTGTTTACTTCAATGCGCCAGGTCTGATGGCGCCATCGCGCGTTTGACTCGAGAAACGTGACGCCCAGCGCGGCGCACCTTCAAGCTAAGCATTTCTGCGACATAATGGACAGCCGGGCCCTTCTCAATATTTTACATGCTTTGCTCCAGTGCTTTCGTTTTTGGCACTTCACACACATCCCGCACATGGGCTTGATTTCGGGATCGGTAGTGACACCTTTGACTGTCAAATTGACATAACTTAAGTGCGCCAGCTTGGTATCCGAGGGGTCTTTCTTGCCTTTCCCGTCACTGGCAGGGTTTTGTGCACCTCCAACGTATCGACGGCGAGGCAGACGGCGAGTCCGGTCCTTTTCAGTCGGATCTCGCGGATGTGCGCGAGTGTCTTCGAGTTCCCACAATGACACGACGACGAGCTCCGGAACTCGGCGATCATCGTCTCGGCATCGCCGCTCGGCAGAAAAGGGAACTGCTCCAGCAAAAACGAGGCGAGACAGCCCCACGCCATCCAAGCGCACCGTAGTGTGGGACGTGTGTCCACATGGAGGCACATGCTCCACTAGTGTTCGTGACGCTGTAATGCCTCAGTCGAGGACACCTTGCCAAGCCATGTGGTAATTCATACACCACCTGGCATAAATTCTCGGCTTCCAGTCGCGCTTTGCACATGAATCGACAAGCGCTTACGTCCTCCGCGCGAATTATTGCGATCAAGCAATGTGGCGTTACTCACGACGCCTTGAGTCAACTTGCGTGACAGCGCGGCCCTTCCATCTGCCCGCTGGCCTGTCCACATACAAAAGCCAAATCACTTCATTTGCAGACGAGTCGCCCAATTGCGACAGCTGTTTTCCTCCTGTCACAAGCGTAGCTTTGCCCGGCTCTGTGTCACGTTGGACCTAATCAGTCAAGCAGTTTGTGGCTCGGAAGAGCCGCCTCGTCTGCTAATGGCGATTAGACCGAGCGTTGAATTAGACTTGGTGTTTGTATGAATTGGAAATATATCTGCCTGATTCATGGTTTGCTACGAATTAGGCTGAAAATCCATCGCTGCACCTGGATTGATCGCGGCAGTCTGGATGCGACGCTCCGTTATTATTGCCGTGTTTGTCGTCACCGTGCGTCAGTGTGAAGGGCAGCCGCGCTGCCGTTGAGGTGGTCGCGCACCCAAACAGCAGGCAGTTGTGGCGACACCGCCCGACGCCTGTTGCTCAGGCGTCGCTGAAGTTTGTGTGGGTGCGCGGCGCCCGATCTTCCAAGGCGCCAGCTGGAGGCGCTATGGTAACGCCTGGTCATCTGCGGCAGCCTTCACTGGCCCCTTGCGCAGGTGAAGCCAAGCAGCAGCAGGAGCCCCTTTGATCCGACCAGATCTTCAAAGGATGCAACTGCGGTAGGCAAATCAGTAAGCGGCATTCGGGCTTATCGGTCTGCCTCGCGGCGCGTGGCAATCTGAGCGAGGACCATTCCTGTCCGCCTCGTTCAGCAAACTGCAAGTGCGTTGGCCCAGTATTTGCTGCCGATCTAGTTAGCAGACCGCAGCCATCGATCTAAACATTGGCTCGCGAAGAGTCGGTCGGGCCAGTGACTGGAATCACCAAATGTAATTCAATCGGCCCGTTGCTGTTCCTGGTTTCCCTAGCCCACGGGCTAGGTCAAGTTTAATATGTCCTTTCTTTGTTGCCGCTCTCTCCCACCCGCCTTGCTCCTGACAGTCGGTCAGCCACAGTCGTAGATTTGCCAAGCGCTGGTCAAGTCGCTTGAGTTGAAATTCCATACACAGTTGACACACCCGACACTCTGCACAAACGATTTGAACAAATGGACATGCGAGGCATGGCGGCAACCGTAACGTCATGCATCGGAGGCAAAAACGAGAAGTTCGCAGTCAAGGTGCAGACTGAAAAGGAACCCAGCGTCTACTTCGTGTACAAGACCATGGAGGAATTCGACGCGCTCTGGGGATCTCTCGAGACCCTCGCGCACGACGTCAAGCAAGACAAAAACAAACCCAAAGTGAAAAAGCCCAGTGTCCTAGCGACATGGCTCTCCAGCGTCGTAGACAACTACGCGTTCCGTCAGATCATTCGGGACCTCAGGGCGCAGGAGAAGGAGACGATGACCACGTTGAACGTGCTACTGCAGTTCCTGGTGGCGCGAGTATCAGCGCTGTTTGTGGAGCGCAGTCTACTAGCATGCAGCGCTGGACGTCAACTAGTGAAATTGGTGCGAGAATTCCTTCAGGTGCAGCCGCAGGCGCCCCAATTGCCAGTCAAGAAGAGCAACAAGAACGGAAGGAAACGTTCTTTTGAGGAGATGCGGCCAGAAGATGGCGAGGCGCAGCGCAGCAGTTTATTCCCGATCCGGAGTGGAACGGAGAGGGTCGTGAAGTCTCAGAAGGTCTGTGGCATGCGCGAGTGGCGGCTGCCGCAAGCTGGGAAGATGGCCATGGTAGCCCCGTGGCTTCCAGACGCCGCGTCTTCGCTCAAGTGGAGTTCTAAAAGTATTTATCCCCATAGTTGGCTATAGAGTATAGTAGGCCGAAGCAGGCCGATAATTTAAGAGATTTTATTCCCCTTTGCCATTCTTGTTTTTGAGTTGTTTGCTCTCCATATTTGTCGGAACTGTGGAGGTATTAGGCTACTGCAATGATACCGCTTCAAACATTTGCGGTCTTGACTTGGGTCAAGTGCACCCGTGTGCAACGAACTGTCAGCAAAAATTGACAGCGAGATCTGCTATCGGATGGAATGGAACGACTATCGCTGTCATATCCTAGACATGGTCTAGAACGAGGATGGTGATTGCTTGAAAGCGTGTGCCATTGCAGGACAGTCGCTGTCACAGGGCGACTGCGGTCATGGTGTTTAACTGGTCCGCCATCCGCGACTGGCGGACCTTGCGAGTCGCAAGGCGGACTCTAGCGCCTACAACTCTCTGCACTCTTGCTGGCCCCACGGCTACATTTCGTTGATACCAAGCCATCGTCTGCCTCGATGATCGCGACGGCAACAATGCTTGAACGCAGCCGAGCCACACAGGGGTTAAGATACATGTAAAATGCCAGCAATCGTCAGCGCACATGCCTAGCACAGGCTCGGCTTCTACTGCTCGGCTTTGCTGCAACAACTTGCTGACAGCAAGCAAGCAAGTCGGTGCATTTGCCAAATGATTTGGTGTTGCTGCCATTGGCAGCCTGAGTTGAAGCTGTCGCCGTCTGCCGATCAGATCGAGGCCTGTATCGTAGAATTTGCATTGCACTCGGCATGAGCAGCTGCTACTGCAGCAAGAACGTCGTCACAAACCATACTGACCAACTTCAGCTTTATGACAACAGTTATGAGATCTGTTGACGTCACTTGCGCCATTAGCAAGTTCTACCTTTCGTTTAATCAGGTTTCCTCGGACATTGTACGTCTTGCCGCACCGAACTTGTGAGACAAGTCTGCTGTCTGAATCAGTCTGGTAGTCGCTAGGCTTTGCACTGTCTGTTGCTATTGTGCGTCTCGGTCTCTCTTGAGTCATGCTGCTCTCTGCTCACTCTGTTTTCTTGTTGTTCGGTATCTCAGTCTCCGACGTGCCACACCGTGTGTGCACACATTCCCGCCTAGCGCTCATCCTTCTCTCACAAGGGACTCATGCCGACGGCACCATCCTCCTCTGCTACACTATCTTCTGCAGCAAGTAACTCTTCATGCCTCGTGCCTACTTACTCACTCGCTCGTTTGCTCGCTCCATAATTGCACGACGACACTATAGGTACCCCTCCTGCACCACACTACACTGCATCCAGCCGCTCAAGCTTGAGCTGCCTCACTTTTCCTCACTCTTTTTCTCTTTCACCCAGCACACACAAAGGCGACTATTGAAACAGTCGCCAATTTGTCTTGCTCTCCACCCACCCACCCACCCATTCCAATACGACCACAGAATCGTATCCTTTCAGCACGCTCCTGCCCCCCTCCACCACCATTCCTTCACCCCCTCACACTTATATTCACTCTCAACCTTTTCTCTGCTTCCACTCTCCGCCACACGCCCGAATTCTTCTCTCCATAACCCGGCCCGACTCACCTCGACTGCTCTTGTCTTACTTGCAATACAGGTTGCGGTCAATAACCGGCGGAATGGGCCGGATCTCCGTGCCAAGCTCCTGCTCAATCCGGTACAGGTTGAAGCGGTCTTCGTACGTGATCATGTTGATAGCCAGACCTAGGTGGCCATACCGTCCGGACCGACCGATACGGTGCAGATACGTCTCTGAGTTTTTCGGGAAGTCAAAGTTGATGACGACGTTCACAGTCTGGATATCAATACCGCGGGTGAACAGATCCGAACACACCAAGTGGCGCGTGGCACCATTGCGGAACTCGTGGAAGACGCGGTTCCGATGCGCCTGGTTCATCTTGGCGTGGATGTAGAAGCACGAAAATCCTAACTCCGTCACCTTCTTGGCCAGCAATTCCACACGGTTCACTGAGTTGCAGAAAATGATACTCTGGTTGATGTCCAGCTTGGAGAAGAGTGTGTTGAGGCAATGCACTTTTTGGCGCTCCTCCACAAAGGCGTAAAACTGTGACACACCTTTGAGTGTGAGTTCGTCCATGAGATTAATCTCGTACGGGTTTTCCACGAAGCGGTCTTTAAAGGCCTTGACCGTGACTGGGAACGTGGCTGAAAAGAGACAAATCTGCCGCTGCTTGGCCGTGTGATTGAGCAATTGCTCCAGCAGAGGCTGGAACTCTGGTGACAGCAGTTTGTCTGCTTCGTCCATGATGACAGTGGAGCATTGGCTCAAATCTGCTACCCCCTTGTTGGCCAAGTCCATGACTCGACCGGGTGTGCCCACCAAGATGTGAACAGTCTGATAGAGACGCATAATGTCGTCCTTGAGACTCGTGCCGCCCGTGGATACCATGCACTCGACGTCCATATGTTTGCCAATCTCCTTGACAATCGCCGACGTCTGTAGAGCCAATTCTCGGGTCGGCACTAAGATCAAGACTTGAATATGCTTTTTACTAGTGTCTGTCTTCTCGAGACAGGGGATAATGAAGGCGGCCGTCTTGCCCGTGCCGTTCTTGGCTCGTGCCATGACGTTTCGACCTGCGAGAATGATGGGCACGGCCTCTTCCTGAATGGGAGAAGGTCTCTCAAAACCTTTCTCGAAGATCCCCATAAGCAGTTCTCTCTTGAGGAAATAGTCCTCGAATTCGTTTCCTTTGACGTTTGTGACGTCTTCCGTCTGCACGCGCGTGTCCTTCTCCGGCCGCTTGAGGGAGGCCTTCCAGCTTTCTTCTTCACTAGTTGTTTGTTGTTGCGTCATGTTTGCAATGTTGTTTTGTGTTGTTTTGTGTAGCTAAGCCTTGGTGTAAAATGTGTTGTCTTTTGCCGGTCTTCTTGTGATTCTTGTTGCTTTGCTTTGCGCTTGGGGATCTTTTCGGCTACTGGACGGGGAGACTTCTGCGCCGTTATTTTAGAACAGTACAACAGACATTCGGATAAATACGATACAAACCATTGAAAAATATTAATTTCAACCAATCATATCAAATACGCTACAAATGTTAGACACACTTGACGAGCAGCGAAAAGACACCACAGTTAGGGAACTTGCTCATGTTGAAGTCTCAGCCAAGATGGACAGCGCTGAACTCAAAGCTCTGTCCTCTCCCTTGTACAGTAATATGTGTCCTCGGAGAGCCATTCCTCAGCACCGTGTGACCGACTATGAAACTCCTTCAGCGCGAACGCGTCGGGTCTTTCCAATCACGTTTAGTCTTGACCTTCTAGCAGCTTCGATCGAATGCCCGCAACTTTCCCTGTCCCAGCAACTCGCACTTGAGAAGGTCCAGCATGTTTCTCGTGGCGTTGGCGTCTCGATTCCATAGTTTGGCCTTGCATAGACTGTTGTTACAACGCAAGACGTATCTGGTGCACTTCAAGACAATCTTAGAGTTCTGCAGCTTGGGTTTCCTGAACTTCTCCATTCTTAAATCTCCTTCGCTACCTTTTGGACATCTTAACTTCCGCCTTTTGTTCGCTTTCGTCGTCGTCCTCTTTAGTTTTCACCTTCGTTAACAATCGTGCCTGTTGGAGAGGTTTGTGGCAACAGGAACAGAGTTTGCTTGTCCGGAACTCATCCATTGGCAACACTATCGCCCGCTTCTTCAGCACGTTAGCGAAGCCTTAACTGGACCGTGGCCGTGTACCTTGATGCCGTCCCGTCGGCTCCAGTCCCCGTAAGCGATACATACTTGTGAACTTGGGACTGGCACAAGCCTCTTGGCCAGTGCGTCGAACGCCTTCTTCTTCATTCGGAGGCGTGTAAAACGCCACTTCAGAAATGCGTGCTCGACAGTGAACGTTATCATGAATCGCACGTGGATCCAGACAAAATCGCGTCGCTCCAGGTACAGCTCGTAGCTTGAAGTCTTGAACGAAGGCATTTCCTTTAGAACATCTGCGTACTTCGGCTCTCGCTTCTTCACGCCTTCATGCCATGCACGGAATTTGTTCATCTTGGTCATTTGGTAGTATTCACGGGTGCTGATTCAGTGATCTTCTGGCCTTAATTGTAGCATTGATTCAGACGCTTGCGCTTCCTCAAACCACGCTCTGTTAACCACCACCGCCGCCTGTGTCTCCTGGGAAGACGGCCAACACTAATTGCAGTACAGAGTGATTTCATTCCTGGATCGATACCAATTATGACGTCGGGTTTGTAGTCAGGTCTCAACTTATCCAGTGCTTTGCGAAGTGGGTCAACTTTCTTTTCATTCTACTCTACCTTTGCCTTCCCCTTTGGGGGATCTTGGTCATTCTGTGGACGTGTTGGTAGAGTGCTCGTTCCGTAGTCATTTGTCAAGATTTGGTCGGCGAAATACCGATAACTGTGCCGCTTTTTAGCCTCGCAATCCAGCTCGCCAAACACCTTCTTCGACACGGAGCCCTCTCGCAGTCGCGTTTCGAACTGGGACACTGAAAAACTTCTCACAACAAGACCTGACGTTTGTCTTGGAAGAAACTCAAATGAACAAGTCCACTTCGCTTTGCGAGTGACACCGATTCCAACTTCCAGCCCGTTCACTTGAGTATCCTTGCGCAGACACCGTGTAGCGTGGAGCCATTGATCATTATGTAGCAACTTTCGAACGAAGAAGAGTGCAGCAACAGAGAGTACAGCCGCGGTCCCTTAGTCTTGGGGTGCATGCTCGCAAATTCTTCCATTCAGGCCAACATGTCGTGTAACTTGCGAAGGAAGTACCCAATGTCGGCCCTGATCGTCCACTCCCAAGGCACCTTCCCCAACCATCTATGAAACGCAATCTCTACTGGGTCCTCGGTTTTGTCCCATTCGTTCCACAACTTCTTCTTCGTTTCATTGCCAGACTTGTCCAAGACTGGGATTGTCTTCACTCTATAACAGCTCGCCACCAGCTTGGTGGTCTTCGATGGCGATAGTTGAGCTTGCCCTCTTGAGCGTAACGAAACCGAATATACGCGCAGGACTTTGTCAAACTATGGATATGTCGCTCGCTCGTTCGGCGAGAAGCAACACAAGTTATCAGCCTGACAGTGTTAAGACGAATATGTGACGAACGGGTTCGTGGTGAGTCCGAGGGTGTGCGCTGTCACAGCAAACTAGAACAACAACGATCAGGTGACGCTGCCGAACGTCAAGATGAAGGGGCCCTTGGTCTTCAAAGGACTATGAAGGACTTTAGAAACACAATCTTTTCGACACTTCACACATAGCTACACTTTCGCTTTCAGTTTTCGCTGCATCTTCCATCTTGCGTTCACTTCCTAGTTCGCAGGCTCCACCACATCAGACCCGCCGATTTTGAAGTCGCTGATCTGGTTTTCCTTACCGACGTCGGCGTAGTCGCCTTGGAAACGCTGGAGACGGAAATTGCGCCAGCTTAGAGGGCGATACGTCGCCACGTCCCCATCTTTGACAACGATAGGCTCCACTAGTGCCTTGTACGACGGATTGTAGAAAAATGGCGCCGAGAACCTTTCCGCTCCACTACTGGCGAGGACACGATGCAGAGGCGCCACGAACTGGTCGTTGGACCACACCTGCACCATGTCGCCAATGTTGATCGTGTAAGTGCCTTTACGAGGTGACACCAAATTCCAAGTCTGCGACTCGCGGTGGAACGCTTGCAACGAGGCAACTTCATCATCTTGTAACAGCACAGTGAGTGCTCCAGCATCCGTGTGTTGATACACACCCATGGTCTTCTCCGGCTCTGATGTCACAGGATAGTAATTCAGACGCAAAAACTCGAGTTGTCTCCGTAGAAGAACTGGTCAAAGAACGCAGGCGCCTCGCCCAATGCCACCGCAAAGACCTTCAGCAAACGGCGTGAAATGTACTCCATCTTGCTGAAGTATTTACGCGTTTCTTCACGGAAGCCGGGTAGAGCTTTTTCATCCACCCACTGATTCTTGTCCTGTACCAGTCGTTCATATTTGCTCTGAACCGGGCCGTCCTCATTGACTCCAGCAACATCGAAGCCCTCTTTACAGTCTATTTTGTTTTTAGTTAGTTCGTCATCGAAGAATCCTCGGGAGTTGGTTGCGCTCCGTCGGACGGTGTTCTTGACTTCTTTGGGGAGATGGAAGAACGACTGTATTGTGTTTTGGAACTGGGTCACCTCTTGTTCCGGTAGTCCGTGGTTGGCAATGTAGAAGAATCCCCATTCGGTGGCAGCAGCACGTACGTCGTCAATGGTGCGACGCAGGGCCTTGTCTTGGGTGTTGAGCAGTGCAGCGTTCACTTGAGTGTCTGTGGAGAAAGACATGAGGACGCCAATGTCGACGACAGGAACTTGGCGGACGTCCATCTTGCTGTCGATCTGGGGAATGGAGGAATGGGCCATGGAGGTGACAACGTCAATGCCAATGCAAGTTGCTGCTGCAATCTAATGTGCTGCTAATGTGCGGCTATGGAGGACGCTGCACTTCTAAAATGAGAGTCCCAGGTTGACGTATGACCAGATTTTGAGACTGATTGGCTGTCTCAGTCAACCATCCGATGCACTTTGACGTGGTCAATGAAGTTGGATACCTTTTGTAAAGCAACAATGAACGAATCTATTCTGTGTCCGGGTCGAGTTTGATTACATGCGCAATTCCTCGATGCTGTAGTCCGGAAGTCCTGGGGCCTGGGGCAGCTGCACGCCTGACAAGAAGTTGCTCAACACGCCTTGTACCGTTTCGTACTGAGCGCTCGCGCGTAGCTGAAGCTGGACGAGAGCCTCGAGTTGGCGAAGTGTACGGGAAACCTCAGCGTTCTGGGAAGCACGCTGAACCAGAGCCGACAAGTGCGCGTCCAGCAGCGCGCAAATCCAAGCGCAGCAGTGGGAAGCCGAGGGCAGTGGGGTAAATCGTCGCTCATCCTTCTTCAGTGCCAAGCTTCCGTCCACTTCGCTCGTCTTGGCATTCTTTGACTTCTTCTTGCTCTTCTCTTCATCCTGGGCAGCATCGTCACCAGCGGTGAGCGCCAGCAGCAGCTTGCAAATTGCGAGCAACAGAAGCACCTCCTCGAGCTCCAGCTCGCGGATAGCATGGTGCAGGAACACGCTGTTAGTTGGCAGGCCAAGCAGCGCAACCACGAAGCGCTCGCAGGCAGCACTACCGTCAATCTTTCCAGCCTTTTTGTTCTGGGCCTTGACCTTCTTCGTCACAAACTCAACAAAAGCCGAGTCGCTGCTCTTGCGAATAAAGTACTTCACCAGACGCACGATAGAGCGCTCGTCAATATCAATGAGGTGGACGATCGCACATTCAAGGAGCGCGAACTGTTTGCATTGCATGAGCGTTGGCAGCAGTGTGGGCTCAGAACGGGCCGACAAGCGGTCTGAGAGCAGCATAGTCTCAAGTGGAGCCCATAGCCCTAAAGTCGGTGAATCGAGGCATCGTCGAGTCACAGTCTGAAGCAACCGGAATGAAAGCTTCTCGTCTCCCTCCCCATCAGCTTTCCGTTTGTTTTTCTTCAACGCTTTATCGAGACGGCTCGAGAATTCCTTTGCTGTAGGGGTAACGAGGGGATCCGATAGGTCTGCAATCAGTTGCCGCTCGCGCTCGTCCTCGCTGCATACGCTAGATTGCCATGTCTCCGAATCAAGCTTGTCACCATCCGAGCTACTAGTCACTGTCACGTTTTCCCATTGTACAAAGCTGTTTGGTAGTGCTGGCCCAGTAGCAGTGGTTGTCACAGAGCTTGACGCCGAGGCTCCGAGTACGCTAGCCAGTGTGGAGTGTTTGTTCCTCACATGGATGATGAAAACGCCACGCTCATATGCGACAATGACCGCCTCGCCATTCAATGAGCTCACAATCTGTACCAGCTTACCAATACTGCCATTGTTTCCACGGCCCACCACTACTTCATTATCACCGTCCTTCTCAGCCGCTGTGTTAATCTCCATATTCGCCACAGGGACAGCAAACTTAGCATCCCAACCTGTAATTTTCGTTGGTGAATCCTGATCCACCGCCATCAAGTAGCTGAAGCTGCCAACGCCACACGTCATGTAACCTGCAGTCGTCGTGCTGTTCGCCTGCAGCTTGCGCTTTGTGCAGCGGCATGGTCGAGTCCGACTCAGCTGATGCCAAACAAGGCAACTGCAGCGAAGTTACCAGCGTCAGAGTGTTTGTCAGTGCATCGCGCGTAAAGCGCAGAGTCTGCCAGTTTCCAGTTCGTCCTACGAACGAGTACGCAAAAGTCTCGGCGTGGAAAGAGCATGATGACAGCTCCTCATTCTCTGGTAAATCCACACGACGACGCACCAACAGCACAGCTCCAAGCGCGCCACCCTTGCTGCGCTCCTTTGTCGGCACCAAAACCTGATACACCACAAATACAAAGCTGTTCTCGCCCTTCTTGTTGGTCTTTTGCAGCACCATTGACAGGAACAGTCCGCCCTTCAGTGGATTGCGGTGGTCCGAGTCCAAACTAGCCCACACCACTTCTTCGTCTTCCTCGTCCTCTTCCTCCTCTTCAATTGTAGCATCTTTAGCGTCATCACTGTGGAAAACTCGCGCCAAATCCTCATCGAAGGCCGCGAAGGAGCCATCTTGGAACACCACGATCATTTCTTCAGCCAATTGCGGATGCACCAGCAGTGAATAGGCCTTGGCACTGGAATTGAGTGTAGAGCGACGCCATTTGCCCACTTCTAAGTCCGTATCACGCCACACCGTGAGCGCTTCATTGGCAGGTAGCGCGGCGCTCTTGTTGGCCTCCTGACGTCTCGCTTGACGTGCTTTCTTGCTGGCATTGAAGCCAGGAGCTCCAGAAACGCCGAACAGCAGTCGGGACTGCGGATGACGCGCTGCAGCCACGTGTAACGCGTTGGAACTGCCGGCTCGGAAGCTCCAGTGGTTGAGACACTTGCGCGTCTGCGAACAGAACTCCCGTACGTCTTCCGCTGTGGTCACGAGTACCAGTTTACTGCCGTCTTTGCCGATGCAAGTGTTGACGCCCAAGAGCGCAGCATCGGCGGCACGGCCGCGCCAGAGCGAGATGGCTGGGTCCAGCTCCATAGTCTAAGGGATAGCAATAGAGTCAATGGACTCTTTGTGACTGGTGTAGAGTGTGTCGGAGCCAACCGACTGGACGGGACAAATAGTATTGAGTCCCGTATTTAGTGAATAAGGACGATGGTTCGATGAAATGAATATCAACGAATGAGAGGGGAAGAGAGAAGAAGTAGCCATGAGTTGCAGTGAATATGGCTACACTACAAACAAGTAGCCATGTCTGCATGAACAAGTAATCTAGACATTGTCTGACTGTGCAACAAGGCAGGTCGAAGTGGTGTTCCCACTGTGCAAGTCGCCGTTTCTGGTTGATCAGACTCGGTATTTATATCAATCTAACTGCCCTTTCTCGCGGCTGTAGAACCTACGTCAATTCTACTGCCCAGCTAGCAAGCAGTCCATGCCTCGTGTTTCCAGACTCGACGAAGCGCTTCCATCCCATTGAGGAGCTACAATATTAACTTACATACAGCGGGCGAAATAACTATCAGACCAACTCAAGTGCAATCTAATAGAGACCAAATGGAGGACTCGAATCCTGGAGCCGGCAGTACGCTGGATGATGTGTCGGGTGTCTTCTTGACGGAGGCGCGGATAGCCAAGTGAGTGCTTCGCTGCTATTGACAAGGCTTACTCCGTACTAACAATGTGTCTGCTGTTCAGTGGCAAGTTCCCGTTGCGCGAGATTAATGACATGGAGCCGGTCGTGTCAGGGATCTCTCAGATGTCCCAGTCGACGCTGCTGCTCAAGAAGCGCAAAGAGATGCGAGATTGACGATGCGCTGGATTTTATGAAAGAGGAATATGCACAACGCATGGAGGCTTGCGACGCTCGACAACGAGAATTGGAGCGCAAGCAATCCGAGATGAAAGAGCAGGTGACTCGCTTCGAAAAATTCATCAAAGAGAATGACTCCAAACGTACACGGGCCGAGCTGAAGACCAAGAGCGAGCATCGGTTAGGCGAGATCAACGAGTCTCGAAAGAAACAGCTCGTGTCACAGCTCGAGAAGGATGGCAGTGAACGCGAGGCTCTAGAGCGTAAACGCGATCAGCTGCTGAAATATCGACAGTATCTCGAGGCGGCAGTTGAGGCATCGGATGGCGAATACGAGGAGATTGGGGATGTTCTCAATCGCCACGCTACATTAGTAGATACCAACAATGATCTAAAGGCGCAGGTGCGTGCCGCAGAGGTTGAAACGGATCAACTACGCCAGCGCATCCGGGCGCTGAAGGTGGAGATGCAGAACCTTGTGCTAGTGCAGAATAGTAGCATCCACGGACAGCAGCAGCAACTAGAATCTTTACGCCCGAGGCATTGCGACTGACCTGACCGGCAGCGCAACGACCGCGTGGCGAACGACCGAAGCCGCGAGTCAGGACAGATCGTGCTCACCGTGACAAATCTGTACAGTCGACTGAACCTCGGCGACAAGTTGCCGGTGTTACGCGAGCAGGATATGGACGTCGCACAGTACGTCCAGAGTCTGCTCAAGGTCATCGCAGCTCGCATCGTAGATCTCGACTATATCGTTTCCAACTATAAGGATCAGGTACGACACCCACAAAACTCGAGGTGAGCCACGACGACTCGTTTTCTCATTTGTCTACTGTTGTAGAGTGCGTCAAAGTCCGGGAACAACAATAACACTAGCACGATAGGTGCCAACGCCAGCACCAACGATAGCGTATCAGGTACAGCCGTGAATGCTGCTCGTACAGGCAAGCAATTTCCAGGAGGAAACAACCAGAAGCTGCCGCCTATCACATAGTTTTGCCGGCATTGAATAGATACCGTGGATGTGTAGCTATAACTAGACTTGAATGATGTGGGCATGACTGACGTCACATGAAATCAAGTCAGGATTGAAAACGCCAATCAAGGCAGGAATCATGAAGCCATTTTGTGTGGCGTGGTCAACTGCGACCCATCCCTGTAAAACGTCTCCCTCAAGGGCGGAACATCCAAGCAGCTGGTCGCAGCGAAGAACAAAGTGTGGTTCAGCAACCACGAAAGGTGACGACAGTCTGCCGAGATAAATGCCCGAGCAGAAATCTAGTCAGCATGGCGCCCATAGGCGAGGTGATAGTTTTATACAACGTCGTCGCCACGTAATATGTCGGCGGTAGTAATCTCCCACTCTGGTGGAGAGAACAAACGCCATCCCGCTTGTTGTAAAGTGCTTTCCAGTTCCTTGGAGTTCCTGGCTTCTAACTACAGTAGCAAAACTATCGTTAACTTTCGGCGATGCCTACTACAAGAGAATAGCATCGAAAAAATGCCATTATTGCGGTCTCACGTCGCAGATTTGACAGCTTCAAGTTGTGTAAATTACATCAAAGCAAGGTTTTATCTGCGAGGTTTTTTCTTCATTTTTCGTATATTCCTATTTTTTCTGATATTTAGGCCGTTGGGGATTTCGAGGGAACCAAAAAGAAGGGGGATAAACGCTAAAGAGCAGCGTCACAAGTGTCGGACCAGCGCGTGCAGCTCGACTCCGACCCTCCCCTTGTGCGGCCCCTTCCTCCTCGAGGCCCAGAGTTTAAGCTACTTCCAAGAGAGCTTCCAGTCCCTACCTAAACCAAGGCCCCCAAACCCCAGTATCTGTTACCTCGTTTAGAGAGAGAGATTGAAAAAGCCTTCACAGCAGGAGGAAACAAAGGACAAACTTTCACTTATTGACCGCGTGACGTAACGCCACTTCATCTTGGACTGGTATGTTAGTTGTTGTTGTTGTTTTTGATTGAAGTATCTAACCTGGTTAGATGTGTCTAAAGTGTCTAACCACAAGGTTGTGTCTAAACCACTTGTGTATCTTTAGGTGGTTATTTCACCCTCTGACAAGTGACAAGTAAAAAAACTACCTTATCTGTACCTTTTGACATGTTACTGAAAGAAGTCAATTAACATTATTGTAAATGATTGTTACTATCACTCTCAGCTCCAGACAAAGTCGTCCTCATTGCTGTATTCCTCCCAGTCCTCAAGTTCCAAGTGTCACAAATGTCTTCCAACCCTCCAATGGACTCGACGCACTCTGAAGATTCCCTCCATTGCCGTCTTTTGCCACGGACAATTTCTTGTCCTCCGCCGGGTCTCCCCATACTCTCGTCCAATGAACCAACCGAATCCTCAGTCTTCAGGTCGCAGTCCCAACCGTCGTGGCGCCAACGACGAAATGGATGTCATGGCCCAATTGGCCTCTCAGTACTATGCGTCCAGTCGTAACCGCTCATTCTCGGCGCCCATTCAGCCATCGGCTCTGGGCTCAGCCTGGAATTCCTTTGCAGACGACACGTCGGTGTCTGCTGCAGCTGCTGTGGCCGCCACGCAGCGTCATCGACAGATGCAGAATCAGATTCAGCCGCCGCTGCCTCAGGGACCGCCACCTCCGGTGCTGAATATTATGGTGCCCCCACCTCCTCCTCCTAGTGATAATGGGGGCTATTGGACAAGCGATGCAGTCTCTGCAGTTGTCCAGCGACGGGGAGAGTGAAGGACAGAGTGGAGATGCTGCAGCCGCAGGAACAGACTTATCGGGCGCCCCATTGCCGGCGACGTTCCTACGCACGATCTGTGACCAGTTGGAGTACTACTTTTGCGATGAAAACTTGTTGGGAGATTTGTTCTTGCTCAAGAACATGAACATGGATGGATATGGTACGTAGATTGGATGGAAAGGTTTTGAGTGGATACCAGTTGATTTGACATTTTTTAATTGTATTTTTGTGACAGTGAAATTGGACCTGTTAGCGTCATTCGGACGGGTGAAGAAGCTCACGGTGGACATGGATCAGATCAAGAAAGCTCTGGAGCTGTCCACCAAACTCTTGTTAAGCGAGGACGAAACGATGGTGTGCCGCAAGGAGCCGCTGTCGCCTAACCAGACGTACCACGGCAAGTTGGCGCGCACGGCGATTGCGTACAACCTACCAGAAGACGCTTCTGTCGCGTCCCTGCGTGAGACGTTCCAAGGATGTGGCGAGATCTCATACTTACGTCTCCTCAAGAAGAACACAACGACTGGTCGCAACGCTGTGCTGAAGCCGCCTATCGCGGCGGGTGAGACATACGCTATCATAGAGTTCGTGGACGATGAGATGACCAAGCACGCCGTGCTGACGTTGTCGGACCAATACAACTGGCGCACGGGCATGCAGGTGGTGCTCTTTGACGGCACGAACTGCGACAAGCTCAAGCAGAAGATGTTCCCGGTAGAGCTTGGCGGGGACCGCCGCCGCGCAAAGTCAGCCTCGGCTGTTACTCGCCCTGTGCACGTGGAATCAGTCGGAGAAGGCTTGGATGATCTGCGAGAAGGCAAGGTGAACACGGGAACAGTTTACTCGATCCGAGGTGCAGGTGGGCTAATCACTCCAACACGACAAGACTCAGCCTGTATCTCGTTCCGTCTGATCCCGGACGAAGACGGCAACGTGGACATCCGACAGGGTGACTACGTGTCGTTCACGGTGGGTAAGAACAAGAAAAGCGGTCGCAAGTATGCCAGTAAAGTCAAGCTGGAGTTCCGACCACCAGCCAATCTGACAGGTGACGCGAATGCCAGTGGACTAAGTGGGTTGGCAGCACTGAGCGGAGGCTCATCAAGTGGAAATGGGCAAAAGACTACTTCGCACCTTCGCCAAGTCGATGGGAGTCACGTAGCCGTGCTGCGACAGTGGGCGCTCCACCTGCGCCGGGGCTTTCCGTACTCGTTCGTCGTCGTCGGGCACGCGCCCTAAATTGAATCTCTCTTCGCCGCGAATGGCACAGTCGCCTGTGCACAACAACAGCATCGGTGGAGGCAACTCCCTTGCGCCACCCCTGGCATGGGACTCAACGGCAGCAACCCTCAGTATCGTCAGGCGATCGGGCCAGATGGTACGCGGGGCTTTGGCTTCCGTCGTACCGGTGGCGAGCCGCCGGAGATGGCACCGGAATTGAAGTTTCCGGTCATGGAGCGTCGGAGATCGCGCTCGTCGGGCGGTGCCTGGTAAATGAAAGGCACTGAACAGATAAAGAGGACGAGAAACCCCTCTTGATGTCGACACCACGCAAGCCAGCGTGATCTACTGGAAAATGATGAAGAACGACGAGGAACGAAACAAGAAATAGGCGCTAGCGATACGAGGAAAGTTACTCGGCGAGACAAAATCAAAAGAGCACACGAAATGCACAGTTGATAGGAAGACAAGCACACACGATCAGACAGAAAATGTATTTGTGAAACAGACACCTTTACAAGGTGACATTGCGTACATATCATGGCCATGCGTCAATCTAGCTCAACGCCTGCAGTTTTTGCCATTTGGGGTTCTCGGCAATGACCTCAGATAGTGTCGTCGACAGCACGTGCACCACATTTTCAATATGCCAAGTGTCCACCTCGAGACCGCCAATCGCCAGACGCAAGAAGTGCACTCCATCCACTACGGAGTGAATCAGGAATGCCTTCCCAGATTCGTTGACGCGACGCAGCAGCGCCTCGTTGAGCTCTCGGCCGCCGAACGCCACGTAGAAACACACAAGACCCATGCGTGCTCGCACGAAGAACTCGAAGCGTGCATCCTTCGCCAGGAGCTCTTCAGCTTGCTTGGCCAGTGCAACAGATTGGCGAATATGCGCACGGAGTCCTGATGCTCCAAAGCGACGGAACGTGAACCAAAGCTTGAGCGCTCGGAAGCGACGACCAAGTGGCACCTGCCAGTCCTTATAGTTAGGTGCAGACTGCATGAAGTCATTCTTGAGGTACTCGGGATTATGCGCGAGAGCGCGGATAAGCGGACGGCGATCCTTCACCCATAGCAGACTCGCATCAAAGCTCACAAGCAGCCACTTGTGCGTGTTGACGCAGATGGAGTCGCAGCCTTCGGCACCATCCAACCAGTGCTGGTACTCCGGACACACACAAGCGGCACCTCCGTAAGCTCCATCCAAATGAACCCACACATGTTCAGGTTGTGCTCGTGCAACAGCAATCAGGTCCTGCAGTGGATCGATAGCTGTGGTAGATGTGGTACCCACCGTTGGCATCAAGCAAAACGGGACCAAGCCTTTGGCTCTGTCTTCTGCCATCGCGTGAGCCACGTCTTCAGGTGCAAGTCCGTAGTTATCTTTGTCGACCTTGCCTCGAACTGTGACACCACACGCAAGTGCGGGATGTCCAGCACCATGCAGCCCTTCTCCGCAATGGCGTGGGTTTGATCCGAGACGTACACGACGAGCTTGGCTGCCTTCTCTTGACGAGTTGCGCCTTCCAACCCTTCCAGGGCCGAATTGCGCGCCGCTATCAATGCACACAGAGCTGACTCGCTCGCGGATCCCTGGATAACGCCGCCTCCTGGAGAGCTCGTGAGGAAGCACTCGGGCAGTGCTAATAGTTTGGCAAGCCAGTCACAGACAACCTGCTCGAGCTCCGTGGCTGCTGGGGCTGAGATCCACGAAAATCCCACGACATCCAGCGACGAGCAGAGATAGTCAGCTAGTACACTGGGGTCACTGCCGCAGATTTTGAAATAGGCATGGAAACTGGGCGAGGCCCAGTGCGATAGTGCAGGGAAGATGAGCTGCTCGACGTCACGAAATATGTCGGCGTAGCTCTGCGGGTCCTCGGGACACTCCGTGGGCAGTTGAGCTACTAGTGAACCCGGCTGCACTTGAGCACGCACAGGGTATGAGGAGTTCCCAGACTCGCCTCGATGTTTGTCCTTGCGTTGCAAGTTCTCATGGTAGCGCACCAGCAGCTCCGTGAGTGCTGCAGCAGGATGGCGAATGGCTTCGGGATCTCGAGCATCTAATGGACTGGTGGACTCCAAAGCTCGGTGTCGAGCGAGATGTTGCACGACTGCAAGTAAAGCAGCTCCACTGATTAGACCAGAGCAGAAGGTGGCGGCAGTAGTGACGGAGTCGTGCATGACTTGAGAGGGAACGAGCAAGGCGAAAAATGACCAACGGGAACCTATCCATTTAGCTGATACCGTGGCCTCCTCTCAACATTTTCGATGTGATGCGAAGATCTTGGGAGTAGAGACAATACGGCCACGTAGCAAAGCTTGTGAGCTCACCTGGTTCGCTTGGAGCGTTTAGGCCCTCGAGCCCTCGAGCCTCGACTGCATTCAGGAACTCCACCCAACAGCCAGAGAAGGACCGATATGTTTGCGTTGTTGTGGCTGCTCAGCTTCGTTGGCGCAATCTTCTGGAGCATGAAAGGCGTCGTGTCAGCATTTACTCCAGACTGGAGATCATTTCCTCTTGCGTATAACGCTCCTACGTCTACAGGATTAGACGGAGTCCTGCAGGCAGTGCAGAATTGATATTTAGGATTAATGCGGGGACCAAGCCATCCCTTCTGAATCGACTAACCGGACTGGAAGATCGGCGTGTAGCTTGCTGTTTGATTGCCTTCACGAACGTTCCTCTCGCCTTCAGTCGCAGGGCAGCCTAGGCTCCCGTCGATGACTGATGGTGGCTAGTAGTGGTATGATTTTGAAGTCAGCGGGTCTAATATGGAGCTGCTGATATTATACCTCCAGATACGAAGTCCCTAGAGCTACGTTCCCAAACGCTCTGGTGGGGATGAGATTAATCATCACGCTACAGTCGTGCAGTCTGAAAAACGTTGCCGTTGGACTTGGACGCTGCTGACGTGAGACGCAGTGAGTTTTGAGCAGGCAGTACTGACGTGGATTCAAGGTTATGGCTACAAACAGCGCGAAGCGACAGCAGACGTGCTTGTTATTTGGAACAGAGACAACACATCTGGTTGCAGCCGTCGAATCGAAGGGCAAATGCAGCACGAAGACTTTGGTGCGATTGCTGAGATCCAAGGCAGCATGCTCCTGTTATGGCGTGCACGATCGTTGTGCCGTCAGCCGAAATGCTGCCTTTGAGCGTTGTACTCACTTCAGGCTACGATATCCCTCATTAGATATGGTTTGTCGATTCTGTTTACACTAAGTGCTGAAGTCTTGCAGCGTCGGGGGTAAGCGCTCCTGCCTGCAATTTGGTGCGAGTGTGCCTTCCTATCTCGTTCTAAACTGCGTTGACTCGCGTACTATATCACGCCATGGCGAGACACCAAGCACCAATTTCTTTCGCGCGCACTAATCGCACCACGTGTATATTATGACGTTGTCGGACATTTTGTCCAAGACGAAGGGGAAGACTGCCTGACGTCGAGCAAGCGTGCAGTCACTGTACTGCACTGCATTATACGGTCCACCTTTCACATGCCTCTCGATCGTAGCTCCAAGCGCGTTACTATTGTTTTCGTGCAGTGAACTTTACCTAGTGGACAGCGTTGGGTAAAGCGCTGCAACACAACCGGTCTATCTCATGGAGAGGCGCCCGAACGCACATGCTACGACTCGACTCGACAACAATGGCATATGGAAAAATCTTGACTGTGGCCGCTTCGTCCATATGGCGCCTGAGATAGCCACATTTTTGTATCACTTTGAGTATTGGCCTGGTAGTTTGATACCGATGATGCAAAAGGATGTGAGCCAAGGCTTTGGTATCGCAGTCGATCATGCACATCACGGCTGACTTGGTGCAAAACTGCTCTGATCCGCATTGCCACTTCTCAATTTACTCCATTCACGCAACAGTGAATACACCCGTCCGACTTCAGCTCGGCCACTTCACTCAAACTCTATTCACCTGAATCACCACTGCTTTTGTTTTTATCAAAATGGTGCACGTCTTTCTGGCTGTAAGCGGCACTCTGGCCGTGGCGGCCCACGTGGCAGTGACCATGGCCACCAGTGTGTCCTTCGTCAACGACTGCGCCTACGATATCAGTCTGTACGACAACAACGTGACCGAGACTATTGCCGGTGGCAGCTCCACTACCCGCGAGTTGGCGGATGGTTTCAGCGGCATGTTCCGGAACGGCACGAGCGCTGAGGCCACGCTGGCCGAGTTCGCTATCAGCGGCGGCAAGGCTTGGTACGCTCTGAGCACGGTACCCCTGGAGCAGGCAATTGCACTAGCTACGCGGAGTGCGCCGTTGCCTCGGGCAAGACCGGCTACAATGTCGCCATGTCTATCACCCCCAACATTGGCAACACCTCGGCGAATACCGAGTGTGCAGCGGTGACCTGCGAAAGCGCCGATTGTGACGGTGCCTATCTGTATCCCACGGACAGTACCAAGCTCCGCAACTGTCCTGATAACCTCCCCATTGAAGTGGCCTTCTGTCCGGATGGTTCGTCTAACTCGACGACCACGACGCCAACCACGGTTACTACAGTTGCTACGGAAGCTCCGGTTGCTACGACCGCGGCTCTGGTTGCTACGACGGCCGCACCTGTAGCTACGACTGTGACCCCTGTAGCTACGACTGCAGCCCCTGCTGCCACCACGGCTGCTCCTATTGCTACGACGGCTGCTCCTGTTGCTACGACGGAGGCTCCAGTCGCCACAACGGCTACGACCACGACCACCACGTCGTCTGTGGCTTCGGATGCCGACTACTCTGCTGGTGTTGTGATCACGGATAGCTCCACCTCAGTCTCCACCACGAGCACCACTACAACCACTTCTAGTGCATCGACCAGCACCACTACCAGCACCAAGTCAACGAGCGGTACCACGGGATCTTTCTCAGATGCAAGCATCAGCTCCAGCTTCGTGTACAGCGGAACGGACGCTGGTTCAGCTGCTGGAACTTACGGTAAGGTGACAGAGATGTCTTCGTGCACCACTGAAGACGTGTCTCTTACCGACCCGGTGGGTCCGTTCAGTGAGGAGGTGACCATGGTATTCCGTGGCCCCATGGACATCTACAACATCGGCGTCTTCACTGGATCGTCCGGTAGCGACTGGACCAAGGTCTCTACGTACGATTCGGACGCCGGTACTCAAGACAACATGGTGTTCATGAATAACATGAACATTGACTACACTGGTGCCGACTCGAGTCCTCAGGGTTACTCGACATCTGACGGCACGTCCACAGCTACTGAGTCGACCATCTTTGGCGGCACCCTGGCTGATGCCTCCGACGTGTCAGTAACTGGCGGTGGCCCGTGTGTGTCCACAGGTTGTGAAGTGAACATCATGACGGCGACCAACTGCGCCGATGAGGATGGCTGCATCGGCTACTACGATGACATGGGCTTCCACGGATGGGACGGCGGCATGAAGATGTTCGTGACGAAGGTGATGATGCCCACGGGTTCGACGGCCAACCTGCCTGCTATCTGGATGCTGAACGCTCAGGTGGTGCGTGCCAGCCAGTACGGCTGCAACTGCCGTGGTGAGGGATCTGAGGGTGGCTGTGGTGAACTTGATGTGGCTGAGGTGATTGAGACGAACACAGCCCAGGACAAGGTGTCTACGCACTACTACTTCTACGACGGCAGTGTGTCTCCTGGTGGCGACAACTACGCTTCTCGTCCGACTGACTCGGCCGTGACGTACGTGACCATCATCGATAACTCCGGCACGGGCATGATCAAGATCATAGAGCTGGGTGGCGATGACTTCGATTTCTCTGTGGACTCGATCTCCTCAAGCACTGTGTCGACGTGGATCGATGCTTCGGTTGAGAACCTGCTGAGTTAAGTGGATGAGCGTCGAACTTCGGTTTTGAGCTTTGGAATGTTGGAATTGAATTAGTTGCAGGGATGCTGCTGAAGGGGGATGACTACTACACAGACTAAATTTTGTGGAGCTCTATGCGTGCTCGAGGTAATACGATAGGAGTGTTATTGTGCGAGTACGCTCCTGATAACAATGTAGCCTTTGGTCAATTTACCTATGAAGACTTTGCAGTGGGACCACGAGTTGCTGGCAGTGTACTTTCATTTTCATTTTGCAGGTGAGGTATATTGCCGTCATTTAGTCCTACCTAACTAATGATCACTAATATCCGAGAAGCTAGGCGCCCATTTGCTGGTAGTGTACTGCATATCGAGAAGTACTAACGTTAAATAGATTTTGCGTATTCATCTTGGCTTCAGATACGCTCGCCTTTAATCAACTACAGATATGTTTCGTACTAAAACTAGTTTCATACTTGCGATGCAGTTTATTCATCAGTTGCAGCATTTCTGCTTCGAGAAATCTCACCGAGATTACCTGTTACGGCCCATGGGTGTCAACGACGATAACACTAGATTGGAGGCACAGTAGCGATGCAGCGATGAATGCTCTGCAGTAAGACTAAATTCGAGGTGGTGCAAAAGCAGAGCGAGAGCAAGAGCAGAGCCGCGTTATCCCAGATTGAAGCGGGAGGCAACGCAGCGATATGGTGGACAAACTCAGTCCTTCAGTCCACCCTGGGGATCTCGTCACGCCCATAACCCTAAAAATTAGCGCCGTGGTCATGGTGCTGCAAACTTCGTCGTAATGTAGCATAGAGTTTCATTCTCCATCGCTCGTGGCGATAACTACTTTCCATGGTGGCGGTGCATTCCAATCATCATTTCCGTTAACGTCAGTGGCGACGCGATTAGTTGCAGAGCCTCGGTCGGCGAATCGTCCTCATTAAGCGGTTTGGACGACTCGCCTAACTGGCGTCATTCGCGACACCGAGGGTCAATACGCACGAACAACAACGTCAGGTGCCGACCGTGCACTTCGTGCAGGCAAATCAATCGGTCCCGCCGATTTGTACGATGGTGGCCCACAGACTGAGTCACAGCCACTCAAGAGTCGAGATCAATTTCAAGCCCATCGTTCAACTCCGAACAGATCAATCTCGCAATTCGCGAAGCCACCTCCGGCGACCGATCACGTTAGACCGGTCTGTCGCGGCCGACTCCACGCGTTTATGAGACGACGAGCCACCGTCAATCACTTGCACACCAATTGAACTGTACTAAAATCCATGCGTGGAAAGTCTATCTAAAAGCTATTGCTACAGTCAAGTTGTAGGGGCCACATGACGATTTGGTGCTGAGGCTGGCGGCCATGCTGCCTACTGTTTGGTCGAGGGACTGGGCTCCGTGTGACTCCGACGTAAAGTTCACATCCGTGATAGCCCCGGCACACAAAGGCTGGACTGGCTACTGATGCAACTCTAGTCAAATACCTTCGAGAATGAATTTCATACGAAGCGTCGCTCAAACAGTAATTGGCTAGCTATGCTACCTCTAAATTATTATTGAACTGGATACCAGCTCATTTTATGTATCTTCCGCCGCTATACCCTCTTTACCCTTATGACAAAATTGATCGTAGCCAGTGGCACAGATTTCACTATCCACATATATTTCTTGTCTTGTTTAACTCTATTATTTTATAGTGTCGCCGTGTTGAGCTTGCTCACACCATCTGCCGTTAACGTTGTGTTTGCCAGATGGCAATGGCGTCTATGGTTGCCACCGCTTGAGCCGCCTGAGATACTGTAGCCCTTCCTCTTCATTTGAGCCGTGGCCACGTCCGTCCCCTCCCGTGCGAGTGATACGAATCGTTTGATACGCCACGATGTGCACGGCATCCGTCTGTCGTCGAGCTCAGATCTACGTGCCATACCTCAATGCGCTAGTGGGTTAACCATCCAACCTTCCGAGTGTCTGATCGCTTTAAGCAGTCCAAGCTCCTGATCATTCTGCAATTGTCCGCCTTGGAGTCAGTCGCCTCCGCAGCTTGCAATCTCAATTCTGAAAATGGTCCGCGTCTTCCTCGCATTGAGCGCCGCGGTGGTGCTGGCTGCCCCGTAGCTGCATCAGTCTCCGTGACTTTTGTCAACTCTTGCTCGTACGATATCAGTCTGTACGACAACAGCAAGACTGAGAGCATCTCAGCTGGCAGCTCCTCGACTCGGTCGCTGTCCGACAGCTACAGCGGAATGTTCCGTGACGGTACGAGCGACGAAGCCACATTGGCCGAGTTCTCCGTCACGGGTGGCTACACTTGGTACGACATCAGCGTCATCCCGCCTGGAAGCGGCAGTTGTACGTCTCATGAAGCTTGTGAGAAGCTCACGGGAAAAACGGGCTACAATGTGGCTATTAGCATTGCTCCCGACACGAGCTCGACAAAGTCCGTCTCCAGCTCATGTGCGACTTTGACGTGTGAGAGCTCCACTTGTTCGGACGCTTATTTGTACCCGTCGGACGACACTAAGACCCATAGTTGCCCCGACACTTTGCCGTTCACGGTGACCTTCTGTCCCGGCGGCACTAGCTCAAGCACCACGACGACCTCGTCATCGTCCACGCAACAGACAACTTCGACCAGTCAGTCAACAACCACGACGTCAGCCCCGGCCACCACCAGCCCAACGTCCTCGGACAACGTGCAGAGCGATTACGAATCGGCCACCGTCACGACCGCGCTGCAGTCTACGACAACCGCTCCGCCCACTGGCAGCACGTCCACATCGACCAAGACATCGACGTCAACGACCTCAACGTCCACAACGACCGCTACATCAACTGGTAGCGCTGCATCACTCTCAAGCGCCACCATCAGTTCCAGCTTCGTGTACAGCGGAAAGGACGCTGGTTCAGCTGCTGGAACTTACGGTAAGGTGACAGAGATGTCTTCGTGCACCACTGAAGACGTGTCTCTTACCGACCCGGTGGGTCCGTTCAGTGAGGAGGTGACCATGGTATTCCGTGGCCCCATGAACATCTACAACATTGCTGTGTTCAACACAACGTCAGGTAGTGACTGGAGCAAGATTTCGTCGTACAGCCAGAACGGCACGCAGGACAACATGGTGTTCATGAATAACATGAACATTGACTACACTGGTGCCGACTCGAGTCCTCAGGGTTACTCTACCGATGATGGTACGGCCACGGCTACCGAATCAACTGTCTTTGGTGGTTCCCTGGCTGATGCTTCGGACACGTCGGTAACTGGTGGTGGCCCGTGTGTGTCCACAGGTTGTGAAGTGAACATCATGACGGCGACCAACTGCGCCGATGAGGATGGCTGCATCGGCTACTACGATGACATGGGCTTCCACGGATGGGACGGCGGCATGAAGATGTTCGTGACGAAGGTGATGATGCCCACGGGTTCGACGGCCAACCTGCCTGCTATCTGGATGCTGAACGCTCAGGTGGTGCGTGCCAGCCAGTACGGCTGCAACTGCCGTGGTGAGGGATCTGAGGGTGGCTGTGGTGAACTTGATGTGGCTGAGGTGATTGAGACGAACACAGCCCAGGACAAGGTGTCTACGCACTACTACTTCTACGACGGCAGTGTGTCTCCTGGTGGCGACAACTACGCTTCTCGTCCGACTGACTCGGCCGTGACGTACGTGACCATCATCGATAACTCCGGCACGGGCATGATCAAGATCATAGAGCTGGGTGGCGATGACTTCGATTTCTCTGTGGACTCGATCTCCTCAAGCACTGTGTCGACGTGGATCGATGCTTCGGTCGAAAATTTGCTGAGTTAAGCACTTTGCGCTGTAGTATCTGTAGCCGCTTCGCTTGAGCTTTCTGTTGCAGTTTCGTGGTGTGGTCTGCCCTTGCTGGCTGCGACTAATAGACAGGGTGGGCGTTGCCGTGTCCTTTTTGCTTATTAATTCGTTCATGTGCTGTAGTTACTCGATGATATGCATGGCGACATTCAATACAACCCCAACATTTTTCATTATACGGCTTGGATTACAGAGCAACTAACAACGGCACACTTCAAACACTAAACCTCAGGACAACCCGTAGCAGGTCAACCCCTGAGCTGAGACTGATGACCTAGCGATATTCATAACTGTCCTATACTTTTCACCACTACCACGTACGCTTCCTTGCGCTATGTCCTGTTGGCTAGCGTTCGGCTTAGCGACATTACTCTGTGTTACACTCTGGAGTGAGGATTATAGTACCCCAACGCCAAAGTTACTTGCCGTTTTGTTCAGCTTTTTAGCTACATCGGGAGTGATCTCTTTATACTGCTTGGTCGTCTTCAACGTGCTGTCCCCGTTTATTGAGGCGAACACGCCGCTGTACTTCACCATATTGGCAGCATAAGCACGGCCCATCGACACCCTGCAGTCGTCTGTTGTCGATATGCTAGCTTTGCTCGGATCAGCCTCGATAGGCTACGGCGTGTTCTCAAAGTAGTTGCCCTCGGCCAACACAAGCGCATTCTTGCCAGGCTCAAACGAGTGGCCCGAGTTGTTGGCCCAGTAGTTGTTGGCGATATGGGCAACGACGTTGGCACTGGTACTGGAAGCGCCAACAATTTTTGGCGAGCAGCCGGATGTGGAATGGATGTAGTTGTTCAGTAAACTCACCCGCATCGTATTGCCGTCTAGGATGAAGTTCCAGTCGTGGCGACCGTCGCAGGAGCTTGACCAGTGCGTGCTCCCGTCGAAATTCGAGTTATTGATCGTGAGGCTTTTGACGCCAGCGAATCCGCTCACAAATATCTGCCGCCCGACACGTGAGACCTTAACATGGTCAAGCTAAATATTCTTCATGGCGCGGTCTTCGGTTCCTTGAGTGTAGATGGCGTCGTCACCCCAGATGAACCGGGCTCAATTCTGTGATCAGTGCTCGGACAGTACGATATAAAATTATATTGCCCAATATATATAAAAAACATATATTTCGTGAACGCAATTCATAGCGATCAATAATAAATGATTCAATTATTTATATATATTTTCATGCACAAAAGGTGAGTAGTGGTGTGACCAAATGTACAGGACGTAATTCCTAGATATGACGGTGTTTTATGACTTTCTTGTTGTAGTATATCGGAGTACGTGAAGCCTCAAGAGGAAGAAAATTTAAGCGATCAATGTAGCAAAACGTTGTGGTTTCTGACGTAGTCAATCCTCTAAATTAATGGGTCGCACTTGTTGCCGGTTTGAGATATAAAGTCCGGAGTACGAATCAATCATCAATTTCGTGTCTGACTGAATGATTTGGTCGAGTCGTCAACAAACTCAAGATACTTTTTTTCAACATCCAGGACTACCCTACCAGGGTGAAAAGGTCAGTAGAATCTGGAGTTAGCCAAAATATTTTGCCTGATAGGATTTCGACATAGTGAGATTAAACAACTGTGAGCGCGTTGGTGGAAGCGTGATTTTGTTTTGTTTAATAGCTTTGGCTTGAGTGCCCCTCATGTGCGTGCTACGGCGTTGCTACTTCTTTGTCTTTGCCTCATTGGCTGTACTGGCACTGCTTGCTCCAAACTTCCAGTTTTGGTTCTTTGCGGCGCTCATTGGGTTGGTCTAGTGTGATCTTCGAGGACGTACGAGCAATTTCATGCACGATCTCTGGCTCAGCTCGCAGATCATCGTGTCCATCGACCCCAACTACCGAAATCTCCCCACTGTTGTTAAATCAATTATCCTCAATGGATCATTCCAGATCAAACTGGTCGTCTGTTGCTTTAAAATCACAGCTAGACCAAACCCATTGATCAACTCCTTTTTTCTCCGGTTTGTCGACCTTAAATGTGCTTTTAACTTCATCACGTTCAGGTTTCTTGGATCCTCACAACATTGGTTTGTACGCAGAGATTTCAAAATTGTCGTTGGTATCAAATTCTATCTTGACCGTCGTTACTTCCCCGTTCAGTTCCGGCGGAGACTCGTAATTTGTTTAAGGGCCAATTCTTCTCCTACGATATCCAGCCCGAACATCTTTGCAAAATCGTCATCAAACCCTCCCCGGGCCTCCCGTTCTTCTTTCTTGCACCAACGGGAACAGCCAACTCCAAGGCAGCTGCAATATCCTAGCCCTTTGACGAAGGCGCTCAGTCGTCCACTGTACCGCCACCGCTGTCGAAGTCATTGTCGTCATTGAACATGTTTTTCTTCGACTTCCACCTGCTGAACTGTAACGCGCCAAAATACGTAGTAGTGAGCAAGCAGTGTCAGTACAGCAGGTGGGGAGAACATGATGAGATCAGCCAGTCGGCAACAGAATCGCCTCATTAATGGGCGGAATCAACGTCAAAAGATATTAAACTGAAACAAATCACGCTCACACTAATACGCCCACAGTCGTTTAGTATAAAACTCTCACTTCCTCGAAATCATTTCAAGAAAGATGCTTTTGATGACCAATGCGCCGATTTACTACTCACCAATGCACTGAAATGTTGATCAGCTTGGTTGGTGTCTTGAACAGATTTTTCAGTCAGACATTGCTCATTCCTTTTGCCGGCGAACGTCGCAAAGTCTAGGTTATGAGAGTCATCGTCGGTCGTATCGGTCGTTTCCTCGACTCTTAAGAATCTCCCCGTTGATGGCGTCATGGTTCGTGACAATCAAACAAACCATAGGAGACGCTGAAGTCTTGGTTTGGCCCGACTTTGTGGCCGATACGAGTGAATCGAAGCAGGTGAGGATGGCCACCACTAAATTAGTAGAATGGGGGATAAACGCATGGATGATGTTGGAAGAAAAACAACCAACCACAGGTGCATTAAGAAAGAGACTTGAGATCTATCACTTAAATTAAGTACTGATAACACAGACAACAAATTCAGCAATGGTGATTTGGCTTGCTTACGGAGAAAAGACCAGTAACTATTTATGGCGACTTGCATAGTGTTAACTTCTTTGCTTTTGCATACGTTTAATTTCAAACTCATTTCGTGCTGAAGCCCAGGACGAGGAACTTTGGGCCTGCAGCTAATAATTCGGACGCTCGGCGTTGCTGAATTTAATGTCGACATTGAACTCAGCAACGCCGAGAGTCCGAAGTAGAGTCTACGTCCAATGTACCTCATTAGCATAAATAAAAAGGAGCATCTGAAGTAATCACCAGCGTATCAATATTTTCTTGCATCCACGATATATGGCTCATAGGGGACATGCTTCAGCCGCTCATTCTTTTTGGCTGAGCTGCTTATTATTTCAGTGGTGGATCCCAACTCTCGAATGGAAACCGAGAGCAAGCTTCTCCAAATCCTGTCTGCATAAGATGTTTCTTTCTTTGTCGCGTTTGCGACCCAACGCAATTCGCAAGCGGTAATCCTTTATTGTTTCAGAGTGGAGGCTGTAAAGATGACAACCTGGCACTATTGCAGTACTAATTTATCTATCATTACTTCAGGATAGCTACGTTGTCGTAGGATCAGCAAACAACCAGGAATTTATCAGGAATGGCCCACTGGAGACAATACATTTGACAACGGTTCAGACTAACTGTTTTTCTTCTTCTCGTCAATCCTTCAGTCCGTAGATGACGACGCAAGTCTGTGTCATTGTCAGAAGAAGTGAAGGCTAAGAACGATGGAAGAGATAAAAGCTCGTGGTTTCGGAGGCGATCAAAACTTTTGTTTTCGACTCGAAAGCCGCAGCTCGTCTGAATTAAAGAACTGCACTTATTGCAGCACATTGAAATTTAGTAGACGACTGCGTTTCGAAGTACGAATCAATTATTAACCAGTGGTATTGCGTGTGATAGAACTCAGAGATTGGATAACTTCCATTTAGACCCCGGTTGTCATTACCACCGCCTATTATCTAGCAAGCTGGCAAAGTTGCCGGATGGTCACGTATATCTTGACCGCTATGCAGAGGCAGCATCGGAGATTAGTTTTGCTGCCAGTACGACTTTCGTCCACCCACGTCCTTTGTCTCGATGAGGACAGACGCACAGCATTCGGCAAATTTTACCAACGACGCAAAATGTTATTCTCTGTGGAGTCGACAGTGATTTTTACTCAAAGGATCCAATCGTGAGCTCGCACTCCCTAAAGTCGACCAGAAGTGCGCAGTCATCACGAAACATTAGTCGCTGGTGTTTCATGGTGATTTTGCACTTTTACGAACGCTTAACATCGTTACTGCAGTGATTCTATGAATTTTCAATTCAGTTACTACCGTAGATCTCAAACTAACATAGCTGCAATTGATTTCATGAATCTGTATCTCGTTCTACTAGTGGTGGTTGTCGCTGTCCTTACAAGCTGCGATACTCTAGCGATGCACACAGAGTCCAACAGGGCCAAGGTTTCACCGGCGACTTCATCCGACGATAAACCGCTTGATTATCACTATGACAAAAGTCTCATCGCTCAAGTCTAAAGTCACTATGCCGGCGAAGATGCAGTATTGGGTCGAGGCTGAAAAATTCCATGTCTGCATCGAGAAGGTGTTGGGAATGGAGGTCAGGTATTGCCATTAAAACTCATCCGAATTAGAAGTACCTTCAGAAGGTTTAGTCCAAAGTCGAAGGGCATAAGCTGGACGACCGGGTGCACAAAGGCGTTCCTAAGTCTGGTTAATGTTGGGATTGAGTCGATACCCTGCAAGGCAGGTTAAAAGCGGTGCCGAGTTCAAGATCTACGTACGTTAAGTGAAAAAGTTCGATAACGAGATCTGGCGTACAGGACACAGCAAATTCCAGCCCAATATCGCCTATAGGGGTTATCTAGGAGTGATGTCGGTGAAAGTGGAGATTAAAGCTGCAGCAAGAAGACCCAAGTGGTACGTTAAGAACATGTTGGGCCTCGATGGTCTCTCTAAAGCGCGCTCTAGACCAACCCAGACTACAAGTACTATCACGAATTTCTGAAGTTATCCAAGAAAACGGAATGAACGGTGTTTGACTGAAATTGTGGTTGGTAGTCTGAGGTTTTGATCATGAGTTCATATACATGCAAGAGGCTAGATTGGTTGTGAGCGTATCACTTAGCACCTTCTTGGCATTCTTTTATGAATGTATAGTATGTTTGATAACTACAACTTCAATGGGTTTTCGCAGAGGTTTTGATCTTCTCAAAAGCCATAGCTGTTCATCGTTGAAAATTGTCGTCATAGAAAGCAGCGTCTGCATTCACTGGAGCCTTATTGTGCTCACCAGTTTCGTCGTAATGAACCTTTGTATTGGACATCGTCATCCCCGAATGCGTACTGGAGCCGACCTCATAGATCCAGTGTCGTAGGAAGCGCCAGTTGCGTCACGTAACTCTAGAAATGTCTTCACATTCGACACGGTGCCACTTGCCCATTCCTGTCCACAGACTGATTACTTTTCGTGTTTCCACAATCTAAGGGGGTCAAACGAGCAGTTACATTAATGGAGCTTATGCAATGGACATCAGCTCAACCCGACAAGGGACGAGGAAAGTCGGATCTTTCTTGATCTGCTTGCTCTTTTGATGCGAAGTGAGGGAAACTCCGAGCAGGTGGCCTGCACCAAGCAAGCCGGCTCAGCCAAATACCGAGCACATGATGCACTGCACATTGAGAAAGTCTCATAGCGAGACGGTCTGTTCAATTTGTTTTTGTGTCGCAGAACTGGCTCGGTCAAATATTGTTCTGAAAGGATCCGAGTATGGTGGATCATCCTACATTGAGCTAGCTAGCCACTTGACTACAGCAGTTATGACAAAGGTCTACATGTAGTCACGTTGTGCATGTCATACCAGGCTCCATCGTAAAGAGAATCTTATGGACGATTCATATGGCTCGATGCTTGATTCATGTATTGGTGTCATGTCCATTTTGTTAAGATAATTGATCACTCTACCTGACCAATAATGAGTATCTAACACTACTTTTTAAAATTATCTGCCGAAGGTTTCGCTTAGCAGTATAACGCAGATCAGTCTTTCCTGAACGGATTCGCTGAGCTCGCTATATTCCCCACATGGCGGATAGCGGAGAAGATGTGTATGATCTGTCTGCTTGGTCTTTAGTTTTTCTAAACTTTTTGTATGGATAATACAGGATAAGTATGTCGTTGTCTTGCGGTTCTTAATCGTAAGCAAAGAAAGATTGACAACTAATAATGCTTATATGCCTGGCAGGTTTGACTACGGGTCTGTGTGTTGGAAGCGCACTCAGCACGACCCGACAGGAGTATATGCTGCATGTTTACATGAGGAAGACACTGTCACCAGTGGGAACCTTCTTGTGGTAGGAGCCAGGAAAGTTCGCTGTGGTCCAGCCTGTGAGTGCTGTTCCGACGACTCACTGAGTGAAGTTGAAGTGACACGTGAGTGCGGGTCACATGCATATTGAGTGAAGGTGCTGGCTGAGCACCACAATGGGATCGTAGGAGATAGAGGACGCCAGGCGAACTAAGGACCAGTGCCAGGACTAGCTTAGAGTAACCTGCTCTTTCTTAATTACTCTTCCATTTCCAATCAACTGCGCAAGTAAATTTCATCAGGTTATGAGCCCAAGTGGCTTCGCGGGAGGATAATGAAGAAGCCTGACGATCGTCTCAGCACGGACAATTACTTCCATTGGGAATTCAACATGAGGATGACACTCGCTCGCAAGGGGTTGATCGACCATCTGACGGTCGTGAAACAAGAGGGTGAGATCACTGAGGCCTGGCGGCTTGGTGATATGAAGGCATTCGCCATCATCGCTCAAGGTGTCGAGCTGGAGCATCAGACGAAGATCAGGGCTTCCGTGACGGCCAAGCAGGCGTGGGATGTGCTCAAGGAGTACTACAACCGATCGAGTCTACAGAACGGGTGCAACTGACGCGCCGACTGCACGACTTCAAGATGGAGGCAAGCCAGACCATGGCTGCTCACATTGATCGATTCGATGAGCTCGTCACTGCCATGGAGGCGGTGGGCGATGGGCTGAACACGGCCCGCCAGCTGGTGATACTGCTCGGGAGCTTGCCGAGTGAGTACGACACCATCGTGGCGATCATCGAGAACGCTCACGACTTGAGCCTCGAAGAGGTCGGGAGAAGCTTCTCAAAGCGTATGAAAATCAAGAGAAGGCTGAGACTGAGGAGGCGGCGTTCAAGGCGCGCCATGTCGGTCAGAAGGCAATGAAGAAACCCCATAAGGAAGGTCGCAAGAAGCAGAAGCAGCAGTGGCAGTTCAATGGTGAATGCTACTCGTGTGGCAAGCGTGGCCACAAGAAGGCTGACTGCAAGCAGCAGAGCAGCGACGAGATGCTGTTCTCGGTGGGAAGCGGCCGACTCGTGGGTGGCTCGTCGACAGTGGTGCATCGTCGCACATGTCGCCTCTCAAGGATGACTTTATGACATACCGCAAACTGGAGGAGCCGGTCAATGTCACTATCGCGGATGGTGCGGCCATGAAGGCAGTGGGTGTCGGGAACATCCGCATCACTGGGTACCAAGGCAAACCTATTGTGATCCAGAACGTGTTGCACATTCCAGCCTTGGACCGACGTCTTGTCGGTGGCGCGCATTACGCGCGCGGGTTGACTGTGAAGTTCAGTGCGAATTTCTGCTGGTTCCTGAACCAGAGTGAGACTGTCTTGAAGGTCCCGAAGGTCGGTAACGTGTACCAACTGCATGCCGATCCAGAGCGTGCACTTGTCGTCGAGCTTGGTGGCGTGCCGACACAGTGGGAGCTGTGGCACACGCAAACTGGCCATGCGTCCGACACGCGCTATGGTCAGACCCAAACCGTTGTTGACGGCTTACCGGCGGTGAAGGACTCTGGAGGCTTGTGCTCGGGATGTATGAAGGGAAAGCAGACCACGGCAAGCTTCCCCATGCCAAGACGCAAGTGAAATCGAGCGAGGTGTTGGAGCTTGTTCACAGCGATGTGATGGGTCCCCTCAAGACTCCATCATCGGCTGGTTCCAAGTACATTTTGCTCTTTGTGGATGACTACCGCGATACGTGGTGCCATATTTCCTGAAGAAAAAGAGTGAAGTGGCTGATCGGATTCCGTGACTACAAGGCCTCGTGGAAAATCAGTTTGGTCGCAAGATCAAGACAGTCCGACGGACAATGGCACGGAGTATGTGAACAAAACTTTCGATGGGATTTGTCGCTCAAGTGGCATAGTGCATCAGCTCACGACTCCGTACAGCCCGCAGCAAAACGGGCTGGCTGAACGGATGAACAGGACCGTAGTTGAGATGGCGAGGAGCATGCTCCACTACAAGTGTGACGACGAAATGGTGGGCAGAGGCTGCAGCACTGCTGTGTACTTGCTCAACCGCCTCGTCAACACCGCTAATCCGGACCGGACACCATATGAGATCTCTGTTGGGTGTCGGCCGAGTCTGAGCCACGTCCGTGTGTTTGATCGATGGGGTACGCTCACGTCGACAAGGAAAAAGAGAACCAAACTCGATGCAAAGAGCTACCGCTGTATGATGATCGGATACCCGAACAGACCAAGGCGTATCGTGAGTGGTGAACCATGAGACTGGCAAGTGTCATGCTGAGCCGCTCGTTGGCTTTAGACGAGCGCGAGGTCGAC